>CM066201.1:5589879-5975278 GCA_033675215.1 Rhodiola kirilowii | reverse complement strand
ACAATGACACAATGATTTATAGTCGAAACCTAGATACTGGACGTATCTAAGAAAAACCACTACCTAGAAGGATTTCGAAGTAATCCATTGTATTATAGTGTTATCGGTTACAATTGAATAGATCACTCACCCAACCACACTCAGTGGTGTACCGCTATATTTTCAGACGCACTTTAATTCGTGATCTATCTTCGTTATCCCCGCACAATAAGTGGATACTTCTTTTTTGGCTCAGATCGCACTGCAGCTCCCACCAAGGTATCCGTCAGATCTTCCGACTCTCACTTCACCTCGGTCACGTGATCTCTTCTTCGCAGCTCTGTTAGAAGCTCGACGCCAAGGATTTTTCCTTTAAACCGCACTTGTGAAGGTCGGCCATAGCCTCCTTATATACTGCGCATTCTCGAGCTAACCCCTAGATTTTTTAGATCAAAAATCTCTGATCTGGTTGCCAAACTCGAGCCAATATCATCAGGTAGTTAAGATAGTCCCATAAATACCTTGCCTACTCTCCAATCAGATCGTCCCATACCGATCTAATTGGGTTGCCGTTGGATCTTCTATCCCTAATTAGTAGGGCAGAATCTTTAGCAAATCTTCTATCCTTTCCTAACTTGTAGCAAAGAATCCAATCCAATATTCGCGAGTATCCTACAAATTGATTCACCCGGATCACCAGATCTTTGGAGCATAAATTCTCTCGAAAATATCTCCATCGATATTCTCGACTTCCAGCTATATCCCAAGCCATCGGTACCTTCAGGGTAACCGTGCGAGGTGCGGATCCCTTCATGAGACCTATCCCTAATCCTGCACACTCAAGTAGTTCATTAGCAAGTTGTTTGTCCTATCAAAACATATTGGAGTACATGTGCCTCAAAGGCACACATGTTCCAACAATCTTCATTCAGGTTAGTATCAATTTTTTTACTAAGATATGTGTGTTATTAGCTCTTACTAATGCTTTGATTATATTAGAATTATGTTAATCTTCATTTGTGGATTGATTAATCATTTGATGCACTTCTTGTAATAAGTTAGTGATGACCATTATTAATGACAAGTACATTGACTTGATGAGAAATGGAGTTGTGCATAGCGAATGTTTGAAATTTGCTTGATATGGATCTAAGACACAAGTGATGGACCAAAGTTATACGAATCATAAACACAGTATAACCCCCTTATTTAGACATTTTGTCTATTTAACTTTTGCTTGTTAGTTCAGATATATTTTTACAGGGTAATTCAGAGCTTAGAGAGAATACATACTAAAGAGGAGCTTTTAGAGCAGAAAAGATGTTACGAGTCAATCCAAGGTCAAGATCATATGCCGACTAAAGAAATATCAAGGATCCTGACGTTGAATCACTCATAACAAATTAATCAGAAGAATCAGGAGAGGAATTAAGATAGTCCGGGGAAGAAAACACATTGACAGTTTTGTGAAAAGACTGCACAAAACTGTACAAAGCTCACACATAAGGCAAGGTGACCGGCCACTTGAAGAAGTGGTGGCCAAAGGAGGAGCTCCTCCCCTTCCACCACCGGCAACCGGCGGCTCCTCCTCCCTTGACCGGCGGCTTTTCTCCTCCTCCATGTGGTGGCTTCTCCTCCCTTGATTTGCTCCTCCAATCACCAGGCAACAAGTGTCCTCATCTCATCCATCCATTCTCCTCCATTTTTCCTATAAATACCACCCCTCCCCACACCTCAAAATCATCCCTCACTTGTAAAAAATCACGTCTCTCTCTAAAAGTTATGTATTTGTAAAGTTTGGCTTTGGAAATAAAGGATAGCTCCCTTGGCGCTTCAACGGTTGTAAGTAATTCTTAGTATTTATTCAACTGTTTTATTTCCTTAGTTATAATGTTTAGCGCGATGAATAGTAGCTAAACTAGTAGTTCGGTAGAAGGGGCGCACTTGTATTATAAAATGTTTTAGACTATTAACTTAGTGTCTCGAATTAGTATTCAACACTTATTCTATGTGCCATATATAAAAGTTAGAATGTCTAAGGTAAAGTAAACCATTTGGGAATGTGACCATAGGGGCCAAATTCGTAAACTCTTCCTTAGATATTCGTGATCACACTGGGGTAAGTGGACCATTTAAAAACTGGGCCAAAGGGATTAAATGAATAAACTTATCTGAAGAGGTCGACTATCTTAAAAACCATTTGAAAACTGGGCCAAAGGGATTAAATGGATGCATGTAGGCTAATATAACCGGGAATGGAGTATTAGTCTAAGTAGAATAAGTGCTATATGTCCTAGGAATAGGCTAGACAGTGTACGCAAATCGAGTGCTTGGAATGGCCTTGATACACCGTTTGAATACTTAGACGATTCACTAAAAGTCAATGATAAACAGGATATAATACAAGACCCCTGAAACCGAACATTTCTCTTTAATTATAAACTGCAATTTACTTTCCAGTATTAAAACCAACCAACCATCCAATCAAGCAATCAATCACTTAGCTGGTAGCTTTAAAACCAACCAACCGACTTAAAACACGCTCTTTCGCTGGACAACCCCCTCAAAGAACATCTATTCCACTGATTCTCTTGGGTTCGACCCCTACTTACCACTTGCTACCTAGTAGTAAAGTCGCGAGTAGCGGACTTTTATAAATATTATTTTTGACGTTTGCACATAACGACTGTGCGTCCATCAAAAATTGGCGCCGTTGCCGGGGAATCAGCCTTCGGATAAAGTTCTTTGAATCGTTACGCGCTTCAAAACAACCATGTCTCGCGAAGAAAGTCACCATGACTACCAGGATGACGAAGAAATAAACCTGTACGATCAAAATGATGAGGTACCGTTTCCATTCGTCGACGATCCGGAACAACTCATCAGAAACAGAAGAGCTCGTGATAGGGAAGCAGTCAGAAGAAACCAAAAATTACCCGAGGACCGAAATGCAGCTGGTCCAGTACAACCTCCTATCCATCCCCCACGACCACAACCTCAACCTCGATACATGCCAAGAAGAGAACCCGCTTTCAACGACTACTACGGGGACAACTACTACCGTGAACCAACTATGGGCGAGTTAAATGCCCCTAATTTTGAGACACAGCCGTGGTGCATCTATGAGAACCCTGAATTAGAAAACATAACCATCAACGCATCAGTGGCGCACAGCCTGCCAAAATTCTCAGGATCTCAAGGAGAATCTGCCACAACTCACCTCCAACGCCTACATGGCATTTGCCAGAATCTAAAGCCCAATCGAGTGAATATGGACGACTTCAAGTTAAAGGCGTTCTATTTTTCCCTCATAGACTCGGCAAGCGACTGGTTCCTTTCATTGCCTTCCGGAAGCATCAGAACATGGGCTCAGATGCAGAAGAAATTTTAGACAAATACTATCCGGCTGGAAGAGCAATGCAACTAAGAAAACAACTACAGGAAATCAAACAAGGTCCCAATGAAACCATGTACGATTACCTGGAAAAGTTCAATCACCTAGAAAGGAGCTGCTGTACCCTTGGACTGCCCGAGAAACTCGTCATCGAGTACCTCATTGATGGATTAAGACCATTAGACAAAATGCTCTTGGATGCCTCAGCGGGAGGGTCCATGATGAATCTATCATTAAGTGGCATCAGAAATCTCATCGCCAACGTTGCTGAAAATGCTCGATTTAGAGAAGAGACCACTCGCCAAGATGAATTCTCTCGATCAAAAAGGGTAGCACAAACCGAGGCATCAGTAAACTCCATAACTGAAGAGATGAAACAGTTAAAGGAGATGATGACTGAGATCATACGTAGACAGCCAGTCACGGTAAAACCTTGCGAGTTCTGTGGTTCTACGGACCACAAAACGGACGCATGCCCAACATTGATAGAAGAAGAACCGGCTGATGTGAATGTAGTGGGAGGATATCAAGGATACAACAACGACAGAGCTGGACAAAATAGACAGTACGGTCAAACATCCAACCCAGGCTGGCGTAACAACAACAGCTATCTTCAGACGGAGACAAAACCAGCTGTCCCTCAACTAGGGCAGTCATTCTACCAACCACCCCACCGACAATATCACAAGAACACTCCATCAGCAGGCCAATATCACCAAAAGGGCCAAATCAGTACCAAGCCAGACCGAGCAATCAGCAGGAACCTATCAAGTCGCTCAATGACACGATGAAGGAGCTCACGGGAAACATTAATCAATTGGGTACTTCACTACACCAGTACCAGGCAAAAACTGACGGTGCAATTTCAGAATTGACCAAACAAATGTCCCAGCTCGCCACCGCAATGTCAACACTCACTACTGAACCTGGCAGACTTCCTTCACAGACCGTCCAAAATCCTAAGGCGAACATAAGCATGATAAGGAGGTCAAACATGAAGGTTACTCTAGGAGAAGTAGCACGGTCCCCAACCTACAGACTTACAAACAATCACTTCAACCGTAGGAGTCGACCTGATTGGAATCAAGAAGAAGACCGACCCAATGATGGCAAAACATGGGTTACGCATGCTGACAATGGATGGTACGCGTTTACTGTTTGCATAACACCGCCACCGATCACACACTTTGACATACCAGCATCTGGTTGGGACTCCCCAAATAATATTATTGCTTCGAAGCAAAATATTAAAGAATCCGAGTACGCAAATTCTAAGCCAGGGAGTGGGCAGAATAGTCCGACAATAGAAAGAGCCCTCACTTCAGATCATGAGCCACAACCGGAAAGAAATAAAGACCCTGGGGCCTTTACAATCACCTGTGGTATTGGTGAAACCCAGATCCATAAATGCTTAGTCGATCTTGGGGCTGCTGTCAACGCCATGCCTTCCTCCTTGTATTACCTACTAGGACTTGGTCCGTTGAAACCACCTCGATCAAATATCGAGCTAGGAGATAAATCATGCATCCGCCCGGTTGGAGAACTGGAAGATGTAATACTCCATGTGGGAGAACTTGTCGTTGCTGCAGACTTCTATGTAATACCAACAGAAGAAACCTGCGAAGACGACCCACCAACAATAATATTGGGACGGCCATTCCTCTACGCCACTAAAGCAAGAATCGATGTGGGCAAGGGGTCATTATCACTTAAGTTCGGCGGCAAAATTGCACACTTCTACATTAATAAGAGCCGCCCGGACACGAAGAAACCGCCAGACATAACACCTATCTCAGATCACGGTGCACAGTTTTCTGACCTGTCATTAGGGACCAAAAAAGTATCAAGACCAGCAGCTATGGTCAAAGGTCTCCCGCCTTATCAGAAACAATGGAAAGAGAAAACACCAAAACCATGGAGCTCTTACTCCGGCAAGAAGTCAGGAAGAAGCAACACTGGAACGGTGGCAAAGTACGACCTCAGCCACCCATGGGACCCAAACCAGTAATCCACAACGAGGTACTGTCGAGCCAACGACGTTAAACAAGTGCACTGGTCGGGAGGTAACCCGACACTATCTTACTTTTCCGCACTTTAATTTCTGTCATTTAAATTCAGTATTTAGTTTTAAGCTTGCATGACTTTTGAACTAAGGCACGCCTTCGTTCAAAAGTGGGGGGGTGAGAACCACCTATGTACATAAATAACATGCTTGCTGTTTTTTTTCTTTTTTAGTAATAGTATCTTTTTGAAAATATGAACTTAAGAATGTGAAAAAGATAAATCATAATTCATGCATTAACCTTGTGAAAATTCAACTGTTTAAAAACTTAGAATGTAACTTTCCATTTGTCCTTTGTGCTGAGATAACTAGGGATGTGGAGTTGATATAAACTGCCCTAGAGAGGCTTGGCAAACAATCAAAGGATCAGATCAAACTATATGGTTTTCGAAGTCAGTGGAGGCTGCACTTCGGGGTTTCAGTGAATAATTGAAGTCAACTCCGCCAAGAAGCATCTATGCAAAGGCGAGGACGGGAATCAAACCGTCCTCTCTCTCGTCAAAATAGCCGAGAAAATAGATGAGCGACCCTCATCTTGACCCGCGCAAAACGACAAAGACGAGAGGAGCGCGGAGGTATTTCCATAGGCTTGCGGGCGATGATTGGACCTCCCAAAAAGGCTTGAGAAAATGGACTAGCAGTCACAAAAAGGCGAAAAACTCAGAGAAGAAAATCAAAAGAGGCCAAAGGCCCAAAATTGTGAAGGTTTTAACCGAGCAAAAGTGAAGCACTCAAAAAGTCAAATCAAAGGCCAAAGGCCGATTCACTACAACAACAAAAAGCAGTCCCTCGCCAAAGAAGAAAATCAAAAAGGCTCAACTCACTGAAACCCGAATCAAATCATGTGCTAGAGAAAGCTACAAGAAAACCATATAGTGCGAGACGATTCCAAGATTGCAGTCCAGAAGCCTAAAAAGGGCTATCTCCCGAGACATCCAATATAATTTGCATCTCAGCACGGAGGTACAAGTATTAAGTTTCTTCTATTTATTTACGCAATTTAATTTGGTAATAAGTAAGCAATGCATGAATTAGGATATATCGAGTACCACAGTCTAATTTTCATATTTCAAAGCCAACTTAGAGTACAGCCCTTTAATAGCATTGTTCGGGACGAACACCTAAAAGTGGGGGGTAATCTGATGGACCAAAGTTATACGAATCATAAACACAGTATAACCCCCTTATTTAGACATTTTGTCTATTTAACTTTTGCTTGTTAGTTCAGATATATTTTTACAGGGTAATTCAGAGCTTAGAGAGAATACATACTAAAGAGGAGCTTTTAGAGCAGAAAAGATGTTACGAGTCAATCCAAGGTCAAGATCATATGCCGACTGAAGAAATATCAAGGATCCTGACGTTGAATCACTCATAACAAATTAATCAGAAGAATCAGGAGAGGAATTAAGACAGTCCGGGGAAGAAAACACATTGACAGTTTTGTGAAAAGACTGCACAAAACTGTACAAAGCTCACACATAAGGCAAGGTGACCGGCCACTTGAAGAAGTGGTGGCCAAAGGAGGAGCTCCTCCCCTTCCACCACCGGCAACCGGCGGCTCCTCCTCCCTTGACCGGCGGCTTTTCTCCTCCTCCATGTGGTGGCTTCTCCTCCCTTGATTTGCTCCTCCAATCACCATGCAACAAGTGTCCTCATCTCATCCATCCATTCTCCTCCATTTTTCCTATAAATACCACCCCTCCCCACACCTCAAAATCATCCCTCACTTGTAAAAAATCACTTCTCTCTCTCTAAAAGTTATGTATTTGTAAAGTTTGGCTTTGGAAATAAAGGATAGCTCCCTTGGCGCTTCAACGGTTGTAAGTAATTCTTAGTATTTATTCAACTATTTTATTTCCTTAGTTATAATGTTTAGCGCGATGAATAGTAGCTAAACTAGTAGTTCGGTAGAAGGGGCGTACTTGTATTATAAAATGTTTTAGACTATTAACTTAGTGTCTCGAATTAGTATTCAACACTTATTCTATGTGCCATATATAAAAGTTAGAATGTCTAAGGTAAAGTAAACCATTTGGGAATGTGACCATAGGGGTTCAAATTCGTAAACTCTTCCTTAGATATTCGTGATCACACTCGGGTAAGTGGACCATTTAAAAACTGGGCCAAAGGGATTAAATGAATAAACTTATCTGAAGAGGTCGACTATCTTAAAAACCATTTGAAACTGGGCCAAAGGGATTAAATGGATGCATGTAGGCTAATATAACCGGGAATGGAGTATTAGTCTAAGTAGAATAAGTGCTATATGTCCTAGGAATAGGCTAGACAGTGTACGCAAATCGAGTGCTTGGAATGGCCTTGATACACCGTTTGAATACTTAGACGATTCACTAAAAGTCAATGATAAACAGGATATAATACAAGACCCCTGAAACCGAACATTTCTCTTTAATTATAAACTGCAATTTACTTTCCAGTATTAAAACCAACCAACCATCCAATCAATCAATCAATCACTTAGCTGGTAGCTTTAAAACCAACCAACCGACTTAAAACACGCTCTTTCGCTGGACAACCCCCTCAAAGAACATCTATTCCACTGATTCTCTTGGGTTCGACCCCTACTTACCACTTGCTACCCAGTAGTAAAGTCGCGAGTAGCGGACTTTTATAAATATTATTTTTGACGTTTGCACATAACGACTGTGCGTCCATCAACAAGTTTTCTGAAGAATGTAAAAAAAGGGAGAGTATTGTTATGAAAGGGTAACGTGTGGAATGCTCATACATGTTTTACCCCCTACCCTATTACATCTTACAACAAGCAACAAGCTTGTCAAGCTAAAATTTGTGCAAAGTTGTCTCCTCACTTGTGCTATAAATAGCATGCTTGGATGAAGTAAATAAGATCATCCCTTTACACCTTTTACCTCCCCCTTCTCTCTTTATTCAAGTGCTCCATTTGCATTAAAAGTATAGTTATTTTAGTCGGTTTCATAACACGTTATCAGCACGAACGCTCTACCTTTTCATCACGTAAGCTCCAAACCGTAAGTATAATAAATCATACATTGAAGCCTTTTATATTTATTATTTATCATTGTATAACATCATATTACTATATATACCAAGTAATATGATGTGAACTACAAATTTACTTTTATGTTTTTATGTTCATTGTATAACATCATATTACTATACCAAGTAATATGATGTGAATTACAAACTTTACTTACTTCATGTATTACATTTTTTTGCTTATTACTCGCAATTGTATAACATCATACTACTATACAAAGGAGGCTTGACAAGCGTATTTTTAACCATTTATAGTTGTCAAATTGTGAGTTTTAGGGGTCAAATCGTAGTCAAACAAAATTTATAACCTTGGTAAGCCAATGGTCGATCCAAGGAACAGGTGTGTGAATACTAGCAAACAAGCGACCTATTTAGCTATTTCGATTAATAAGCAAAATGTTTTGTTGTGATGAAAAATAGCAGAAATTAAATAGCAGAAAAATAAAAGTTTGTACTTATCAGAGAAAGAATTCCAGGACCATACTTCACCCATGCTAACCCCACTAATCATGAAATCATTATCACGTAAATTATTCATGCTATCGAATATGGAATTAAACCGAAATAACACTAGACAAGCCGCCCATCCACGGATCATTGTCTAGATTAATCTCAATCGTTGAACGCCGCCCATCCATGGATTATCAACGATCTCGATGGTTAAATTAAAGGTTTTCCTATTAATTCATGTACTACCATTGTAGCAACATGACCTAACATCAATTTCATGTAATCCGATTAATACCTAGGACCCATCCATCTTTCGAAAATGACCTAAATACGTTCTAGCATGCAAACATCCCATTCAATGTAAATACTTGCAAGAATGATAAAATTAAGCACACAATGAAATTGAATATTCGAATCGCATAAATAATAAGGTTAATTGATCACACGAGAGTTGGGTACATAGCACGGGATCCGTAGGATCCCAGAATAAAGAGACTACTCGCTATTCATGGTCAGTAAACCAAAAACAGTGTATAGAGAAATTAAGGACGAGTAAACCGTAGAGACGCGGTGGCTCGTTGAATCTCTTACGATGAATTTCTTCTCTCCCAAGTTAGGGTTGTCTTCTCACCGAATAAGCACATTAATTCGTTCTGGTCGTTGCTCTTTTATAGCCCAATCAATCGATTTCCAAAAAGGCCCAGAAAACTTCCAAAATTAAATTAGGAAACTTCTGATAATTATGCCCGGAAGTGCCATGACTACCGTGACCTTCAGTGGATGTCACGGCAGTCACGACCCTGCTTGAAACGTACTGAGCCAAAAAGGCACCATGACTACCGTGATCTTCAGTCGGTGTCACGGCAGTCATGGCCCTGTCCAAAATTTCCGTTTCCTTCTAATAGAAAATGCTACCGTGACTCTAATGAGACGTCACGGTGGTCACGGCCCATGGCTGGTGCAGAGGTCTTTTCGGCCGTTTTCGTTGATCTTTTCGTACTTTCGACACTTCGAGTCCAAGGAGTGCTGAAATGTCTTTTTATCCTGAAACACTAGAGAAAGACATCAAATAGAGACAATTTGCCCGGAGAACGAGTGTTATCCTTCATCGAATGTAGTGAATAATTAGTCAAAATATTGACTGATCCAAAAACTCCACACTTAGGATTTGTTCGTCCCGAACAAATGTCGAACAAATGGCAGAATAAATACATGAGTGAATATAATGCTCAAAGACCATATGTTTCAAAACTACCCACTCAAGTGACATGTGATCAATTCTAACTAAAGCAAAAACAAAGAAAACATAACTCACTGTCGTAGAGGACACGAATGCATTTAGCCTATGCAACATCCTTTAAACCCTAGGCTGCCCTAGTAGGGCGAGTATAGTCTCGTGAAGGTTTTCAGGAATGGGACTACCTACAAATCCCATGTACAACTAACTAACGTGTATGCATGGAATGATGCTCAACGAGTCACAGTAAAGTCATGACATACCTCGGATTCATCGTGTTACCTCAACTTCAAGTCAAACATCTTCATCAAAGGTTTCAGACAATCATAGATTAAACGAGTTATGCATTCAAACGGTCAATACACACGGCTAGCAGTCGATTAATCACATGTTCTAAATAGTTCTATAACAATGTATAAAGAACATGAATAGTTACACAAAACATGCTCGCCATTCACCTATGCTATCTAGGGATAGTCCACGGGCTCTTGGCGCAAAGCTCATTCTCAAGTGCCAAGGACTAGGAAATGGCCCGTAAGAGAAGAGGAGCCTGGCTTAAAATTTTTTTTCTGAAAAATAGTACAAAAATTTGTATCAAAATTTCAGTGCAAGCACGAGGGTCGTCCTTTAGTCTCTAGTACATGAATTTGCAAGACAAGTCATGATTTGCACGCAATGAGAAGATGGAATTACACTACATCAAGCAAAAGGGGGTAAAAATTGTTTCAAAACTGTTTTCCATACACAAAAGGTGACTTTTCTCACTTTGTCCTTGGTACTAAAAAAAATATTTTTTTTTCACACAAGGGGTGACTTTTCTCACTTTGCCCTTAGTATTTTTCTGCACTTTTTTTCTCTATTTTTTTCTTCCAAAAACAACTATGCTTGGGGTCAATTTTTCACCCACATTTGAAAATTCAGAACTTGAGGCTTGACATAGTGTATGAATAAAGGCGGGTGCATGCAAATCACAACAAGTATAGGGAAACACATACCATTTCTAAGGTCACCTAGAAAAAGAGATGCATATTTAATTTTTTTTGACCTTTTTGAACCGGTGCCTACTAATTTCAAGTCTCAAACATGCTTCAAGAAATACGTAGAACATGTGATAGGCAAAGGCTAGCAATGATACTGACTCAAGAGAATACACACACGATTTACACTATTTCAAGTCCTAGACTTCGAATCCAAAAGAATGTCAATCAGTCAAGGAGTATCGTAGAAAACAAGGATTTCAATCGCAATACATAGACTGTTGAGCATATGCAAGAGTGAACGTGATATGCAATGCGTGTGACTATGCGCTACCCACTCCACACTTAAAACTGAGCTTATTCCCTAAGCGAAGAAATAAGAGATAAGAAAAAGGTGCATAGGAACTTCCCTCGTGCGTGATAGCTCAAAATCCATGGTGATTAAACGATGACCGGTGAGTGAGAAACGACTTGTGAGCTGATAGGTATAGAGAACGACACAAAGAGCTTCACAAGTAATAGGTTAGCATCGATAATCACGTAGAGACCTGGATAAAGGAATGCCAATGAATAAAGAGGTAAATGATGTGAGTAAAGATGAACAACATAGACAATATAACTCAAACATCAAATAACATGGAAATAGTGAATAGCATTCAAAAGTCAGCGTACAAAGATGAATATCATGAATTGCAGAACAACTGACAAAAGCAACAAAAAGAAGTCATAGAGAGTGCAGGCAGGAAAGACTAAGAAGCTCCATCATCTGCAACATCATTATCAGAACCGAACACTACTCTATACTGTCTGAGGCTGCAGCACCGACGGGCCGAGAAGGGCCATCCTCGCGGCCAGGTGGGGTAGGAGGAGCCAGAGAAGGTGGAGGTGGGTAGTCGACCTCACAATACTCAATAATCTCTGATAATAACCACCGACGAAGCCACATCCGACTGCCACCGGCGAAGCCGCTGCTCGTCCTACACCGCAGAAGATCCCCTCCCGGACAAGATCCCACAGGCGCAACACCCAAAAAACCCCAACAGCCTCCACCCCACCACCTACTGCCCCCGAGAGCCTCCGACCAGCCAAGAGCCAACAACCCCACCCAAATCAGACCCATGGGAGGACCATCGGACACCGCAAAGATGGAGAAAGCATCAAACAAGGGGAAGGAGAGGAGACTGCCGGCCGGAGGAAGGAAACGCATGCTTGTTCGTCTGTTTGCTGTAGAAGGGTGTAGAAGAGTCTGGAGAAAGAATGGAATTAAATATAATTAATTTACATTATTCGTAGCTTTTCAAAGGATTATGCGTAGCATTACATTATTCGTAGTTTTTCAAAGGATAATGTATAGCATTTACATACATAATGCTACGCATAATCCTTTGAAAAGCTACGAATAATGTAATGCTACACATAATCCTTTGAAAAGCTACGAATAATATAAATTAATTCTATTTAATCATAGTCATTGATTACAAAGATGAATGGATGAGTTTAGTTCTCATTTCTCACCAAACATATCACTTCTCATGTGATCTTTATTCTTCGTTCTAATATTATATGTTGGT
Organism: Rhodiola kirilowii; assembly: GCA_033675215.1. Lineage (NCBI taxonomy): Eukaryota > Viridiplantae > Streptophyta > Magnoliopsida > Saxifragales > Crassulaceae > Rhodiola > Rhodiola kirilowii. The sequence goes on along the minus strand of CM066201.1, from coordinate 5,962,566 downwards.
TTTCTTTATTTTAGCGTACACCCTTTAAGCACGGATTTTCGTTTATTATGTTTTTGTATGTAAACAACTTTGCTTGTTGTTGCCATGGGGGTTGAGTTGAAAAATCAACCAATGCAATAGTGGATCCAGCCAATATGCGAACACGCCCCCTTCGAGGGCATCCGGCCAAAATGCAGTGAATAATTGGAATAGTCGCCCTTGTGGCTTGGTTATCTGAATCGGCCATTTGAATTGGGTGGCACGCAACTCCTGTAATAAGGGGTGAAATCCTTTGTAATATATACTTGTTGGAAGTATTGCACCAAAATACACTAGCGGAGTTACTGAACAGTTGCAAATATGCACTGAATGTAGCTATGATATGAACAATAAACAGTAAACAAATGATTGCAAATCGAGTGTGGATAGAGTCACGTTTGACGCTGTCCTTAAAGCTGGATTGCCGCCATACCGGTGCTTGGCACTGATTGGCAATGAGCTTCCCAGGATGAAACTATCCTTAGCAACCACTTCAACACCAAAGCGTTGCTAATCGAACCGCTGATGGCCTTAGGCTATCACTCACCACGAATGGAAAAACAGAGAACAAGTGAGGGAAAGTTGATTTTCGTTTGCTGTGTTTTGAAGTGAAGTATGAGCCTCCTTTTATATTTCCCATGTCAGATTAATAACCAAAAATCAAAGCAGATTTTTGCAAAACCAAGCCGCACTACCCGCGGAGAAATCAATGCTACATTCGTGTCCGTAACATGCGGGCGCACACAAGTCAGGCCAAATCCGACGTCGTCGAGCCGATGATTTGCACCCCCCTGGGCGGGCGCGTAGGAATTATGAGAGAGTGTAGCTTATAATCTTACCTTGTAAGAAACTAAGATTATATATAAACATATAATTCACCCTCATAATGTTCCAATGTGGGACAATTGGTTTTCAATTGTGTGAAATCGATCTACCCATCCATTCCTATCATCATCACATTAGCATGTATTTTGGTCCTACTTTGGGCATCAATTTATCATTCGATATCAATCCGATTTTGACAATTCTTTATTCGATTTCATACCTCTCATTGCAAGGTATTTTAATCCAATTTTTAATCAATGAATTTAAGGTGTTCTCCACTCTTAAATTGGGTCTCAAATTGTGGCGCACCAACATTTTCTTCACACTTCTTTTACACAAAGTTCAACAATCCCCCACAAGAAGAAAATCGAGTGGTGAAAACAATAAATCATAAAAAATTGATAATCAGGACTCGACTCAATGTGGTGATAGCTTCTACGGTTGATATCTGCATAGGATAGGTAGGCTACGCCCTTGAACCTTTCCTTGGGAAGACATGTTCTCTTTGCTGACTATTCAGTAGACGTGATTGTCTTTGAACTGTTCGTCTTATAATGCAAACGAAAGCCATGTCCCCCCACAGATATCTTCCTGATCATATTTGGTTCTTACTGGTGGGTTCATTTCTGGCCATGACACCCCTTTCCTGGTTCTGCAAGAGTTTCTAAAGTATTAAGCCCTTTGAATTCTCCTTTGAAGTGGCCTCACTTCTCTCTCACATAGGTGATTCTTTCTCAAAGTAATCCCGCGTTACCCATTTGAATCTCCCTATTCAAATTGCTAGAATCATTAAAAGCATCGAGCTTAGCCTCGTGCAGGAGTCACTGTTTTATCAGGAATAGGACAGAAGTGTTACCCCCACAGTGACCTCATAATCTTAGCAGTTAGGTTGCCCTTTAAACCAAGTTCTTGGGATCTCCAGTCATCATGGTAGGGTTTTCCGTTGCCTCGACTTTGTTTCCCAAAAAGGGCTTAAGCCTGTGTTTTGATGTTAACAATCAAAAGGCTTCAGCCCCATTCCCTTTGTCGTCTTCTCTACTTGGTCCCTATTTAACCCTTTGGTTAACGGATCCGATATATTTTCTTTGGACCTCACGTAGTCAATGCTTATGACTCCGGATGAGAGAAGTTGTCTAATAGTATTGTGTCTTCGATGTATGTATCTAGACTTGCCATTATACATGACATTCTGAGCTCTACCAATTGTGGATTGATTGTCACAATATAAACATATTGGTGGCACAGGGTTTTTCCAACCAGGAATATCCTCTACAAAATTCCTTAACCACTCTACTTCTTCGCCGCATTTATCTAATGCCACGAACTCAACTTCCATCGTGGATCGGGTTATTAGAGTTTGTTTCGAGGATTTCCACGACACGGCTGCACCTCCTAAAATGAATACATATCCACTTGTGGCCTTTGAGTCTTGTATATCAGATATCCAACTTGCATCAGTGTATCCTCCAATGACTTCGGAATATCTGGTATAATGTAGACTGTAATTACGAGTAAATCGTATATACTTCAGTATTCTTACGATTGCATTCCAATGTTCTGTTCCTGGATTACTCGTATATCTTGCAAGCCTACTCACAGTATAGGCAATATCAGGTCTTGTACAATTCATCAAGTACATTAGACTGCCTATAACTTTTGAGTACTCTACTTAGGAGACACTTTCTCCTTTGTTCTTAGACACATGTTGATTCATATCTATAGGAGTTCTACATACTCCCAAGCTTTCTTTTCCAAACTTGTCCAAGATTTTATCAACATTGATATTCCCATGAATGGCATGGATTTGGCAAAACAGCTTTAGACAGTTCAAGCTGGAGTTCAACCACACACTGGAACAGAAGTACAGCGTACAGCAGACGCAAGGATTTGCATATCCAAAAGATCGATGAGATTATCTGATTGGGATCAATTGACGAGTCATCATTAAAGATCAGATATTCAAATGAATATCTTCAGCTTGGATTCGAGAATATTAGATGACTTGGCACGGAAGTAATCTCCAAAGATTGGACATGGAAGAGATTGAATATCTATCAAATATGTAGGAGTATCTCCGAAATATTTGACAAGAATATTTCGATCTGATTGGAGTCGGCCAGCTAGGAATTCGAAGATTCAGATATTCAAACGAATATCTACACATCAGATTAAAGGCGGCGTGGCTGACTTGGGAAGGAAGTTTTCGAATATACTTCCTAAAGATTGGAGAAAGATATACATCGAATATTTAGAAATATTTCCTAATTATTTGATGGGATTATCTTGAGCAGATTTGGATGGCATCCGAGCATATAAATACAATGCTAGGGCATCCATAATCGTGTCGCTTCCTGAGAGAAAAGATAAACACGAGAGTTCGTGAGATTGGAGGAGGAGCGACCACCGGCTGATTATCCCTCACCGGAATATCAACGGAGAAGAAGCAGTCTGTTCAGTGTGCTGTTCAGACTGCTCTTGGAGAACTATCAAGCGCACACACACACGGTGATAAAGACACGTCTTTGAGAGAAGGCGACTGGACTTCCGAGAAGTCCAAGACTAGGCCGAGAGGGAAGTCTCGTCCTACCCATAGGGGATCGAGGGGAGTTGCGACGAACCGAGATTGCAAATCCGAGAGACGGAGTGTTAGTGGTGAGGCCATTACAAACGAGGAGTTGTGTAAGAGTAAGACCTCTTGTATCCCTAAACTCGTAATAAGATTTGTGTCCCTTTTCCGGGTGTGGGAAACCCCCCAGAGTAGGCGGAGCCGAACTGTGTTATCATATCGTGTGTGCTCCTTTTTTTTGTGCTGTTTATGTTTTGTCTGTTAAGGTGTTCCAGCCTCTGTTTGAACATAACCTGGAACTGTCCAACAAGTGTTCGAGACGCAGTTCGAACACCATCTGGAACTCGTCTTGACTAAGACAAGTAGATTTCAATTGGTATCAGAGCAGGCACTCGACATACAGAGTGTGATCCGGCGACTGTTCAAGATGAGTTTGGAGGAAGGACAGAGCACTAACCGACCACCGTTGCTTGAAGGGCCAAATTATGCCTATTGGAAACCCAGGATGAAAGCCTTTCTGAAATCCCTCGATGAAAAGGCATGGAGAGCCGTGATGATAGGATGGACGGAACCCATGATGGCCAACCCTGAAGGAGCTGGTATGCCAAAACCCGAAGCCCTGTGGTCTGAAGCAGATGATGTAACGGCTGTTGGGAATTCAAAGGCCCTAAATGCAATATTCTATGGAGTGGACGAGAACGTGTTCAAACTGATTGCTGAATGTGAGGTGGCCAAGGAAGCATGGGATATTCTCAAAATAGCCTATGAGGGTTCAGACAGTGAATCTGATAATGCATCAAGCAGTGGTGATGAAGGACTTGCTCATGAGACCTCGGCCAAGACGTACAAGGAACTCTATGAGAAGTGCCTATTGGTGATTGGCCTGAACAAGAAGCTCACAGAAACCGTGGAAAGCCTGACAGAAGAAAAAGATAAAAAATGGCAGGAGGTTGAACTTCTCGTTGCACAGAAGGTGAAACTGCTAGACACCGTATCGGTTCCAAAAACTGAAATGGAGAAAAATAGAGAAACACATCATGCAGGCTTGGTGGGGCTAAGGAGAAAGAATGCTGAGCTGCACATCCGCAAAGAAGTTCATCTCAATATGACAGGTAATCCTCAACATCTCATCAATGTTAAACCTATTCGTAAGCGTCAGTTTGTCACTTTTGGAGATGGAGGGAAGGGCCAGGTGATCGGCTGTGGGACATTGAAGGTTTCGGATCTACCTGAGCTCGAGGATATCCTCCTAGTGGATGGGTTAAAGGTAAACCTGATCAGTATCAGTAGATTGTGTGGTGAAAGACAGTCTGCTACATTCTCTCGTGATACATGTCAAGTACTGGATTGGAATGGAGACAAACTGTTGGAAGGAAGCAGGTCAATAAACAATAGCTACTGTCTAGGCTCAGTCGGAATAGGAGATGCCACTGTCTGTCCGATAAACACGATACATGAAATGGAATTGCAAGGGACAGGTATGGTGTCCTCTTCTGGAAAGGTGAAAGACGATGTTGCCCCCAACTCAGTTCTAGGAGATAAAGTTCCAGAGGGAGGTCTAGCCGATGAAGCCACACCTACTCCAGCTGGGACACTTGACGATGCACCAGCGCTGCAACCCTCATGGAGAATTAAGAGTCGAGCAAATGAGATCAAGTGTCGAGAGCTGGCTGCCTGTTCATCTAGTCCGAAGAATGTCATCAAAACATTTATTGATGAGACTTGGGTGGTGGCCATTCACGTGGAACTGGGAGAGTTCACCAGATCTAAAGCATGGATGTCATATCATCTTGCGCATAGTCACAAACTGAAGAAGACTATGTACGGACTCACACAAGCGCCCAGAGCATGGTACGAGACGTTCCCCATCGACCATGGCTATGAGCGAGGGGGAGTAGAGCGTATGTTCGTCACGAGTACACAGAAGCTGCTTGGACAGTTTGTGAGACTCAGGGAAAAGGAGATGAAACACCTTCCTGGAACACACGTTGACCAGATGCTGGGAGAGCATGAGAGCATCGCTGCATGCTGCACTCAGTTCCTATGGATGAAGCAGAATCTGTCTGAACACGGAGTGGAACGGGTGAAGAAGTTTCTGCCCAAGAACCCAGTACAACACTCCATGAGCAGATATCACTTCATCAGAGAGATGGTGGAGAAGAAGGTCATCACATCGAAACACATGACCACTATAACTGTCGTACTCACCATGCCACTAGACGCCGCTCAGTTCGACACACTTAGATCCTCTCTGGGTCTGTGTGTTATCGCCAACTAAGTGTTCCAGACGGAGGTCAGCCAAGAGCAGAGCCCCAGCAAATCAGATGGGCTGACCTACCAAAGAAGAGGGCTGGAACAGATGGTACGTGGTTGGAACTATTACTAAGTTCAACATATTTGCAGCTGTATGAGGCGATATCAAGGAGGAGAGAGGTGATTGGACAAATATCTCAAGAGATATACACATAACCGTTTTTGGCAAGTGGAGGAGTCCAAATTTTTGAGAAATCAAAAAGGCAGTTGAATCGAAGTCGGATGAGGATACAATATCAGCAAACCCTAAGATCGGAGAAGGGAAAAAGAAGGGAGAAGAGGCGGCTGTGACAGAACTTAAAGAAGCTACTTCAAAGGCGTCAAAGGCTGATCCTAATCCAACTAAAGGGAGTGTGCAGACTGTGAAGGAATATCAGGCGATGGCTGAACCACTCCTCAATGAGGCAATCCCTTGTTCTCACTCCCAAGCTATTGCTCTCAATTTTGTTGATGAGGAAGTATGGGCGATGGGTAAAGATTCAGTGAGTCATAAGGGTGACAAAGCGGTTAATGGGAAGCCGAAGGGTTTGAAACCTGCTGTAGATTCTGTGGCCGATGCTGCAGAAGAAGGTGAAGCCAGTAGGGCTAAGATTGTGGTTCTGATAAGCAGAAGCTGTTGAATGCAAAGGTAGATGCCACTGGCTTCGTGCTGAAGAAGACAGGAATCTGCATGAAAGTCGGCCTTGGAAGGAATGGAACTCCCAGGAAATACGCTGCACGAATTAGTGCTGTAAGGGGGAGAAAACTTGCTATGTTAGACTCTGAGATTGAGCAGGTTGTTGGGCCTTCTAGCAAGAGAAGTCTGGTATTAGATGAAGAGTCGGATGAATGTTTAGCAGAAAAGACTACTGAGGTAGTCGATGAAGAGAAGGTGACAGAGAGTGAAGCTGTTCGTATGAAGGCTGATGATGTGAAGCAACAAGAGCCTGAAGATGTTGTCTCTAATGAGTCAGACCGACCTGAAAATCAGACGGAGACAGAACAAGTAGAAGAGCAAGTTGTTATTGAACCTGTCATCTAGAAGAAGGAAAAGCAGTCAGATGTCCAAGAAGTAATCATGACTGAAGCAGAACATGGTGCTGGTAATCATGCACAGAGAGCTGGTCAAAATCCCAGATCATTAGCTGAATTAAAAGAGAAGCAGAAGGAAAGGACTAACTCAAGAAGGAGGTGAGCCTGTTAAGTCTGCAGAGAAGTCAGAGACAGACAAGGCTGCTGAGAAACTGTCTGTTGAACCAGATGTTTCAAGGGAGTGCCAGCTATCCCAGATGTAGAGATGCATAAAGCTGATCTAGAGAGACCAGATAATGGAGATTGTAAGGACAATCGGGACTCGGTTTCATTGGTTGAGCTCAAGAAGTCTGAAAAGGAGAAACCAAAGAAGGAAGTGACCATCCAAGCATGCTCGACTGGAGTAACTACCAAGAAGGATGGTTAGAGAACAGATGCAGGGGGAGCAAGTGCATCTAAGAAAAAGAAGAGGAGTATTCCAGGTTCTGTTCCACCTAGTGTACCAACTGGAGTGACTAAGCATATAGTATGGTGTGCCAGTACAGAAGCAGCAGCCAAGTGGAAGGCAGTGCAGAAAAGAAAGATCATCCCTGAAAGGCTGCTTAATGAGAAGACAGTTCCATCCCAATTGCAGATCTGACTCTATTCTTCACGATGTTGTTCTTCATCACCATAGTCAATTGGAAGCCTACATCTCATAGAACCACGATCAACAAGGAGATGGGACAGCTGCTCTACCAGATTGGAAACAGGATGCTCATTGACATGGGAAGAATTATGTTCGACCAGATTGCAGAACACGTCTTTCTACAAAGTCTCTGCACCAAATAATCTTCCCATCACTTATTTATGAGCTGATCATCAACCATCATCCAGATTTGAAGACAGACCAGGACAGACTGTCAAGTGCTCCGTTGAAGTTGGTAGTTGATCACAAGCTGTTCAAGGGTCGACATAAGAATGATCTGAAGGACCCCGGGGTGAACAGGAAGGATGCACCTGAGTCTTCCATAAAGAGAGCTACTGGTGAGAAGTTGTCCCGAGCTGAACGCGGACAACTACTTGAGGTCACACAGGCGTAGAGGACAAGAATCGATCAATTGGTGCGTGCTCTGCAATATCCCAGTGATGATAAAGAAGACAGAGAGAGTTGATGTCGTGATTGAAGAAAAGACATGCTGCCATGAGCCAAAGAGAGATATGTCTGGAGATGGACTACCACGCGGCAGTACAGGACGAGCTGAATCATTTCAAGCAATCAGTGAAGATGATAAGCTCTGGATCAAAAGACCTAGATACAATTTTGAAGTCCCAGAGAATGATTGGAGGATGCAGAGGCATTGGCTATACTGATTGGAGCAATTCAGGAACCTATCGTTGCTGACCCGTGGTCGAACAGCTGCTGAGACACCATGCATGGTCCGACAGACTCACAGCATGTGTCACTGTCCCAGGCTATGTTCGAGGGGGAGTTGACAAGATTCCAGTTGCCGAAGAGACCAGGTTGCTCGATTGGACCCCTTGCCAGTTTGTGGCAAAAAGGGGGAGTGGTTTGAGGTAACTGTTCTGGTTCCTCAAGGTGCGTCTAAAGCGTAGATTTGGTTTTGCCAAAATGCCAAGGGGGAGATTGATGTTCCCATGAATGGCATGGATTTGGCAAAACTACTTTAGACAGTTCAAGCTGGAGTTCAACCACACACTGGAACAGAAGTACAGCGTACAGCAGACGCAAGGATTTGCATATCCAAAAGATCGATGAGATTATCTGATTGGGATCAATTGACGAGTCATCATTAAAGATCAGATATTCAAATGAATATCTTCAGCTTGGATTCGAGAATATTAGATGACTTGGCACGGAAGTAATCTCCAAAGATTGGACATGGAAGAGATTGAATATCTATCAAATATGTAGGAGTATCTCCGAAATATTTGACAAGAATATTTCGATCTGATTGGAGTCGGCCAGCTAGGAATTCGAAGATTCAGATATTCAAACGAATATCTACACATCAGATTAAAGGCGGCGTGGCTGACTTGGGAAGGAAGTTTTCGAATATACTTCCTAAAGATTGGAGAAAGATATACATCGAATATTTAGAAATATTTCCTAATTATTTGATGGGATTATCTTGAGCAGATTTGGATGGCATCCGAGCATATAAATACAATGCTAGGGCATCCATAATCGTGTCGCTTCCTGAGAGAAAAGATAAACACGAGAGTTCGTGAGATTGGAGGAGGAGCGACCACCGGCTGATTATCCCTCACCGGAATATCAACGGAGAAGAAGCAGTCTGTTCAGTGTGCTGTTCAGACTGCTCTTGGAGAACTATCAAGCGCACACACACACGGTGATAAAGACACGTCTTTGAGAGAAGGCGACTGGACTTCCGAGAAGTCCAAGACTAGGCCGAGAGGGAAGTCTCGTCCTACCCATAGGGGATCGAGGGGAGTTGCGACGAACCGAGATTGCAAATCCGAGAGACGGAGTGTTAGTGGTGAGGCCATTACAAACGAGGAGTTGTGTAAGAGTAAGACCTCTTGTATCCCTAAACTCGTAATAAGATTTGTGTCCCTTTTCCGGGTGTGGGAAACCCCCCAGAGTAGGCGGAGCCGAACTGTGTTATCATATCGTGTGTGCTCCTTTTTTTTGTGCTGTTTATGTTTTGTCTGTTAAGGTGTTCCAGCCTCTGTTTGAACATAACCTGGAACTGTCCAACAAGTGTTCGAGACGCAGTTCGAACACCATCTGGAACTCGTCTTGACTAAGACAAGTAGATTTCAATTGGTATCAGAGCAGGCACTCGACATACAGAGTGTGATCCGGCGACTGTTCAAGATGAGTTTGGAGGAAGGACAGAGCACTAACCGACCACCGTTGCTTGAAGGGCCAAATTATGCCTATTGGAAACCCAGGATGAAAGCCTTTCTGAAATCCCTCGATGAAAAGGCATGGAGAGCCGTGATGATAGGATGGACGGAACCCATGATGGCCAACCCTGAAGGAGCTGGTATGCCAAAACCCGAAGCCCTGTGGTCTGAAGCAGATGATGTAACGGCTGTTGGGAATTCAAAGGCCCTAAATGCAATATTCTATGGAGTGGACGAGAACGTGTTCAAACTGATTGCTGAATGTGAGGTGGCCAAGGAAGCATGGGATATTCTCAAAATAGCCTATGAGGGTTCAGACAGTGAATCTGATAATGCATCAAGCAGTGGTGATGAAGGACTTGCTCATGAGACCTCGGCCAAGACGTACAAGGAACTCTATGAGAAGTGCCTATTGGTGATTGGCCTGAACAAGAAGCTCACGGAAACCGTGGCAAGCCTGACAGAAGAAAAAGATAAAAAAATGGCAGGAGGTTGAACTTCTCGTTGCACAGAAGGTGAAACTGCTAGACACCGTATCGGTTCCAAAAACTGAAATGGAGAAAAATAGAGAAACACATCATGCAGGCTTGGTGGGGCTAAGGAGAAAGAATGCTGAGCTGCACATCCGCAAAGAAGTTCATCTCAATATGACAGGTAATCCTCAACATCTCATCAATGTTAAACCTATTCGTAAGCGTCAGTTTGTCACTTTTGGAGATGGAGGGAAGGGCCAGGTGATCGGCTGTGGGACATTGAAGGTTTCGGATCTACCTGAGCTCGAGGATATCCTCCTAGTGGATGGGTTAAAGGTAAACCTGATCAGTATCAGTAGATTGTGTGGTGAAAGACAGTCTGCTACATTCTCTCGTGATACGTGTCAAGTACTGGATTGGAATGGAGACAAACTGTTGGAAGGAAGCAGGTCAATAAACAATAGCTACTGTCTAGGCTCAGTCGGAACAGGAGATGCCACTGTCTGTCCGATAAACACGATACATGAAATGGAATTGCAAGGGACAGGTATGGTGTCCTCTTCTGGAAAGGTGAAAGACGATGTTGCCCCCAACTCAGTTCTAGGAGATAAAGTTCCAGAGGGAGGTCTAGCCGATGAAGCCACACCTACTCCAGCTGGGACACTTGACGATGCACCTGCGCTGCAACCCTCATGGAGAATTAAGAGTCGAGCAAATGAGATCAAGTGTCGAGAGCTGGCTGCCTGTTCATCTAGTCCGAAGAATGTCATCAAAACATTTATTGATGAGACTTGGGTGGTGGCCATTCACGTGGAACTGGGAGAGTTCACCAGATCTAAAGCATGGATGTCATATCATCTTGCGCATAGTCACGAACTGAAGAAGACTATGTACGGACTCACACAAGCGCCCAGAGCATGGTACGAGACGTTCCTCATCGACCATGGCTATGAGCGAGGGGGAGTAGAGCGTATGTTCGTCACGAGTACACAGAAGCTGCTTGGACAGTTTGTGAGACTCAGGGAAAAGGAGATGAAACACCTTCCTGGAACACACGTTGACCAGATGCTGGGAGAGCATGAGAGCATCGCTGCATGCTGCACTCAGTTCCTATGGGTGAAGCAGAATCTGTCTGAACACGGAGTGGAACGGGTGAAGAAGTTTCTGCCCAAGAACCCAGTACAACACTCCATGAGCAGATATCACTTCATCAGAGAGATAGTGGAGAAGAAGGTCATCACATCGAAACACATGACCACTATAACTATCGTACTCACCATGCCACTAGACGCCGCTCAGTTCGACACACTTAGATCCTCTCTGGGTCTGTGTGTTATCGCCAACTAAGTGTTCCAGACGGAGGTCAGCCAAGAGCAGAGCCCCAGCAAATCAGATGGGCTGACCTACCAAAGAAGAGGGCTGGGACAGATGGTACGTGGTTGGAACTATTACTAAGTTCAACATATTTGCATCTGTATGAGGCGATATCAAGGAGGAGAGAGGTGATTGGACAAATATCTCAAGAGATATACACATAACCGTTTTTGGCAAGTGGAGGAGTCCAAATTTTTGAGAAATCAAAAAGGCAGTTGAATCGAAGTCGGATGAGGATACAATATCAGCAAACCCTAAGATCGGAGAAGGGAAAAAGAAGGGAGAAGAGGCGGCTGTGACAGAACTTAAAGAAGCTACTTCAAAGGCGTCAAAGGCTGATCCTAATCCAACTAAAGGGAGTGTGCAGACTGTGAAGGAATATCAGGCGATGGCTGAACCACTCCTCAATGAGGCAATCCCTTGTTCTCACTCCCAAGCTATTGCTCTCAATTTTGTTGATGAGGAAGTATGGGCGATGGGTAAAGATTCAGTGAGTCATAAGAGTGACAAAGCGGTTAATGGGAAGCCGAAGGGTTTGAAACCTGATGTAGATTCTGTGGCCGATGCTGCAGAAGAAGGTGAAGCCAGTAGGGCTAAGATTGTGGTTCTGATAAGCAGAAGCTATTGAATGCAAAGGTAGATGCCACTGGCTTCGTGCTGAAGAAGACAGGAATCTGCATGAAAGTCGGCCTTGGAAGGAATGGAACTCCCAGGAAATACGCTGCATGAATTAGTGCTGTAAGGGGGAGAAAACTTGCTATGTTAGACTCTGAGATTGTGCAGGTTGTTGGGCCTTCTAGCAAGAGAAGTCTGGTATTAGATGAAGAGTCGGATGAATGTTTAGCAGAAAAGACTACTGAGGTAGTCGATGAAGAGAAGGTGACAGAGAGTGAAGCTGTTCGTATGAAGGATGATGATGTGAAGCAACAAGAGCCTGAAGATGTTGTCTCTAATGAGTCAGACCGACCTGAAAATCAGACGGAGACAGAACAAGTAGAAGAGCAAGTTGTTATTGAACCTGTCATCTAGAAGAAGGAAAAGCAGTCAGATGTCCAAGAAGTAATCATGACTGAAGCAGAACATGGTGCTGGTAATCATGCACAGAGAGCTGGTCAAAATCCCAGATCATTAGCTGAATTAAAAGAGAAGAAGAAGGAAGGGACTAACTCAAGAAGGAGGTGAGCCTGTTAAGTCTGCAGAGAAGTCAGAGACAGACAAGGCTGCTGAGAAACTGTCTGTTGAACCAGATGTTTCGAGGGAGTGCCAGCTATCCCAGATGTAGAGATGCATAAAGCTGATCTAGAGAGACCAGATAATGGAGATTGTAAGGACAATCGGGACTCGGTTTCATTGGTTGAGCTCAAGAAGTCTGAAAAGGAGAAACCAAAGAAGGAAGTGACCATCCAAGCATGCTCGACTGGAGTAACTACCAAGAAGGATGGTTAGAGAACAGATGCAGGGGGAGCAAGTGCATCTAAGAAAAAGAAGAGGAGTATTCCAGGTTCTGTTCCACCTAGTGTACCAACTGGAGTGACTAAGCATATAGTATGGTGTGCCAGTACAGAAGCAGCAGCCAAGTGGAAGGCAGTGCAGAAAAGAAAGATCATCCCTGAAAGGCTGCTTAATGAGAAGACAGTTCCATCCCAATTGCAGATCTGACTCTATTCTTCTCGATGTTGTTCTTCATCACCATAGTCAATTGGAAGCCTACATCTCATAGAACCACGATCAACAAGGAGATGGGACAGCTGCTCTACCAGATTGGAAACAGGATGCTCATTGACATGGGAAGAATTATGTTCGACCAGATTGCAGAACACGTCTTTCTACAAAGTCTCTGCACCAAATAATCTTCCCATCACTTATTTATGAGTTGATCATCAACCATCATCCAGATTTGAAGACAGACCAGGACAGACTGTCAAGTGCTCCGTTGAAGTTGGTAGTTGATCACAAGCTATTCAAGGGTTGACATAAGAATGATCTGAAGGACCCCGGGGTGAATAGGAAGGATGCACCTGAGTCTTCCATAAAGAGAGCTACTGGTGAGAAGTTGTCCCGAGCTGAACGCGGACAACTACTTGAGGTCATACAGGCGTAGAGGACAAGAATCGATCAATTGGTGCGCGCTCTGCAATATCCCAGTGATGATAAAGAAGACAGAGAGTTGATGTCGTGATTGAAGAAAAGACATGCTGCCATGAGCCAAAGAGAGATATGTCTGGAGATGGACTACCACGCGGCAGTACAGGACGAGCTGAATCATTTCAAGCAATCAGTGAAGATGATAATCTCTGGATCAAAAGACCTAGATACAATTTTGAAGTCCCAGAGAATGATTGGAGGATGTAGAGGCATTGGCTACACTGATTGGAGCAATTCAGGAACCTATCGTTGCTGACCCGTGGTCGAACAGCTGCTGAGACACCATGCATGGTCCGACAGACTCACATCATGTGTCACTGTCCCAGGCTATGTTCGAGGGGGAGTTGACAAGATTCCAGTTGCCGAGGAGACCAGGTTGCTCGATTGGACCCCTTGCCAGTTTGTGGCAAAAAGGGGGAGTGGTTTGAGGTAACTGTTCTGGTTCCTCAAGGTGCGTCTAAAGCGTAGATTTGGTTTTGCCAAAATGCCAAGGGGGAGATTGATGTTCCCATGAATGGCATGGATTTGGCAAAACTGCTTTAGACAGTTCAAGCTGGAGTTCAACCACACACTGGAACAGAAGTACAGCGTACAGCAGACGCAAGGATTTGCATATCCAAAAGATCGATGAGATTATCTGATTGGGATCAATTGACGAGTCATCATTAAAGATCAGATATTCAAATGAATATCTTCAGCTTGGATTCAAGAATATTAGATGACTTGGCACGGAAGTAATCTCCAAAGATTGGACATGGAAGAGATTGAATATCTATCAAATATGTAGGAGTATCTCCGAAATATTTGACAAGAATATTTCGATCTGATTGGAGTCGGCCAGCTAGGAATTCGAAGATTCAGATATTCAAACGAATATCTACACATCAGATTAAAGGCGGCGTGGCTGACTTGGGAAGGAAGTTTTCGAATATACTTCCTAAAGATTGGAGAAAGATATACATCGAATATTTAGGAATATTTCCTAATTATTTGATGGGATTATCTTGAGCAGATTTGGATGGCATCCGAGCATATAAATACAATGCTAGGGCATCCATAATCGTGTCGCTTCCTGAGAGAAAAGATAAACACGAGAGTTCGTGAGATTGGAGGAGGAGCGACCACCGGCTGATTATCCCTCACCGGAATATCAACGGAGAAGAAGCAGTCTGTTCAGTGTGCTATTCAGACTGCTCTTGGAAAACTATCAAGCGCACACACACGTGGTGATAAAGACACGTCTTTGAGAGAAGGCGACTGGACTTCCGAGAAGTCCAAGACTAGGCCGAGAGGGAAGTCTCGTCCTACCCATAGGGGATCAAGGGGAGTTGCGATGAACCGAGATTGCAAATCCGAGAGACGGAGTGTTAGTGGTGAGGCCATTACAAACGAGGAGTTGTGTAAGAGTAAGACCTCTTGTATCCCTAAACTCGTAATAAGATTTGTGTCCCTTTTCCGGGTGTGGGAAACCCCCCAGAGTAGGCGGAGCCGAACTGGGTTATCATATCGTGTGTGCTCCTTTTTTTTGTGCTGTTTATGTTTTGTCTGTTAAGGTGTTCTAACCTCTGTTTGAACATAACCTGGAACTGTCCAATAAGTGTTCGAGACGCAGTTCGAACACCATCTGGAACTCGTCTTGACTAAGACAAGTAGATTTCAAACATAGTGTGATTGGCCTAATACAAATCCATCTGCCGTTCTTGTAATTTTAATCCCTGAAATCACATCGGCTAGTCCCATATCTTTCATATCAAACCATGAGTTTAATATGCCCTTGGTGGATTTGACCAATATTTTATTGCTTCCTACAATGAGAATATCATCGACGTATAGACACAAAATCACATATCCACTTTCAGTGGTTTTGATGTAAATACATTTATCACACTCGTTGATTTTGAATCCATTTGACAACATTACCTTGTCAAATTTCTCATGCCACTGTTTAGGCGCTTGTTTCAAACCATAGAGAGATTTTACAAGTTTACAAACTTTTCTCTCTTTTCTTGGTACAATACAACCCTCAGGTTGTTCCATATATATCTCTTCATCAAGATCTCCATTTAAGAAAGCAGTTTTCACATCCATTTGATGAATCTCTAGATTGCGCAATGCTGCAATAGCAATTATCATCCTAATGGAAGTGATTCTTGTCACAAGTGAGAATGTATCAAAATAGTCTAGACATTCCTTTTGTCTATACCCTTTGATCACAAGTCTAGCCTTGTACTTTTCAAAAGTACCGTCTACTTTCATTTTCTTAGTGAAAATCCATTTGGAATCAAGTGATTTGCATCCTTGAGGAAGATCCACTAGCTCCCACGTATGATTGTGCAAAATGGAGTCTAGTTCACTCTTTATGGCTTCTTTCCAAGAAGGACCTTCAACCGAGTTTATTGCTTCATTATACGTACGAGGTCCTGCCTCAACCATGAAGGTAAGAAAGTCAGGTCCAAACAAAGTTAAAGTTCTAGCTCTTTTGCTTCGTCTTGGTTCCTCTAGGTTCGTATCCTCCTCGGATACTTCCTCTTGATGTTGGTTAATGTCTCTCATATCTTCATCTATCTCATAAGGTGTACTAGGACTTATTTCCTTAGATTTGTAAGGAAATAGTTGTTCAAAGAACGAAGCCGTCTTAGATTCCATAATGGTGTTCTTGTGTATCTCAGGATTCTTCGATTCATACACAAGAAATCTATAGGTTGTACTGTTTTGTGCATATCCAATAAACACACAGTCAATTTTCTTTGGTCCTATTTTCATTCTCTTAGGAATGGGAGCCATCGCTTTAGCTAAACACCCCCACACTCGCAAGTGTGTGTATGAAGGTTTTCTCCCTTTGAATAATTCGTAAGGAGATTTTTCCTTCTTCTTCCGGGGTATCCTATTCAGGATATAATTAGCCGACAACACGGCCTCCCCCCACATTCCCTGAGGTAATCTTGAACTAAGCAACATCGCATTCATCATTTCTTTGATAGTGCGATTCTTACGTTCAACGACGCCATTTGATTGGGGTGAATAAGGTGGAGTGACTTCATGTATGATCCCATTTTGTGCACACAGTGTCCCAAACGGTTCTATATATTCACCACCACGATCACTCCTTAATCTCTTGATCCTTTTGTTTAGTTGGTTTTCCACTTCCAACTTAAACATAGCAAACTTTTCTATTGCTTCATCCTTGCTTTTAAGCAAGTATATAGAACAATATTTTGAACTGTCATCTATGAAAGTCACAAAATATTTATTTCCACCTCGTGTTGGCATGAACTTCAAGTCACATAGACCACTATGTATTAAGTCAAGGGGTTATGTATCTCTTTCAACACTGTGAAAGGATGTTCTTGTTAATTTTTCTTCAACACACGTTTCACACTTGTGTTCAGAATCAATTTGAAGTTTGGGAATACATTACAATTTCATTAGATTCCTTATTGAGTCATAATTCACATGTCCTAATCTACCATGCCATAGATTAGAAGACTCAAGCAAGTAAGCAGAAGAACTTTCTTTATTGATAGCTTTGATAGCAATTACATTTAGTTTCCACATGCCATCTTTAACATAGCCACGTCCCACATGCATGTCGTTCTTTGACAGAACAACCTTTTGGGACTCAAATACTAGCTTAAAACCATGACTATCAAGTAAAGCTCCAGATACTAAGTTCTTCCTAATGTCAGGCACATAAGAGACATTAGTCAGCTTCAGCTCTTTTCCCGAGGTCATCTTCAAGACCACGCTTCCTTTTCCCTTGACTTCAGAGGTGGCAGAGTTGCCCATGTAAATCTTCTCTCCAGTTTCAGTTAATTTCAGCTATGAGAAGGCATTCTTGTCAGAACAGATGTGGTGGGTTTCTCCAGTATCCAACCACCATTCCTTGGGATTGTAATCCGCCAGGTTCAGCAAAGAGACCATAGCTACCAGGAGATCTTCATCCACCTCGGCTATATTTGCCTTTTTCTTCTTTTTCATTGGCTTCTTGCAGTCAGCAGCTCTGTGACCCTCCTTGTCACAGTTGAAGTACTTGCCAATAAACTTGGGCTCCGCCTTCTTCTTGAAAGCCCCATGCTTGGGTCCAAGCTTGTTGGTAATCTTTTTTCCTTTGAAGCTAGCACCATGCTCCGCAACATTGGCCCTCTCAGTCGGGAACCTTGTCCTCTTTTTAGAGCTTCGATTGTCCTCTTCAATTTTGAGGCGAACCACCAAGTCTTCCATAGACATCTCCTTTCGCTTGTGCTTAAGGTAGTTCTTGAAGTCCTTCCATCCCGGAGGCAACTTCTCAATAACTGCAGCTACTTGGAATGATTCACTGATTGTCATTCACTCAGCATGTATCTCATGGATAATCAGCTGCAAGTCTTGCACTTGGCTGGTCACAGTCTTGGAATCCATCATCTTGCCACAATGTACTTCTTAGTACCTGCATCCTCAGTTCGGTACTTCCGATCCAGGGATTCCTATAACCGAGCGCTTGATACAGTACACCTTGTACTAAGGCTGTTCAGCACATAGTTCCGACACATGTAGTCTCCATCTTTCCATGTGTTGTATGTCAACAGCACTTGAGGATCATCCTCTTCGTCAGGAAGAGCGGGTGTGTTGTCGGTCAGATACCGAGCTAACCCTAACTGTCGCAGGTAAAAGTGCATCTTCTGCTGCCACGTCTGGAAGTTCTGTCCAGAGAACTTCTCAGGCCTATCAGTAGGCATCACTGCAGTAGGCACTCGTGCCACTGTGGTGTTTGGCATTATGAGAGAGTGTAGCTTATAATCTTACCTTGTAAGAAACTAAGATTATATATAAACATATAATTCATCCTCATAATGTTCCAATGTGAGACAATTGGTTTTCACTTGTGTGAAATTCATCTACCCATCCATTCCTACCGTCGTCATATTAGCATATATTTTGGTCCTACTTTGGGCATCGATTTATCATTCGATATCAATCTGATTTTGACAATTCTTTATTCGATTTCACAAGATATTTTAATCCAATTTTTAATCAATGAAATTAAGGTGTTCTCTACTCTTAAATTGGATCTCAAATTGTGGCGCACCAATATTTTCTTCACACTTCTTTTACACAAAGTTCAACAATACTTTCCAGTACTTTCAAATATCTTAGGCCATATGAGCTTGACAGTATCTAATTGTTCACTAATAATATGAACAATGAAGCGTGGCCTCCCTGATGCGTGTCTGGTTAGAAACTACTACACAGTTGACAGTTGGTCTGTTCATACATGTTCAGTAATGCTGTTCAACTTTTACAGAGTGAACCAATTATTTAGTAACATTTACAGTTTTGAGTGACCAAAGAAAGCCAAGCCAGTTCGGTCACCGAACTTCGGTGTTATACATTGGAGCTGGAAATGCCAAAGGCAGCACTTCCATCCTAACTATTTTCCCATCAATAACACTTTCCTCCATTGCCTTTGTCACTTGATTCTATAATCAGAATCACCTCCATCCCGATGATGCTCCCTGCAGATTTCAGAATCATGTTTATTTCATTTATAATGGTCTCAAAGAAAGATGAGCACTGTAAACATTTCGAAACATTGCCAATTAGATCATATGAAATAAAACAGCAGTTAAGCTCTCCCATTAGTCGAGACAAAATTTCCAAAATAGTACCTCAATCTTTCACAAAGCCGTGCCAAAGCATCTGACCCAGTTCGCAATGCAGCATCTTCTATTTCATGGGCATTTGAAATGGTCACACAGTCAGCAAGCCGAAATTCACACAGTTCTTTTAGGGAACTTGCATCAGTCAAAACAGCTGAATGTCCTCCACCTGCTGACAATTTCTTCACTTCACCAACACACCTAAAATTCGTTTCCATCAGAATCAACATGAGACAGATGTCTACAAAAGTGACAAACAAGGGTTCAGCAGCCTACCAGTCAACTGGAGAAGGAAACCAAGCATAAGTCGTTTTATCATTAGCTGCCTGACCGTAACTGTTGTAGCCCCATCCTTGAATCTTCCCATCTTTTGTCGCAATGAGTGTGTGACAATGTCCACATGCAACATGTCGTACACCATTTGGAATAACCAATACAGGAATGTTTCGCAGATATGCCTCTGAACTTGTAGGATCACAAGAGAAAAAACAATTTTGGGGCCCCAATCCTAGTTGCCCAGCTTGACCACAACCCCAAGCATATAAAGCTCCTTTCTCTGTCACGGCACAAGTGTGAACACCACCACAAGCAATTTCTTTCACAAATATTCCGTCAAGGGAAACAACTCGCCTTGGCAATAGCTCCTTGTCTCCGTACTGAAGAGAACAATGTCCGAGTTGTCCCATGCTTCCTAAACCCCAAGTGTACCTGTACAGAGATAGACTTATCATCTGCAACGGAGACCTTGAACTGGTAATAATAATAAGAAAGAAGCCATGTGAAATAAATATTTAAAATGGCAAAGATTATAAATCTCATTCAACAAACTTGAAAACACAAACACAGCTACGAAGCAGCAAAAGAACAAGCAGGACCATATACCAAGAAGCCTTTCGCACTAAAAGTATAAACATAACACCCATACGCAAGTTAGATGTGTGAGTTGATGGAATACAGTATTAGCACGATAATGACTTAAAAACTTATTCTGAGACCATCAATAAAAGATTAAAAAAAAGGAAGGAAACCCAAACTATTGATTTGTTAAGTTTTGAAAAGCGACCGCATCGATCCCTACGTCACTTACACCTCGCCATTGTCAGATATAGCTGCAGTGTGATACTCCCCACAAGACACACTGGTAATCTTTACATGTTCGGGGGCTTCATCAAGGAACTTTGCATAAGCACTTATGACACGAGCCCCCTGCAAACCTTCACTAGTAACACCTCTCCCTAGCTGACCATATTCATTATACCCTGGTTTTCACAGCAGTTGCATCATCCAATCAATAAATGAAATATTAAGTAGAGTTTGAATCCTAACTTCTCATTTCTATAAGAACGTTAGCTCAATGATGAGGACCACACACTAATGGCATAAGCAATGGTCAATATTGACAAAACATCATAACAGTAAAAGATGAAAAATCTACTAAAAATGTTAAAGTGATTGTAAATGTTGCAAGGCTAATAACGTACCCCAAGCCTGCAGACGGCCATCCTCAGACAATGCCACAACATGAACTTGTCCACATGAAACTTGGCGAATAACCTAAAACAATGTGAAGACCAAAAGCAAAAAGTAAATGACAGATATAGCTATCAAAGGGCAGGACAATATAATATATCACAAGTGACCAATACAGGTTACGGATTACAATTACCCATTTAAGCTAAACAGATATATTATGCCAGCCTTCAGTTGGCACAATCAATGGGAGATTTATGGGCATAAATACACCGAACTACTTAGGCTCCTAACTTTAAAATTCTTTTACTGCCCAAAACATCTATTTGTCCAACGACAATTATCCTCTTCTCTATAGATATCATGTATACCTTTCTGGGTCAGGGTTCACGTGAAAACTGTAATAAATATGGAAACCTGAGCCTTAAAAGGAACCTCATAAAGATGCATTTTGCGATGCCATAAGCGGACCCCTCGCGTTATGTAATAAGGCAGAAATATTATCAAGCATACTTGGATTATTTAGGGGAGTAATGATAAGGTGAAAAGGACAAGAGAAAGGACATACATACCGAGCATCAATGACCCTCTGTTTTGATCTCATGGTCATATAGAATTTGGTACATTTTTTTTCTAGTTAATACTAGTGAAATATTAACTGTCTAGTCGTTTACTCTCTACTTTTACTATATACAGGTTCATAAGAAAGTTGACTGGTAACTTTGATGCATTGTCTCCTAATCCAAGGGAGCAACATTAACTACAATTACACACCATTTTGGCATCTAAGAGGCACGCTTTATGAGTAATACATGCCTAGTTGAGAATACATTTCCCGTCATAAAATTATATAAAAGTAACATTTCCACTGGACACGCAAGGGAAAATTGAATACCGTATTTGGAGAGAAGGCCCCCCAAAACAGTCTCGGATAATTAGATCCCTGTGACAACAGAAGAAAAAAAATTCCTTAAGCAAACGCAAGATGCAAAAAGAAGCTACTAAATGTAGGAATGTGACAAAACCTGATTTTGTCCCCAAACCCAGAGTCTGCTGGTGGAGATGGTGCCATCAGTTTTGCGAGTTTCAGCTATAGCAGCAGTACAATGTGCACCACAAGAAACAGATTTTACAAACTCCGTTTGAAGTTGCTTCACTTTCTTGGGGTATTTCCTACGCTTTTCGGTTCCATCTCCCAGCTGACCGAAATCATTAGCTCCTGGTGACATATAACACAGAAACTTAATTAGCCGTACGATATGATAGTTGAAATCTAAAAAATTAATGTCAGACTACTGCTGAAGAACAAGAACAGTTAAGCTAAAAAGGTTTTTTTATTTATAAAAGTAATTGATGAACAAGATGTTAAACCCCAAGTAAACAGAGACCCGTCAGAGGCCACAGCTGCAGTATGCTCCCGGCCACAAGCAATATCTAGCCACCTCGCATTAGCACCAGCTAGGGATCCAAATACCTCGGATCGGAGCTGTTTTGGAATGCGCAAATTGTGCTCCTTGTCTTCCCTAGCGGTTTGACCAGAATAGTTATATCCCCAAACATAAATAGCGGTCTTGGTGGGGAAGGTGACGGGTGGAGTTTCACCGAGTACATAATAAATGTCCATTCCTAATAACTGGAAACCTGTTTTAAACGAATGAATTATCTCATCAACCAAGCCCATTACAAAAAAATTTTGTTGTTCTTCCAATTCTCTAAAAATCCACTCATTTCCATTGTACAATATCCACAACATGTTCAACTTTTCTTGCAGCATTTAGCTCAGATTGATATCGGGAATTGAACATTTAATCAACTACAAGGAACTATCTGATTGCAATAAATTTATAAATATGCAAAAAAAAAACATGAGACGATGACATCAAATTGTAAAAGATCGCAAGAAGATGAAGGAGGAAACACAAACCTCGAGTCAATCAATTAGCTTGTTACTCTAAAAGATGGAGAAAATTGAATTTGGATTGCCGGCGACTCCAAGGGAAATGTTCGAAACGTAATCTGGGACAGAAAGAAGCTGCAATGACCGCCTCTCCGCACGCGTGGATGCTTCTAGAATCACAAACGCAACACAAGGGGTGGCAAAACTATAGTTAAAGTAAATATCCGTGCCTCTTTTGAATTTTAACAAAGATTGTAACCATTGCAGTTGACTTCCAATTTTGGTCAGTCTTTTGTAATATCTATGTTGTAGCCCCTGAGGTTCTCATTTCATCTCCTAGGTAGTCCATCAAAGAACGTGACACAGTGACACGGTCCGGCTTCACTCCTACCCGGTATCAGGCCTGCAGGCCATACCCCCAACCTACTGACAGTCGCACCTGCAGGTTGTTGGTGGGAATTGAACCCTTGTCCTCCTCCCACCCTTTAACAAGTGTTTTAGTGTTCACTTGTCACCAATTGAGCTGCCGTATCATAAAGAATTAGCTCCCTAAGTGCTGCATCCTCCGGCACATAAATGCGTCCTTGATACGTAATCAGTCCATCCCTTAACTTATAGTCAGCATGTCCTTCCAGATAATCGATAATAGCCTTACACAGGGCACTGGCCTTAGGGTGTGTCTCCACTAGTACTCGTAAGGCCATTAGTATGCCCATCACAGGTTTGGACACTACTTGCATAGCTTGACAAACTGGTGAGGCATGACGTGAGAGGGCATCTGCAGGCCCATTCTCGACACCTGGGCGATACTTAACCTCAAAGTCGAACCCTAGCAACTTCACAATCCACTTCTGCTGATCTGGTGTGTGTACTGATTGTGTCAACAATGTTCTGAGCGGTTGGTGGTCGGTTATGATAACGAAGTGACTACCCAGCAGATATTGACGCCACTTTTGCACAGCAAGGACCAATGCGCATAGCTCTCGGTTGTAGGTGGAGGTTGCTTGAACTCGTGCTGGTAATTGCTTGCTAAAAAATGCAATAGGGTGTCCCTCTTGTGATAACACGGCGCTCACGCCTACTCCTGAGGCATCCGTTTGAATGATGAATTGTTTTGAAAAGTCTGGGAGGGCTAGAGATGGTGTTGTCATCAAGGCAGCTTGCAGCTTAGTGAAGGCCTCTCTCGCATTTTGGGTCCATAAGAACGAGTCCTTGCACAGTAATCGGGCCATGAAAGGAAATGTAAGAAATGAAATCAATGAATGAATATCAATTTCCTATCTCAGCTTCTCTCTCACTTCTCATCTCTTTCTTCTCAAAACCCTAATCCCTTCGCTTTCTCTTCCCCAAATCTCCCTTTTTATTTGTAACGATATGTTGTATAATATTGAGTCTGCATCATTGGCGCTTTCATCCAGAGCTGAACTCAAGATGTGGACCATAGACGAACAACAACGATCGACGTTACGTATTGCTATCAACGAAGTAAAGGTTTCGGTGGATGAGGTGCGAAAATCAGTGGATGAGATGCGAATGAACCTCAAGGAGGCGCAGAAAACACTACAGTCATATCAGAAAAATCCGGTCCGACCAAGTACAACCACTGCTCCTTCGCTGAAATATTTTGGGAACTCCGACAACGAGGTTCCGACTGAAGATAGAGATGTTATTAGCTACAACGTATCATCCTACATAACTCAGGTTACTGTTGTAAATGTTTATGCAGACCATGACACATCAGTTGATATGGTGTTTCCCGTACTGCAACCAAAGGTAACTGTCGATATCTATGAGATTTTTTCTTATTCATTGGATAGTAAGATTGCTGTTGTTGACTGGAATGAGGAAAGAAGCTGTGAATCCCTGTTTGGTGTTGTCAAGAATATTTTCACTTTCTTTGTTTGTCACAAAAATTTGGTGCTGTATTCAACCACTCGTAATTGCTGCAAAACCGCCGCTGAAACCTCCTGATACCTCCGTGAATATGTTGGGACAGATAAATCAGGTGTTATCAATTGTTAGTAGTAATATCTCATGTGACATGTTTAAGTCAATGGTTCGCTTCACAGGGAGCTCGAAGAAGGATGTTGCAAGTGCAAGGTGTCTTGTTTTTGTTGGCTTGTTCGTATCATTTTACGCCATTGAGCTATCGAGGTCTCAGCTGGCTTCAACAGAGTGTGTGAAGACAGAAGAGTAATGTTTTTGCTCTAGTGGTTGTCGTCGCACGCGCCGAGTCTATTGATGAGTGTGGTACTAATATTAGTGTGGGTCGGAAAAAGGGCGACAAAGATGAGATAAGCTATTATGTTCGACACGGGGGCAATAATCAATGGCTCTCTCTTGCTGTCATGAGATCAGAATCCAAATTATTAAGTTCCGTCAGGCTTGAGCGTGCTACCGGTAATACACAGTGGATTTCAAGATTACGGACAAATACTATTTTTAATAAACTTTGCAAAATGCTTGA
Source organism: Rhodiola kirilowii (assembly GCA_033675215.1). Lineage (NCBI taxonomy): Eukaryota > Viridiplantae > Streptophyta > Magnoliopsida > Saxifragales > Crassulaceae > Rhodiola > Rhodiola kirilowii. Next base: position 5,937,497 of record CM066201.1, on the reverse strand, counting down.
TCCCAGAGAACTTTCCCTTGTCCCCCAAAAGGGAAAAACAAGTGTTGCTATTTTTGACAGTTTGCAAGTACAAGGTATGCTTATTATCGACAGAAAATGAGCTGGAAACCAGTTCTAGTTTTTGCGGCTATTCAGATTGTATTTCGTGGCTGCCCTCATTATGTGATTCCTTCAGTTGCATTGTTCCTGAAGTTCTCTGGGCATAAGTTGGTCTTGTTTATGTTCACTAATAGAAGTACTCAAGGAGCATTATTGATCAGTTATTGGGCAGCGATAATGAGCGGTATTATTAATTTTATTTGGGATTCTATGAAACTAGGCAGTTGTATGTTACTCGTACGCACTTATTATTACTTCGAAGTACAGAGTTTTGGACATGTTCAGCGCTTCTCTTGGGTTCATGGCTGGAGCTTAGCTATCGGTAATGCATGGCTTTGCAAACTAAATTATAAGAGCAGTCACATTTGTGATCATTACAGAATTCGGAATATGCAAAGAATTTTTTCAGTGGTGGTATTGATGGGAGAATATTCAGAATTAATGTTTAAGGGTGTCTTCAGTGCTAATGTCATCAGTACATCCAGTATACTCTTGGGTGTTCTTTCAAAATCAGCAATATACCGGCTCCTTCAAATAATTATTATTAAAGGCATAGTTGATGACAAGTTCCTTCTCAGTCTCACAAGAATCCATTGTGAATCACTTAGGTGTGGATGCAGACAAGCCATGAAGCAATATCATACTTTCACTAATGGCTTGGGGTTGTTGGGTAAAGTGTAAGACTCTGTTTATGCCTTTGGATTTGGATGAACCAGATGAATTTTTTCAAAACCAAGCTGTCGTCTTATCGACATCTCCAACTGGTCAACAACGAACTCAAGGCACATGTTATGATTACTACAGTCAACAGAATCCTTTCCGGCAGTTCCAAACTCAAGTGTGTTCTCATTTCACGGTGTACTATGCAAGGATGCGGGGAAATGCTAGGTGTACTTCACTTGAAACTCATGTTATGCAGCAGCGAATTGGCTTTAATGACCAGCAACCACTGATTGGAGCTGCTGGGAGACTATATTTTTAACCAATGAGATGGATGAGTTTTCCCATGCACCCAGCTATATCGCCAAAACAGAGCCACTGGCTGAGGCGTCTGGTTCAGTTACCTTCGCAAAGCTGCAAATTCTTACAGGACTGACATATTTGGACACCAAGAAACATGAGTTGGTAGCTAACAAGGTTCTGCATACGGGCATTGAGTGGGGAAATAATTATTCTGAGCTTATTGCACCACGGGATGTAGCAGCTTATGCAAGATTGTGTGCACTGGCAAGTTTCGGTCGGACTGAGCTGAAGAATAAAGGTGTAAACAATTCAAACTTCAAAAATTCTCTGGAGTTTGTTACTGAAGCCAGGGAGCTCGTTAATGATTTTTTTTCAAACCATTACACATCAAGCCTTGAGTATTCTGGTGACAACAAATCAAACTTGTTGGTTGACATCAATCAGAGTGACCATGTGAAGACTTTATATGATCAAGTTCAGGAGGCGGCTGTTATTCAGTGTGTTTACCATTTCATGTTTGTTGATATGAGGATGCATGCAGGATTATCATTGGTGAGTTGAAGAAGGAAATTAAAGCTTTGATAACAGGCAATCAAACACAGGCTCGGATTGACTCCCACAACAAGGTCATTTTCAAAGAGGAAGTTTGCATGCAATCTCCTTGCTTCGGTATTTACTTAGAGACACACGTTTTTGATGTTTTCATTGCCAAGGCCACCGGAAGTCAATGACCTTGAGGACAAGGTCCAATTCAAGGGGATGGAATGATACGAGCATAAATGGGCTTATTATTAGTATTGGATAAATGGGCTGGGATTATATGAGTATAAAAGGAAAGGAAATGTAAGAAATGAAATCAATGAATGAATATAAATTTCCTATCTCAGCTTCTCTCTCACTTCTCATCTTCTTCTTCTCAAAACCCTAATCCACTTCGTCTTCTCTTCCCCAAATCTCCCCTTCTATTTGTAACGATCTATTGCAGAATATTGAGTCTGCATCATTAATGATGCAGGTCGAAATGTGGGTCAAGAATTGGGCCAGTTCAGCAACCCATCTGCTGAGGGTGCAGGAAAGAGCACAACACAGAGGATCCCTTCTAATATTCTCTCGTCTGACACATATGAGCTGGACAACAGAAATGGCAGAGGAGGCACAGAAAGAATTGGCAGAGGAGGCGCAGAAATTGGGACAGATAAGACTGTTAGAAATGATTAGCTGTCATGGATTTTATTGTATAAAAAGGGAATACCCTTTATGCATTAAACAATAAGAAATCCAATTATCTTCCTTCTCAATATTATCTTCTTCCTAAACTCTCTTTCTGTTACCAAATATCCCTCTGCAACATTGGTGCTTTCATTGAGAGATTTGAACTCAGGCAACGATGTCGGAGATCCGATCACAAACTGCCGACGATGCCGCCGCTGCCGCCATGACCGCTATCCACCAGAACCTGACGGAGCTATCTGCCAGAACCCTAACAGTTGAAGGAATGATGCAAAACCAGTCCATGGTAAACGAACGCACTGCTGCAAATCTGGAGAGCATCTTTGACGTGCTGGAGATACTGTAGGAAGACCGAATGATAGAACGAGGGGCTGAGAAGCAACCCATGCAATCACCGCAGTTGGGAGACTCCTCGGCCATCCTTCCAACACCAGATGCATTACAACGACTCATCTTGAACACACCACACGCTCACTAAACTCTACCCGAAGAGTTGCAGACTGTGCCTACCGCATGACCGCCAAGGATTGACGTGCCAATCTTCCATGGGAGCACTGTAACCGGTAGGACCTTTCAGATGGAACGCTACTTTGAGCAGCAAGGCATCCCGGCCGACCAGAAGCTTGAGGTCACCATCTTTTATATCACCGGAGAAGCTCTCGAATGGTACCAGTGGATGCATACCATGCATCGGTTGTTAAGCTAGGAAATATTCCTAAAGGATCTCAACAAAAGGTTCGAACCATCACCGTACTCAAACGCAGAGGTTAGCTTGAGCCGGCTGCGTCGAACGGGCACTGTGGGAGCGTATGTGTCAACCTTTGAGTCCAGCCGAGAATCTATTGAACATATTTATGGGAGGACTGCATGAAGAGGTGCATTAAGAGCTGGTACTCTTCGAGCCCAAAACCTTACAGCAAGCGATGCACATGGCGAAAGTGGCTGAGAAGAAGATCCAGGCGTATCGAAGCTGGTCCGTGAGAGCAGGACCTCCCAGGCTGCCATTTCCGCATAATAGAGAAACACTAGCCCTGGAAGATAAGAAACCAGAGCCCCGAGTCCCTACCAACTTACCTACAAAGAGGCTCACACCCATTCAAATGGCGGCTCGGCAAGAGAAGGGCCTCTGTTATAATTGTGACGAGAGGTTTATACCCGGTCATCATTGCAAACCAAAGTTCCAGTGTATGGTTCTGCAGGAGGATGAAGGAGAGTACCATGTGGAAATGGAGTGCGAAGAGACTGAAGGAACAGAGGAGCCGCAAGACACAAAGGGAGGAGAATTGGGTGAACCCAGCCATGTTCCAAACATATCTTACCATGCGCTGCAAGGCCAGTTTGTGCCAAGTACATTGCGCATAGCGGGGAACATTAGAGGAAAGGCCCTGGTAGTTTTGATCGACATTGGATCGACCCATAACTTCCTACATGCAAGGGTGGCGAGACATTTGGGAATGGAGGTGGTGCAGTCACGTTACATGAATGTAACGGTGGGCAACGGAGAGAGTCTTCAATGTGAAGGGTGGTGTCCGAAAACTGAGCTTCAACTAGGCGACATGAACTACCCAGTCGACTTACATATCATTCCAATATACGGAGCCGATGTGGTGTTAGGGGCTCAATGGCTCGCATACTAGTTCCAACTTTGTTTGACTATAAGGAGATGTGGATGAGTTTCGAGTACCAAGGGGAGGAGGTGACCTTAAGAGGAATGAAACAGCAAGGAGAGTTTGCTCAAATTTCTATGGGACAATTAAGGCGTTGCTCACAGGTTGACAGAGTTGCCTCATTGTACCAGCTCACACTCACTGAAGAAGATGCAAACCATGACAACAATCACACACCAAATTTACCGAAGGACTTAGAACCCCCTTTTCGAGCAGCACTAGTGGAGATCTTGCAGCAGTACGCCACTGTATTTGAGACCCCAACTGGGCTACCACCTGCCAAGAGCTCAGATCATCATATCCCTCTACTACTGGAGTCAGGCCCGGTTAACGTTAAACCATATCGTTATCCACATTTTCAAAAGGGGGAGATAGAGAAATTGATTGAGCAAATGTTACAAGAAGGTGTGATTTGGCCAAGTACGAGCCCATTCTCTTTTCCCATGTTACTTGCCAAGAAGAAAGACGGAACATGGAGATTTTGCGTCAACTATAGGGCATTGAATGCTATAACCATAAAAGACCGCTTCCCTATACCTACTGTGGATGAGTTGTTGGATGAACTAAAAGGAGCAAGTGTGTTTTCCAAACTCGACTTGCGCTCGGGGTATCACCAGTTAAGGATGGCTGAGTCCGATGTGCACAAGACGGCGTTTAGGACCCATGATGGCCATTACGAGTTTCTAGTAATGCCATTCGGGTTAACCAACGCGCCCGCGAGTTTTCAAGCGGAGATGAATAACTTGTTTTTGCCCCTATTGCGGAAGAGTGTGTTGGCATTCTTTGATGACATCTTGGTGTATAGTGCAACCTAGGAGGATCATGTAAAGCACCTCGCGGAGGTACTCTATACTCTATCAATTCATACATTTTATGCTAAGGCAACCAAGTGTGATATTGCTAGGTCATCTATAGCATATTTGGGGCATGTGATCACATAGGAAGGAGTACAAGTAGACCTTGAGAAAGTGGCAGCAATTCAGTCATGGCCACTGCCGTCTAACCCCAAACAACTTAGGGGACTGACGGAGCCCACTGCACTGTCGTTAAGGTGCAATGTTCTCTGTGCAAAATAAATTTATATTTTCCGCTACTCGCAACTACACTACTGGGTAGTAAGTGGTAAGTAGGGGTAGAACCCAAGGGAATTAGAGGGATACGTTGTTCTTTAAGGGATTTGTACAGGATGGGAGCGTTTTTTAGATTGATTGAGATTTTAGCGCGATTAACTAAGCTACTATTTTTGGTTTTTTTGGTTTTTTTGTGCGGAAAAGTAAATATAGAAAATAAATACTGAAAATAAAGGAGTTAAGGGAAGAAGACTTACAGTGGGTGATGCGTGATTGCGATTCCTCCGGTAGATGAGCGGTTGATGGTTGTAGTTGATCGAGCAGTTTATAAAAGTAAATACAGGGGGGTTTTTTGTAATTCAAGAAAAAGTATTCGGTTTCAGGGGCCTTGTATCATAGCCTGTTTATTGTTTTAGTAACCCTTCTAAGTATTCAAACGTGTATCAAGGCCTTTTCCGGCGCTCGATTTGCCACACTGTCTAGTCTTTTGCAAAAGTGTTCGAAAGTGAATCAAGGCCATTTCAAGCACTCGACTTGCAACACTGTCTGATCTTTTGCAAAAAATGTAAAGCCCTTGTTCTATTTAGACTAGCACCCCATTTCAAGGTATACTAGCCTATGTGCATCCATTTTGGGTTGTCTTTTCCGATTTACCCAAAATAGTGTTTGAGAGAGATCAAACTCCTCAGATAAGCTTTGCCATTTCAAGCATCCACTTACCCGAGTATGTTTGCGAACTTCTACGGAAGAGCTTTGCCATTTAAAGCATCCACTCAACCTTGGAAGTTCTGATCTAATATATGGTACATAGAACAAGTTTTGAATACAGAGAAAAGAAACTAAAAGAATTAAAACATTTTATAATACAAGAACACCCCTTTAACCGAATAAAGAGTTTAGCTACGATTATCCATGGACGAGGATATCATAGCTAAATACTCGGGGGTTTTTGAAAGCAGTAAGAGGGAAAGGGGTGGAATACTCAAGAACCAACAGGAGTATTCCCAATTTCCTACTGAATACTCAAGAACCAACAGGAGTATTCTTTACAATATTATAATACTCAAGAACCGACAGGAGTACTATAATTTCAAAGCGTATAATACTCAAGAACAAACAGGAGTATTATTTCCAATCAGTATAATACTCAAGAACAAACATGAGTATTATTTCCAAAACCAAACTTACAAATACACAAACTTAGAGAGAGAAGTGTTTTTGATTTATGGATGATGAAATGAGGAGGAGGAGCTCTCCTTTTATGGCCATGGAGGAGGAGAATGGGTGGTGGAGATGGAGGGCATGTGTTTTTGATCCAAGGGAGGAGGAAGGAGGAGCAAGGAGGAGATGACACATGGGGGGAGCCAAAAGCCGCCGGTTGGGGAGAGCTTGGGCCGCCGGTTGCCGGTTGCAAGGGGAGGAGAAGGGTGGCTTTGGCCACCTCCAAGCAAGGTGGCCGGTCACCTTGGTCCATGGGTGCATTTTGACAGTTTTGTGCAGTCTTTTCACAAAACTATCAGTCCAATTTCACTCCGTCTGACTTTGATTGTTCCTCGGTTGGATTTGATTTGAGTAATTCCTACGTCAGGATCTTGAGATTTCTTCGTTCAGCATCTGATCTTGACCTTGGATTGGCTCTTAATATCTTTTCAGCGTAAAATCCTCTCCTTAGCGTGTTTTCTCTTTAGTCTCTAAAATGCCCTGTAGAAATAAATCAAGACTAACAAGCAGAAGTTAAATAGACCAACAGTCTAATTTGGTGGGTTTTACTGTGTTTTTGATTCGTATAATTTTGGTCCATCAGGGACTCTTGGGACTCACGGGTTATTACCGACAATTTGTCGAGCACTATGCCAACATTGCTGCTCCCCTGGCCCGATTACTGCGCAAGGACTCATTCGTATGGACCCAAGATGCGACAGAGGCCTTCACTAAGCTGCAAGCTGCCTTGATGACAACACCAACTCTAGCCCTCCCAGACTTTTCTAAACAATTAATCATTCAAATGGATGCCTCAGGAATAGGTGTGGGCGCTGTGTTATCACAAGAGGGACACCCTATTGCATTTTTAGCAAGCAATTACCAGCACGAGTTCAAGCAACCTCCACCTACAACCGAGAGCTATGCGCATTGGTCCTTGCTATGCAAAAGTGGTGTCAATATCTGCTGGGTAGTCACTTCGTTATCATAACCGACCACCAGCCACTCAGAACATTGTTGACACAATCAATACACACACCAGATCAGCATAAGTGGATTGTGAAGTTGCTAGGGTTCAACTTTGAGGTTAAGTATCGCCCAAGTGCCGAGAATGGGCCTGCAGATGCCCTCTCACGTCATGCCTCACCAGTTTGTCATAGTGGCCAAACCTGTGATGGGCATACTAAGGGCCTTACGAGTACTAGTGGAGACACACCTCAAGGCCAGTGCCCTGTGTAAGGCTATTATTGATGATCCGGAAGGACATACTGACTATAAGTTAAGGGATGGACTGATTACGTATCAAGGATGCATTTATGTGCTGGAGGATGCAGCACTTAGGGAGCTAATTCTGCATGAATTTCATGACACGTTGGGAGGCAGCCATGCTGGAGCGCAGCATACATTGGCATGACTAATAGCCACTTTTCACTAGTTGGGCATTAGGGAAGAGGTCTGAGGATATGTCCAATGCTGTGAAACCTGTCAACAGGTTAAGTCCCGTTACACTGCTTCGCCGGGCCTCCTTCAACCCTTGCCAATTCCGGAGCACATTTGGAGCGATATCTCCATGGATTTTATTACTCACTTGTCGCCGTCCAAAGGAAAGTCGGTCATATTCGTAGTGCTCAGTGATGTTACATTCTACGTTTATTCTGTGCCTCTCTCCTCACTGGTCCATGTGTCACCTTCTGCGCAGGCCGTTGAATCCCGCCCAATAACAATATCCAGCTCATACTCCTCTGCCTGATAGTGTTTATTACACTTGCGAGTCCTCTCTCTTTTTCTTATAGCGCCACTTGTCTCCTTCTCATTGGCTTTGTCTAATTCTTCTATTTCTTCTGTATCATTTGTTCCCCCGAGGACAGATCTGGTGCATAGCCCAAAAATGATGCAAAATACAAACTATTCTAAACCATTAATTTTTGTAATCCTATGTTTGATATTAATAAGGTTAAATGAATTAATAAAACAAATTTATGCGTGTATATCTACATACACGGGTATAATTGACCCAAAAATTAACAAAATTCAAAACACCATCTCTCACGAACGACAACCCCGACGACGATGATTTGGGATTCGTCAGATCGATTGGAGGGAGGATTCGTCGGAGCGATTGGAGGATTCGTCGGACAACAGATCAACCGATTGGAAGATTCATCGTCGTCCATCATCTTACGCATCTTCGAAGTTCTCGACGAATTTAGAATTGCAGTTCACACGACGAATTTAGGGTTTGCGATTCATTAAAGCAGGGTTTGTGATTCATTGAAGCAGGGTTTGCATTCACGCGATTCTTCGAAGCCTCGATTGTTAGGGTTTTGGGACAATATCGACGAACAATGGTGAGTTGAGTTATTGGACATATGACCATAGTGTGGGTGTTGCTGAACTGAGTTTTCGAATTGTTGTTTATTAACAAACTAGCCGACTGTATAATTCATCAACATCATAGTATAATTCGTCATATAATTCATCAACTTCATAGTGGAATTGAATATGTTCCCGATACAAGTATGATCTAGGACTCAGTTGGCTCTTTACCAGGTGCTGCTTTGAGTCCTTCATATGGTAACTGGGAATCAATTCTTGAATGTAGCATTGCATCTTGTGTCAAAGGCTGATGTGGCTGAGATTCTGTCTCAGGCAACTGTGTCTGAGGTTCAGCCAGAGCCTGAATGGATTGAGCTGGAGACTCAGCTTCGTGCTGCACAATCTGCCTATGAACGGGGAATCACACTAATTATATCATTGGTAGGTGGAATAGGTGGTGGTGGTGGTGGAAAAGTCTTTCAACTAAGCTGCTTCGATGAAAGCCGACGTGCCGGTGAGACAGTTGCTGACACAAGAGAAGGTAGTCATGGATTGCTTCTGCCCTGACATTAGAAACCAAAATGTAAGTCTGCTGCAGATTGAAAAGAATCCTAGGTTCAGGTTCTATTATATGATGTCATTTGAGTTTCATAGTGACATAGTTCGTCAGTTACTAATTATAGTTCGTCAATGTTTACTACCTAATAAACTGATCAATATTGCTAGCATTTGAGTCTGGTAGTGATATAATTCGTCAGTTAATATTTATAGTTCGTCAATGTTTAATACCTAATAAACTGATCAATATTGCTGGCATTTGAATCTGGTAGTGACATAGTTCGTCACTTACTATTTATAGTTCATCGTCAATGTTTACTACCTAATAAATTGATTAATATTGTTTGCATTTGAGTCTGATAGTGACATAGTTCATCTCAATACTATTTATAGTTCGTCAATGTTTACTAACTACTAAACTGATCAATATTGTTAATTGTACATGGGTTCTTAGTGCATTACGAAAGGCAGCAAAGAATATGATAAAATCAAAGGAAGAACGCGACTATTGGCTCTACGAGAACTATACTAGAACATTATGATCCGATCAGACTTGAACACACGGAGATTAGATGTGCTTCGCAAAGCAGGACAATGGAGACTAGTAAAAGCCGCAGCTGATGCCTTAGAAGAAAATGAGAACGTTGAATGAAAACAGTGTTTTAGTGCAAGATTTACGTCAAAATAGTTGTACAAATGTTTTGCTTAGAATGTAGGATAGTTCTAACTTTTGAGGGCCTTACTAGCTCGGATAGGAGTTAAAATTAATCGACCAGAAAATAGTACCATATTTCGACGAACTATGTGTTGAATGTGACGAATTATATCCCGAGTTGGCATAATGAGCCACAAAGTATTGACATGTCTCAACTTTCCGACTATACTATATTTTCGATTCCATTTCACGACATATTTGTCACTCAGGAAAAAAAAATCCCAAACTCAGGGGGAAATAAATCTATTAAATTCACGCCGAATTAAAAAATAGTCATGATGAACTATAAAATAGTACTGACGAACTATAAAATATTCACGACGAACTATATAATAGTGAAGTCGAAACTGAATATAGAAACATTGATTTTTTTTAATAAGAAGTGCATGCGTCTCTGTTAATAAAAACAAGATACTAAAAAAATTAATACATAAACAAAATCATGTAGCTATGTGAGGATCATCCTCATTTCCAACATGCTCTTGTGCATTCACATCCAAATTCTCCACGCATGTTTTTTTGGGGCAACTTTGCTTGTTGTGATGCCTAAGTTTTTGGCAGTTTCCACACAATCTTTTTGGTCTGTTGGCTTTCTCAATCATCAATTCACGCATCGTCTGATGTCTTTTCCCACATCCTTCGTTGCATCTTTTTGGTATGTTCGCTTGCACTATTCATCCATCTATTCAAAATGAACGCACTAGGAATCTGGGAAACATCATTAAAAGAGGTTTAATCCCATTACAATTTTTGAAGACATAAAATCCATACAAAATGGAACTATTAAGTATTAACTGACCAAAAAGTACAAGTTTTTCCAAAAGCAGCATTAGTGTGAACTGCGTCAGGCATTCACTTATACTGGGACTATCCTTTTAGCAAAGAAGCCCAGAAATTACGACTGAAATAAACATCATCCACTGTATGCTCCCATCAAAAAAAAATCATCCACTGTATGCAAGCAGCATCAAGACAACACCTGATAGTTTACCACAATACAAAAAGCCATCAGTGTGAAAAAAATATCACAAGAGAAGTCTTTAGTGATAGTTCATCAAAATCTCTCAAAGTATATAAGACGAAAGTAAAATCAACACACATAAAAATCACTCAATTTACATTCACCAAATTCAACACACATAAAAATCACCATTATCACTGCTGAATTCTTGATGAATTTACCTTTTCTTTTGACGAATTATAGCATAATTCGTCGAAAGTGCACTACAATTCGTCAAATTTTTTGACAAATTATGGTCCACTTTTGACGAACTATGCTATAATTCGTCGATGTTTTTCCTCCACGGCTTGTATGAGTATTTGTCCGACATGACATTGTGAGAAAACCCAGCTTCATGCGCCTTCATCATCTCAATCGGATCCGGAAGTTGTTGTAGGCGTTATCTCAGACGTATGCCTTCATCATCTAAATCGGATCCCGATCATGTTGTCGCCGTTATCTTGGACGATGCGCCTTCATCATCTCAACCAAAATCCATACCACATCATAAACATCTGAATTCAAAGGTTCAACCGTGGTTGCGCAAATATTTGGGGCTTTTCATCAGAGCAGTTTCCGATGTCTTCGTCTGTTGCCAATTCGACCCTTGACGGCATCGATTTGATTCCGTCTTCCGGCATTCACACCATCTTATCGATCCGTGAGTTTCTGTAAAACCTTACAGAATCAATCGGCGATGTTCAGAGGAGATGTCTTCGTCTGTTGCTAATTCGACCCTCGACGGCATCGATTTGATTCTATCTTCCGGTATTCGCACCACCTTATCGATCTGCGAGTTTCTGTAACACCTTGCAGAATCAATCGGCGATGTTCGGAGGAGACTGTTGAAGGATTGATTTTGTTTATGTTAGGAAACCAATTTTATGTTAAAGGTATACCATATTTGCCCTTGTTTACATTAAAATTTGAATTTAAACAGATTTATACTCAATTAATCCTGATCATCCAAATAATAAATGAATGATTGAGATTAGTTTGTATTTTTTACAATAATATGGGTTTTGCACCTGATCCTAATCCTTGTTCCCCCCACAAAAACATTCTCGTCCTCGAGATACAGATGAGGAAATGTGTGGGTGAGCACTTGTTAAAGGGTGGGAGGAGGACTCGCCAGAGATAAAATGTCCCAGGTACTGTACTCGAGCCTTGGCTAGTTAACATTTTGATGCCTTGGCTAAGAATCCCTGACTCTTTAAGGTCTGAAACACTGCTTGCAAATGGTTTAGGCGGGTCAGCCAGTCGGGACTGTATACTAGTATGTCGTCCATAAACACCAAGACATATTTGCGGAGAACCGGTCGAAACATATCATTCATTGCGGCTTGGAACGTGGCAGGGGCATTGGTAAGACCGAACGGCATGACGACAAACTCATAGTGTCCATCATGAGTGCGAAATGCCGTCTTGGGAAGGTCCTCGGCTGCCATGAGGATTTGGTGGTATCCCGACCGGCATGGTTGTCAAGTTGACAAGTCGAGTCGAGTTGGTAGGGTTATCACTAGTCGACTAGTCGTTGACTAGTCATTAACTAGTCGACATATATAATTCATATATATAATATAAGAGGTGAAGGGAAAATTGTAAAATTTCAGAGAAAGTGTAATCAAACCGAAGGTTTTGTTGTTGTAGGGTATCATCAAAATAAAACATAAATGAAATACGGAATTAAATGTTTTCATCAGGCTCTATGTCTTCATTTGTCTCTCGATCATTACTCTCATGATTGGAAGTAATTGGTCTTCCGTGCTCAAAACAACAGCTTGTCGCTGCTAAACAAACAGATGACAAACATATTGCGGCTGCGAAACAAACAAACAAACAAACAGATGACAAACAGATTGCCGCTGCTAAACAAACAAACAGAGAACAAAAAAACAACAACTTGTCGCTGCTAAACAAACAAACAGCTTGGCCGCCAAAAATAAAATGAGAAAGGACAAAGGAGGCCTTTGAAATACCTCAATCGATGACACTGAAGCTTGACGAAGATCGAACAGGATCGAGGAACGATAAAGATATGGAGCGATTGTATCTAGGAAGATCGAGCGAGGAACGATGAAGACGGAAGAACGAACAGGAGTCTGACCTAGGTTTTTAAATTTTTTTATCATATTGGGCCAAGTCGAGCCCAAAACCGACTAGTCGATGAGTAAGTCGAGCAAGTAGACCGACTTTCTCACAAAAACCAAGTCAAGGTTCCTAGTCGGCCAGTGCAAAAATGACTTGCACGACTAGTCACGACTAGTCGAGCAACTTAACAACCATGCCGACCGGAGATCATGTTTAGTGAAAATTTGCACCCATGCGAGCTCGTCAAATAGTTCATCCACAGTTGGTATTGGAAATTTGTCGCGCACCGTAATGGTGTTGAGAGGATTCCTTGGGTTGACAGGGTATTATCGCAGGTTCATTCTCAAATATGCTCAAATAGAGCCGCCGCTCACTCATCTCCTGTGCAAAGATGCGTTCACATGGGACGACGCTGCTACCTCTGCATTCGAGGAACTCAAAAGCAAAATGGCCACGACACCTACGCTAGCACTCCCAGACTTCACTTTGGTTTTTATTGTGCAAACGGATGCGTGCGGAGTTAGTATGGGGGCTATCCTTTCCCAAGCAGGCAGACCTATCGCCTTCTACAGCTGCCAATTTACCCCAGCCCTTCAACGCACGTCTACTTACAATCGTGAGCTTGCGGCAGTTGCGATGGCAATACAGAAATGGAGGCAGTACCTCTTGGGAGCTCATTTCTTCTTACAAACTGACCACCAGCCACTCTGTTGGACCCTTTGGTTTTGATGATTACAAACACTTAGCTAATATGTTGTCTAAGTGTGCAGAAATTCATGATCATATTTATTGATGCAAGTGTTGCGCATTAACTGAACCAAACGCAGAATACTTGAGGACCACGCAACTAGGGTTGAGTTGGCATGTGGAGATCGAAGGGAATAATCGTGAAGATTATATGCGCCCAAATTGGAAGATATGAATACAGATTAATTGCAGATCAGTGTTATTAAAACCGGACCGGTCATCGAACCGGTCAAGTCACTGGGTCGATGGGTCAGTGGTTCAACCGGGTCGAACCGGTTTGACCCGCATGAATTAAAAATAATAAAATAATAAATTTATATATATATCATATATGCATATTTTTTTACCTATTTTGTAACCTAATAAAATTTAACCTATATGACTGTATACAATACTAAAACGTATAACCATAACAAATTTAGAATTCGAATATCACATCTTAATAAGAAAATAACAAAACAACAATTGTGATTTTAGTCTTAAGTCACAAATCACAATAACATTGAAAAGTTATGCCAAAAGATAAAAGTTTAAAAAGGAAAATAGACATGGTCGTGAACTTCATTTAAGTTGCTTGGATTTTGATTCGCCTCTCCAATGGTATTATCATGTGCTTCTTCATCCTCATTTTCATCTTCGTTGTCATCCAAATTCATTTGGCCTATGACAATAGTATTATAACATGTCAGCTAAAGTCACAATAATAATATCAATCAATATGGTTATAATCATTAGTAAACAAAGAAGCATACCGATATCATCCGAAACAGGTTGTATAGTCATACTTGCAAGATCATTGCGTAAAGCATCCACCTCTTCATTAGTTAAGTATGGTGGTGACTCCTCCATCACCCAATCCGAATGGTCATCAAGTGTTTCAATATTGATTGGGTCATAATTTTGATGCCTTAGTTGTTTCCTGCAATTTATAGTTTACAAGCAATTACACTAATATAATATGTATACATAAATGCAAAAGTTTACAACCAGTTAACATGAATTATATTGTTACCTTTGCTGCAGTCTTAAGTTATAACGAACGTACACAAGATCATTAAGTTTTTGATGCTCTAGTCGATTGCGCTTTTTTGAATGAATGTGCTCAAAAACACTCCAATTCCGTTCACAACCCGATGAACTACATGTTTGGCTCAAAATGCGAATGGCCAACTTTTGCAAATTTGGAGCATCACATCCATAAGATTCCCACCATTGATCTTGCAAAAAATGAATAAATCAAATTTATTCAGTGAAACCAAAATGGCCACAGATTGTTGGCCACAATGTTGGCAAATTTATTCAGTGAAACCAAAATGGCCACAAATTTATTCAGTGCATTCACTAACAGCAAGTAACAGATTTATTCAGTGCATTCACTAACACCAAAATGGCCACAAATTTATTCAGTGCATTCACAGATTGTTGGCCACAATGAAACAGAGCATTCACTAACAGCAAGTAATTCGACTAGCAGTAGCAGCAAGTAGCAGCTATTAACATTAAGCAGCAGTAGCAAAAATAAACAGCAATTCACACCATTCACAGCAATTCAAAAAAGCGCCAGACCTAAGACAGAGATCGTAACTTCGCCAGAGAAGAGATCGGGATCGCCAGTCGCCAGACCTCGCCGCTTTCCGCTCGCTGCCTCGCCGCTCGCCGGTCGCTGCTCTTCGCTCGCTGCCTCGCCGCTCGCTGCCTCGCCGCTCGCTGCCTCGCCGCTCGCTGCCTCGCCGCTCGCTGCTCGCCGGTCGCTGCTCTTCGCTCGCCGCTCGCCGACTGTCTTTACTCTTTCGTGAAATTGGAAATTGGGGTTAGGGCGGACGATGCGATTTCTGTTTCGTGAAAAAAAAGTTTAATTCAAGTTTTTTTTATATAAAATCAAACGGCTGTGTTTTGTGGATTTAACATCGAACCGGTTGACCCGGCCGGGTCACGGTTCAACCAGAAACCGGTGGTTCAACCGGTCAATGACCGGGTCAATGACATTTCCGATCCGAATTGAGAACCGGACCGGTCTGGTGACCGGTTCCCGGTCTAACCGGTCGAACCGGCCGGTCCGGTCCGGTTTTAATAACACTGTTGCAGATTGATTAAAGATATCCATGAATCATTCATGATGAATGCAGATTGATTGCTAATTGAAGATAATATTGATGGCAGACATAAATGCAAACATTGATTGGCGATTAAAGACATTATATTGAAGATTAATTGGAAAGCATTAAAGAGAGGAATATCTGCAGGCCGAATATGGAAAGCTCGAATTAATGCTTTCCACCATTAAGGAAAGAATTCATTACAAATTTGGACAGATTTTGGAAAGCTGATCCGTGTGACTTATTGGGCTTGGACTCTAGGTCAGCTTACTCCTACATAAGGAGATAGGAATCTCAGAAGTTAGTTCGGCGTTTTTGAGGAGAAAGGAATCTCTGAAGTAAGGTTCGGCGGATTTCCAGAGAGAATAACTGCTGCTGCCTTTTGGAGATTCAAGCTCTTGCAAAAGAAGAGGATCAGCACCGCCGACATTGCACGCACTGAGGCGTGGAGTTCTCTTAGGAAGAACAGAGCGACTGCATTCCAGGAGCAAGATTGCTGAAGTCGCACACATGAAGGGTTGAGTAACGAAACGATTACTTTGTCGGATTGAGTAGAGGTCATCAAATAGAGTCTGGAAAATAGACCTAGTTTGTAAACCATACAAGTATATCGGAATATAAAGTAATCGGTTTCGAAAATCCTTTCAGTGGAATCTGAAAGGTAGTGGTTTTCACCTTATCATTGTTATGATAAGGTTTCCACTATATATCCGTGTGTAGTATTTTCAGTCATTATTTTCCTGCACTATTTACTTCCGCTGCTATCTGACCATCAGGCTGAAAAACACTCTGTGACTTCCGTCTGACAGACTGCTAACACTAACGATCCAACACACTCCGCACTATACTGACCCAAACAATACATACAACGGAACAACAAAGGTGGATGAGCAAACTCATGGGATATGACTTTGAGGTCGTGTACCGACCTGGGCGTGAAAATGCTCCGACAGATGCCCTGTCCCGGCTGCCGATTGCGTCGTGCATGTCCATGTATGGTACCTCGGCTCCTGTGTTTGCTCCTCCGCGCCCTGCGTAGCTGCTACTCCACTGACCCACATGCCAGCAAACTTCGCCAGGATATCATGGCCACCCCAGCTCAATTTCCAGAGCACCAAGTAAGGGATGATCTAGTATTTTTCCGCAACAGACTACTTATTCCCCAAAAACCCCACCTTAAAGGACATGATATTGTTCGAGTACCATGACTCAGTAGTCGGTGGACATGCGGGTATAAGCCGAACCATAGCTCGCATTGCCTCCGTTTTTATTGGAAGGGACTTCGAAAGGCGGTCACGGAATATGTGTCCTAGTGCTTGGTTTGTCACCAAGTCAAACCACTCAACATTGCATCACCTGGCACCTTGCAACCCCTCCCTATCCCAGACCAAATATGGCAAGACGTTTCGATGGATTTTATAACCGGCCTTCCACCGGTCAAAGGCAAATCAGCTATTATGGTAGTGGTCGATCGTCTCACAAAATATGCTCACTTTTGTGCACTAGCCAAAAGGTTCTCGGCGGAAAGTGTGGCCAAGAGGTTCATCAGTGAAATTTGTAGACTACATGGCGTCCCAACAATGATCGTGTCTGACAGAGACACTATTTTCATGAGCCTCTTTTGGCAGGAATTGTTTCGGCAACAACGCACCCATTTATCACACAGTTCCGCATATCATCCCCAGTTGGACGGCCAAACCGAGGTCATCAACTGACTACTCGAGGATTTTCTCTGATGTTATGTGGGAACCAAGTACGCGGATTGGGTCGATCTTCACCATGGGCTGAGCTACACTACAACACGGCTAAGCACTCCGGACTAGACATGACACCATTCGAAGCGGTGTATGGAAGGCAGCCGCCGAGCCTCATGGATTACACAATGGGCAAGTCACATGTGGGTGTCGTCGACTCATCCTATCAACCCGTGTAGAGCTCATTCGCCAGCTCAAGGCCAACCTAGCCCGAGCACAAAACCATATGTTGCAACAAGCTAATAAGCACCGCACAGAAGTGACTTACGAAGTGGGAGATTGGGTGTTTGTTCGCCTACAACCATACCGTCAACACACTGCCAAACTGCAGCGAGAAAAGAAATTAGCAAAATGCTATTTTGGACCCTTTGAAGTCACTGCAAGAATATGCAAGGTAGCGTACCGGTTGGCACTCCCTCCAGGCAGCAGAATCCATAATGTCTTCCACGCCTCTGCTCTCAAGCGTTGTCGAGCCACACCACCATTTTAGCCACCTTCCTGGCCTGCCGATCTGCTAGAGACTCACCCTCCAATACAACCAACCAAGTTAGTTGGCTCAAGAACAATCAGGAGGGGCGAACATGAGGTTGCGCAGGCGCTGGTGTAGTGGCGAGACCATACTCCAGAGGATGCCACGTGGGAAGATGCGGATGCGTTCACCCACAAATTTCCTCATCTGTATCTCGAGGACGAGAATGTTTTTGTGGGGGGGAACAAATGATACAGAAGAAATAGAAGAATTAGACAAAGCCAATGAGAAGGAGACAAGTGGTGCTATAAGAAGAGGAGAGAGGACTCACAAGCGTAACAAACAATATCAAGTAGAGGAGTATGAGCTGGATATTGTTATCGGGCAGGATTCAACGGCCTGCGCAGAAGGTGACACATGGACCAGTGAGGAGAGAGGCACAGAATAAACACAAAATGTAACGTCAATGAGCACTAGTATAAGGGCATCTGCAGCGGTGCGATCTCGGGGAGGATTTGGGGTTGTCCTCAAGCGACATCCTCGTGCAGCGAGGTGACCTTGGGGAGATAATAAGCTGGGCGAGGAATTGTGGATGAGGTCGTCCTCTGAGAAATCCTCCGCAAGATCGTTTGAGCGGACGATCTCAGCGAGTGAGTCTCGCGCGCGTGTCGCGTGATTTGCAATCCAATTGAACGAAATCGATTAAATTGAACCTTCAAAACTCACTTGCCATGCTTTTCGACATTAATGGAAGCATAAAAAATGATCGGAGCAAACAATCGATCGATTTGGGAAGATGATGAACAGTACCCGACCTTCCGCGCGTTCGGTAGCTATATTAGGTCACGTTCGACCTTGACATTAGACACTAATGTCTACAGCGGACGCGGCAAAGACATAATGTTTCCACCGAACGCGTTGGGGAAATTTCGCGCTATCGCAGTAAACGTTATTACCGTGTTCGCTTCAGACATTAAGCATAATGTCTGAAGCGAACGCGGTAGTTAACGTTGAAGCCGGACGCGATTTTACTGATCGACAATTGTGATGCAGACAAACTAAGGTTGTGGCGAAATAGCAAGATTTGAGTTGTCGGTGTCTGATTTCAGTCCATATTACCTTATTCTGAGCAGAACGGCGTGACGGTCAGAAATGACCAGCTTCGCTCGTGATGTATTGGCTTTTTTGGGCATCCGGAGTCATTTCCTATTTTATTTTGAATTTTTAATGTTTTTAGAAATTTTTGGTTTTTAGTACTTTTCGTATTAGGGCTTCGTTTTAATGAAAACCAAGAATAAGGATCGGGTGCAAAATCATAATTATTATAAAAAAATACAAAATGATCTCCACTCTTCATTTAATCAATTGGATGGTACTGATTAATTGCAAATAAATATGTTTAATTTCAAATTTTAATGTATACAGGGGCAAATATGGTATACCATTAACATTAAATTGGTTTCGTAATGTAAACAAATCATCTCAACCTTCATCAGTCTCCTCCGATCAAACCCGACGAATTGGACACTCCAACATCCCGACGAATTGGACACTCCAGCATCATCAAAATCGACTCACGCCGATTGGACACTCCAATCATCTCAACCTTCATCAGTCTCCTCCGACCTAGCAGCAACGAGCTTATTCTGCTGAGGGAATCGTGGACCATACATCCTGCCAGAAAGGTAAGGAGTTCGTTGATTTGTTGATTGATGGCAGATGGAGATGCATGCACGGGCGTGGAGGAGGATAGAGGGCGATGGAAGGACGGTACAGTGTGGACTCGGTGAGATCTAGCTGTAATTCTTGAGTTTCTGACGCGGGCGAGTGCGTCGGGCTTGAGATAGCGATTGAACGACTCGGCGGAGATGGGGATGGATCTGGTCCGTCGGAGCATGGCTGAGGAAGCTGGGGTTTCTCACAATGTATTGACGAATTATAGTCTAATTTTGACGAATTATGTCATAGTTCGTCAAAATTGGACTATAGTTCGTCAAGAATTCTGATGAACTGTAGTATCATTGTATAATTACTCATGTCATTTTATAGTTCGTCATGACCGGGACGACGAATTATGTAACTGAAACTTTAGCTTGAAAATATGAAATTGAAACTTTAGCTTGAAGCAATTGATATGCACTCTAACAAATGATATAATGACTTACCGCGGAGAAAGCTAAAGGGCATGGAGAGTGTAAGGTTGAAATGGCTGGCAAAGAAGAAGACCTCTTGAGTTGGGATATTTCCCTTTTCATTGATGAGCTATCGTGTTGCATTCCTAGTTCAGTTCTGGAGTTGTGTTGATCTGAATTAGCATTACTTTTTAGATGTCGATGATGATCACAATTATATGTATGATTGAAATGTCCCAAACAGGACCATAGATTTCAGCATTTATTTTGCCTCTAAATTTTCTTTCTTTTTCTTTGATTCAGACATCTTCGGTTTTTTCTTCCATGTAGCTGTGCACTATCTCATTGTGTACCAGTTTTGTTCTTTAACTTGACAAAATAAAGTGATGTTCAGATTATACAAAATACATAAAGTACAAATTTTGACATCTGTCTATCCATATTTCACAAACTAAAAGCATAGAGACTTCATCCAGTTCTGAAAGACATGTTCAGGTATAGAACAAAACCAAAAGAGCCAGAAAAGAGTACATGTTTTGGTTTCTTTCTGGCTCATACAAAATGAGAAATTAAATGGTTACAAAAAGATAATATTCCCTTACATAATATCATGCATATCACCCTAAGGTTGAGCACCATTGGATGTTGAGGCAAGAGCAGTCCTTGTGAACATAGTTAGTCCTCCACGTACTTGAATTTGCGAAGGACCGCTCGATACTAGCCTTTCATAAGGCACCGCGTTTCCAATGTTATCGTATTTCGTGTGCCGGTTTCGTGAAAGTTGCTCATTAATGGAGGCCTACATAAAATAATATGAGGACAACATTATGTGAAAAAACTAATTATGATGAGTAATACAAAGCATGGCCTGATGCAATCTGAACCCTTCAGAAATGGTATTAAAAGTTATTGGAGTAAAAAAACAACAAAATTTTGATGAAATAGCAGCATGTAGCTGACTTGCTGTTCATTTCTTCTCAGATGAAAATGCAATGAAAAAGTAATAAAAACAACTTTACTTGCTGTTTGTTTCTTCTCACATTCAAAACAAAGCAATGAAAGAACAACATTACCAATGCTAAGCCAATAATCCAGAACCTTCAAACATGGTAATGATAATCTATTATTACCTGACTTTCTCTTTAAAACTATCGATTGTATCAGTTTCTTTTTCCTCCTCACCTGCAATTAAAATAGAAAGCAAAATAGATAAATTCATATATATAGAGGAGCGTTCAAATACTTTTAAAGTCAAAACCGGGATGGCGAATTATGTAATACTTTTGACGAATTATACACTTGACCCCATGATATCTACTGAGACTGAATTATCTAACCATATAACACGACGAACTATAAGACTTTTGACGAATTATATAAGGTTTTGACAAATTCCAGGACGTCTAACAGTGACTAACATCAAACTCATGACGACGAATTTTACAATGCTTTTGACAAATTATATAATTGGGTACTCGGTTCACAAAAACAATATTTCGGAAACTCAGTCATATGTTACAAAACAGTTCAGCAACATACACAACGGCCATGGCTACATCATCGACGTACAATAAACTAAATTTAACGAACTGAATTAGGGTTACGTACTGTTTTCGCCTTCACCATCATTCGTCGACATAGTCCGACAACCCTAGAAATCGTTCTTCCACGAATCGCGTAGGTTAGAAGCAGTGAACTGCGAACCCTAATTCGTCATTGCGCCAAGAGATACTACATGAATCGTGCTTCTGAACTGGTCTTCGGTGAAGCGTCGAATTTTCGTTTCGAAATTTGTCGGGTTTTGCGAGATTTGAGGGAGAGATACTGGGGGTGATGATCTCGTGCTTTTGGAATTTTGCAATTGTTTTGGTCAATTATGTCCTTCGAAAGAGAGAAACACTACTAAAATTTAGTTAAAAATTTATTTAATTTAATTAATAAACACCATTGGATTAGGAGAACGAACGGATCTGATTCGTTTGTATTTTGTATCATATTTAGGCTTTGTACCAGATCTGGCCTCTGAAAACCAATTGAAATCTTGATCAATAATTCACATTAAAGAACAAATCGGAAGGAAAAAAATTTCAAAAATAATAATTTTTTATTTATCAATAGTAATAGGAAGTTCTCCGTAGTATGACATTGGTGCGCAGAATATGCAGAAATGCTATAACTGTTCACTGAATAGTAATAGAAATAGACCGTGAGGGAGTTCTCAGGAGATAATAAACTCTAACGGGTGCGGATACCCTAAATGCTGTACTTTTTTTTTCTTTTTTTTTGATTGAGTATAAATGCTGTACTTGTGCATTCAATAAAGAAAGCATCGAAAAAGTTAAAAACCCATTACCCTCTCTACTTTCCCCTAAACACTTCTTCCTTCTCACGCTATCTCACGCACTCTGCATCGCACAGTCTTCTCTCTCGTTGCACATTTCCGATCTTCTCGATCTTACTCAAGGTATGTCGCTTCTTATGGTCAGTCGTTTGGGCCTCTTTTCCAGTTGATATGATCATTCATTTTTCTGACTTGTTAATTTACCAGTTTTTTTCCTGAGAATGATTATGAGTGTGTTAGGTTAAAAGAAGCTAACTTTGGTATTTTGATCAGTGTATAATTAGAGGGTTTATTAATATTGTTTGTTTATGTTCTCACGTAATTGGATTAGCAAAATCATATTTGATGAGATTAGAACAAGATCTGACAACATTGCACGACAATTGCAGGTATACAAGAGGCATGGATAAGTTAGAGAGTAGGAATGCTAGTGTTGAGAAGAAGTTGATTCGTATTGATGTTAGTTCAGACACGGTGTGCCCATGGTGTTTTGTAGGCAAGAAAAACTTGGAGAAGGCTATGGATGTGACCAAGGATCAGTACGTCTTTGAGGTGCTGTAAATCACTCTGAGATTCTTGTTGAAGGTTTGCGTAGCCTTTTATTATTATATTCACGTTTCTAAATTGCAGGTAAGATGGCACCCGTTTTTCCTGTTTCCTGGTGCTCCTAAAGAAGGAATTGATAAGAGACAATTTTACAAGGATAAGTTTGGCTCTCGTGCTGAACAAATTGTCAACAGAATGTCTGAGGTTCACTTCCTTTTTTTTTTCATTTCATTTTCTTCTCATCTTTCTTTGAGTCCTAATCAGATATATGAATGTTAGATATGTCTGTCTGCTGGTGTTTCTTCAGTTTATTTACAAGTGTTTGATTTTTTACTGATATCATAAGCCTCCAGGTCTTTGGGAGCGTTGGTCTTGAATACAACATGTCTGGTCTCACGTAAGATGAATAATTGATTTATTCTGTAGAGAATGGGTTATCTTACAATAGTTTAATTATGTTCCTACTTCCTAGTGTTCTTAACCTGTAGAACCAATGCCAGGGGAAATACGCTGGACAGCCACAGACTTATATATCTTGCCGGGACTCAAGGTCTCGAGAAGCAAAATAAGCTTGTGGATGAGCTCTTCCTTGGATACTTTACTCAGGGAAAGTACATAGGGGACAGGTTAGTGTGGGTATTGGTATCTTCGCGGTGTGCTTTGAAACTGTTAGCATCAAATACTTACTTCGATGTAAATAAGCCAATGAAATTCCTTTGAGCTTTGGCTTCTACTTATAGCAATCAACTCTTATGTTTTGGCTTGATGGCTTCTCCTTTTTGCCAATCATATTCCTGTGACTACCCTATTGCTGGTCAGGTTTACGTTTATCCGCTTCAATTTCGCATCATCAATTAAATAAAGTTAGCAAATCTCAACTATACGAAAACATATGTTAGTGGAAATTGAGACCAATATGAGGAA
Source organism: Rhodiola kirilowii (assembly GCA_033675215.1). NCBI lineage: Eukaryota > Viridiplantae > Streptophyta > Magnoliopsida > Saxifragales > Crassulaceae > Rhodiola > Rhodiola kirilowii. Next base: position 5,913,579 of record CM066201.1, on the reverse strand, counting down.
CTGTTTTCAAACTAATCTGTAGCCCATAAACTTAAGTGATTGAAATAATCTCAGTTTCAACATCCTTGTTTCACGCACCTTTTGGATCATCAGCTTAAAGATAATTTTTTTAACAGCATTAGTTAAAAATATGTTTAACAAATTATAGCTTCATTCTCTACTGTGTTGTGCATATACAGAGACTTCCTTGTTGAAGCTGCCAACAAGGCTGGAGTTGAAGGTGCAGCTGAATTCCTTGCAGATCCAAACTGTGGACTACAGGAGGTAAATTTTGACAAAATTGTCAGTCTAGGCATTCATTATTAAGAATGGTAATTGGAGAAACATTGTTTTTGTGTAAATTTGCTAGCTATTTGGACCCTCGACCCTCATCTTCTATATCTTGACATCAGAGATATTGGGGCAGTCAGTTTCTTCTAAATATGGCATGTTGCCTTTTAAGCTGTCTAGTGTAAAACTTAACATTTCTTTTTGCACGCTTCTGAAAGGTTCATGATGAACTTGAAAAGTACTCCCTGGACATCAACGGCGTTCCAAACTTTGTGGTGAGTTCATTTGGGGTTCTCACTAGCCGAGCTCAATAACTATTTTAGTTGATAAAATGTGCTTCTCGTGGCAGATCAATGACAAAATCAAGATAAATGGTGGTCAGCCTCCAGAGAACTTTATAAGAGCATTTCAGGTTGCTGAAAGTTGAGGGAGCCAGTTTCCGAGTATAGCAATATTTTGGTGTTATTTTGTGTTGTCTAATATGGTTAGTGATGATAAATTCACTATACAATCAGTCTGCTCCATTGGTGCGATTGACAAAAACATAATATAGTGTGATATTGATTTATGCATGTTTGGTAATTGATGTGTATGTGTCAAATATTTTTTTCAAGGCTTTCTCAAATTTCATCATTATTTGGAAAAGGTATGGTTGGGCAATCAATCGTCACTCCTTTTTTTTTGATACAACAAGACGTACAACAGCCACGAACATCTCCACAGATGAAAATAAACAACAGAATCGTCACTCCTTTTGAACATGCAGAGTGCGAACTAACCGATAGTTTTCAAAAGAGGTGCACCGTCCCAAATGATTTCACAAACATTGTCCCATGATGTTAATGATTTCACAAACATTATCGACATGCTAACTCATTCGGTTATATTTTTTAATTACAATTTTAAAAAATAAAATAAAATTTTAAAAAATAAAATAAAATTTTAAAAAACTAAAAGAAATAAATTATTTTGAAATTTTATCGAAGATATTAGAAATTAAAAAACTAAATAACTAAAAAATACTAACAAAAAAGTTAATACAAATGAACAAAATTCTAAATTTTATAAAATTTAAAAAAGTTTAAAAAATTAAAAATTAACGATTCTAAATAAATAAGAAGCTGACACGTTACATTGAAAACAATTGCAAACCCAAAAATATGTTCTCCAATAAAAAAACACCATTCAAATCAAGAACTCTATTAAAGAAAAAAAAACACATTTTATAATAGAATTTAGAACAATAATTGATTGATTAGATGAATGAAACAATATAGTCAAGATCAGGTGCAAACATAATTATTTTTTTGAAAAAAGGTGGATTCATTCAAAAATGGGAAACTATACAAGCAGACCTGACAAACCAACCAAGGCAATCATCAAAGCCCCAGCAAATAAACTGGCGAGACAAAACCAGTGCACAAAAGCCCCAGTAAACCAGACTGCCATAAAAAACCAGGCCACACGACAAAGGCTAATTACAAAGCTAACCTACAGGAAACAAAAAGAAACAACAGTAAAGCTAAGAACTACTGCCATCTGCGTATCCGCTCTACATCTTCATTAACAGTGCACTTGGAGATAATAGCACCAAGCTTGATTCTAATGTTCCAAATTATTGTATTGGTAGCTATGTAGTCTTGTATAATCTCCTCTCTAAAGATCTTGTAATTTCCGCACTTCAAAATCTCAAACATGCAAAGAGTGAGGCATGCTGCAATAAATCTGGTCTTGTATCTATTTTGATTCTTGTTCTGAACCAATCCAGAATGAGATTCCAAGCATGAGGACAGTTTCCAGCTCACAGAAAATCCATAGTATTCTTAAGAATGGATCTAGAAAAGCTGCATGAAAAAATAAATGGTCCCTGGACTCCGGCTCAGCTTCCCACATGGAACACACATCATTAACTCCCACACCTCTAAGCCGCAACTTATCTTTTGTCATCAGGCTATCCTAGCGATTAGCTAAGCATTCATGGAGCATCTAGAAACATTAAAATTGTTCCAAACTATTCTCAGCCAACCTGGTCTGTCAATGTGAGTGGTGAGTGTTTCATAAGTGTCCTGGACATTAAACCCAGTGCCTTTGCCAATCCACTTTAGCTTGTTCTCATTAATCTGGATGCATTTCCAGCTCAACTCCCTGCATTAAGAAATGCTAATTAGAACCCAAGAATTACCAGTTTTGATGTTAGGATCCCACCAGTGTCTCCCTTTGAGCCAATACTCCTCCAGTCACTCCATCCATTTATTCCTTTTTTTTCAATGTCCCAAAATTGCGATAAAACTAAAGATTTATTCATAATATTCAAGTCTTTGATGCCAAGACCTCCTTCCCTTTTCGGTTTGCACACAGTTGGCCAAGAAGCCAAATAACAAGCTCTGCCACTTAAGCTATCTTTCCATAAGAATTTAGCACAAAGAGAGTTCACCTCTTCAACAGTAGATTTAGGAAGCAAAAAGACTCAGGCCTAATAGTAGATCAGTGTTTGTGGGACATATTTAATTAGAACCAGTGAACCTGCTCTCGATAAAAATATATTACTCCAAGATTGTAATCTCCTTTTCACTTTCTCAATTAGCACTGAACAATCATTACCTTTAATACCTTTGGAGTTCATGACAACTCCTAAATATTTAACAAGTAAGCTACTTATTTTGGTCTCCATTAAGGCTTCAATCCACACCTTATCATCATCTATACCTGCCAAAAATATCTTAATTTTATCAAGCTGGTTAATAGACAATCCCGAGCAACAAAGAAATCTGTGTACCACCATATGTATAGCTTGGATAGCCTCTTTCCTGCCATTACAAAATATAAAGAGTTCATCCACAAATAAAATATGGCTGAGCTTGATTCTATTGCATTTCGGGTGAAAGAAAAAGCCATCTTTCCTAGTGAGAGCGTTCAAAGGTCTAGATAGATATTCCATAGCGATTGTGAATAAGAAAGGAGACAACGGATCCCCTTGACACAAGACTCTTTTGCCAAAAAAAAATAGTTTGTCAATTCCCCGTTGATAGAGATAGAGAACCAAGCGGACCGGATGCACATAGAAATCCAGGTAATAAATTTATTTAGGAATTGCAAGGAAATCATCATATTCTCTAGAAAATCCCAGTTTAATGTATCATAAGCTTTCCTGAGATTAATCTTCCACTCGAGCCTCTCACTGATGTTTTTTCTCCCATAACCAGTGAGGAAATATTTCGACAATAGACCTGTCTTAAGTAAAAGCACCTTGATCTGTATCAATCAAACCTGATAGAACTTCCTTTAATTTGTCAGCGAAAATGGATGCGACTATCTTATGAACAACTATGCAGCAGGATATAGGACGGAAATCCTCTGGGTTAGTAGCCTGATGAGTCTTTGGAATAAACGCAATACTGGCTGAATTGACTCCTTTTGGTAAATATTTATTCTTAAGGCAGTGTCTTATGCTTTGACTTAATTCTAGGCCGATCAGATTCCAATTCTTTTTGAAAAAACCAATAGAGAATCCATCTGCACCTGGGGCCTTGTCATTCCCAATCTTGCAGAGAGCTAGCCAAATCTCCTTGTCCGAAGCTTCTTTAACCACTGATCTGCAAAAGGCGCCATCAAGCACAGGACCTTCTTGAATGATTTGTTGATTCACCAGGCCACTAGACCAGATATGCTGAGAATACCCCTGAAACATTTACTGAATTCAGATTTGATCACCTCCTCTTTAGAAGATATAATACCATTACTAGTAAGGACTTTTCGAATTTTGTTCTTGATACTTTTCGCTTTCAGCAGAGAATGAAAATAGTTGGTGTTAGCATCTCCTACCTTCAACCAACCGGTCTTGAATCTTTGTCGATAAAAAATAAATTGGTAGCCTTTCAATTTTCGATATTCTGCAGCCCACTTTTTTCCACAAGACCTAGATACTCATTCAACAGATCTTTTTCCAGATCAGTTTAAGTCTTAAAAAGTTCCTTCATAGCATCCTCCACTCTAGAGTCGAGACCACAAGTTTACGGCCAAAACTCTCTTTTCATCATGACTTTCATCCCCTTGAGTTTAGTTTGCACCATATATAGATTTTTACAATCTGTATTCTTCCTCCATTCATTTTTGACTTTGACCTCATAGCCTTCAATAAATTCCCAGAAGTTGCAGTACTTGAACATTTTTTTCCTCCTCACTGAATTCCCCCAAGACACAATAACATGAGAATGATCTGATAAGCCAGCGGGAAGAAAGTTAGCAAAGCTATCCCTGTGATCATCAAGCCATAAATCATTCCATATAGCCCTGTCAATCTTACTCCATATTCTGGCCTCCGGATGTAGTTGCTTGTTGTTCCATGTGAAAAAATAGCCACAGAAGTCGAGATCAATTAAGTTTGTTTCACAACAAAATTGTTGAAATCCTTTATATCTGCTGATCTGATTTTAGCACCATTTAACTTCTCAGTATCTTTAAGGACACTGTTGCAGTCACCCAAGAAAAGCCAATTGCCTTTAGTTCTCACCATCTCAACCTCCAACTCCTTCCATAAAAGAACTCTCTCCCTACTATCATTACTAGCATAAACTACTATAATATTCATAATTTTATCCTCGACCTCACAAACTATGAAATGAGTCGAGTTTTTAATGTTAACTACCCTTATGCTATCATTATTCCATAAAATCATGATTCTGGCCCACCCATTATGGACTACACTAAAAACAGTCTCCCAGTCACCATTAGGTTTACACGCCAGACTAGTATCAACAGGCTTATTTTCTGCTACCTTAACTTCTAACACCCCAACAAAGTATAGTCTATCTCTGTTGATCCAAGATCTAAATTCCTTTTTTAAAGAGGGTTATTAAAACCTCTAATATTCCATGATGCTACTCTTACCATAGTTAACAAAGCTTGTTTTTGGTACCTCCCTCCTTAGAAGCCTTGTCAGCTCTCTTCATCTTTTTTACTTCTTTTTTTACTCACCTTTTCTCCCTCCTTGGACTTGGAAGATAAGCTAGATTCTGTGATATCCTCCGAATTCTTGCTGTCTTCACTCCAGACCTTCTCCTCTCCTTTTGTCTAGCTCTTTTAAGGGCACTCTTGGAAATGCACTCTTGCAAACTTAATTTTTGGTACAAACTACAAACTCATAAATATTGTTGATTAAGTGAGATGTGTGGTTGATATTCAACGTTAATAAATAACGGAATTTCATTATCTTTTACATTGAAAATACAATTGAGGGTATAGTAGACTTAAAATTAAAATCGTGTTCCCATAAAGATCGTGTAAATCAAATACGCACCATATCGAAGATACAGTTCCATGTGATGTTATAACGAGTTGATTCTAGGATAATTCGTAAAAAGTAGTCTATAAACTGTTGGATTAACTAGCGAATTATGGTACACTTCCTATAAACTATGTCATAGTTCGTAAAAAGTGACCTATAATTCGTCGCCGCGGGAACCAACCATACGTAGCATGGGATAATATCAGCAGCTTCGATTCAACTTTCACCTTCATTTACAGATCAACTCCAACTCATCAAAATCCGCAATCACCGTCGGAACTAATCGTTGGATGTCTCCAGAACCGAAGAATGGTAGAAGCGAATTAGGAGGCAGTAAAAGTGGTGGTTTTAGGAAGGAAGATGAGAAGATAGCTACAAAACCCTAATCTCCAAATTTGGATTTCACGCTTCTTCAACTATCGTCTTCGAACTGATGAGAATTCGGAGTAATTGGCAGAGACATGTTCGTGGACGGAGGGAAATTTTAGGAAAATTTTCCAAATTACACTAAATTTGAGATTCAATTCCCATTCTACACACTTTTTAGATTGGTTTCCCAATTTACACTAGTTTTGTAAGCCACCGTTGTCAACGGCGTCTTAGCATTAAAACGCTCTAGCTAACAGCGGCTTAAGCCTCGTGGCGTTTTTGCGCCAAAATAAGCAGTCATGTGACATAATATTGCCAAATAAAACTAAACCGCTGTCTCCAACAGCGTCTTAACTTAAGACGATGTTGGTAATAGCGTCTTAACTTATTTGTTAAGACCAACAACAGCAATATCTCAAGAACCATTGAATGATAGCTCAGAAACTTCAGAGCTCGACACTTCTGGTCACCAACCACAACTTTAACAGCATGTACAACCCTGAAGCTCCGGGGTTTAGTTCCATCTGTTCCATTTGTTGCAAATGAAAAAGAAAACAAATGCAAAATGGAAGCTAGGAATGAATGCTCTGCTCCACAACACTTCATCCATCATCATGCTCAATATGGTGGTGGAAGGAATGCTCTGCTCCACAACACTTCATCCATCATCATCATGCTTTGTTTTAACCTAGATGGTGGAAGGAATGCTCTGCTCCACAACACTTCATACATTATGTTGAAGGTTGATTTTATATAGCGCTCAACAATGCCTGCAGTCATGCACCCCAACCCATACACAAGGCCCAATGTACATGTGAGAGCAACCAAGGCCCAAACACATGGCATGACAAATTGAGAACTAATCCTTGCAGGGTTGTTGGTGGTAGTCGAACCATGGACATTCCCCACCCTTTAACATGCACCATAAGGTGACATGTTAACCATGTGAGCTGCAGCTCACATGGTTAGCATGTTGCCTTAGTGCACATGTTAAAGGGTGGCTTGGGTTGGTGATGAGTCGAGTTTTCGACTCATTTATGGTCATTCTTCACTATAGCTTTGAATCATTTCCGACGTTATTTTGATGTCATTTGACCTCTATCTCTACATTTCAGGTAGAAAACAAGTTCCCTCCATGGTCAAAGCCTAAATATGAAGATTGGTTGAGTTTCGGCGCAAAACAAGGAGTTTCGGGGCAATACCGAGCATATTGACCTTTGCAACTTGTTATGGACCTATAGGGCGGATCCGATGTCCGATTTGGCTGATCTTTAGCTTGTTGGAAAGGTATTTCAAAGGGCTACAACTCTTTAGTTGAAGCCAAGACCAAATTCGGACGGGAAGACCACCAAAAAGGCCAAGTCGGTCGACTGAGACTCCAGTCGGTCGAGTTGATTAGACTTCAGGAGCTCATCAAATCTTGCACATCCCAGTCGACTGACTGGGAGTCAAGCAAAGCCCAATCGACCGACTGGATGAAAAACTCAGATTTCTGCACCCAGATTTCAGCCGAATCTATAAATAGAAAGCTAGGGTTTTGGACCAAGGAGAGGTTTTTGAGGAGAAGAAGATCGGAAAAGAGGCTCATCTAAGGTCATCAATCATCATCCAACCAAGGAGGAGTGATTGGTGCGGGGCATTGTTTGGCCTTGCAACGCATGGTAAGTTATGGTTGGTGCCGCTTCTTCAGATTCTGGTTACTGATCATCCTCCCACTATGGGAGTCCCTCTGTGTCTTCGAACGCCATGTCGTCCTCCACAACCATGCATAGGAATTTCGGTTTGCATTTCTGATCCGACTCGCATAACGGTCGTCACAATTGAAACAAAGTCCTTTCTCCTTTCTAGCGGCCATTTCACTGGGAGAGAGCTTTCAAACAGGTAAGCCAGGGGGCGTTGGAGAATATTGTCGGGGTCTAGGTGGATGGGGGCTAGCTAGTGTTGCTTGGGTAGGTCATTGGGTAATATTGTCGAACACCTGGCGGGCGACCCGGGTATCCCCTCATGCTGATTATCTTTTGCTCAGCTATTCGTGCTAACCCCATTACTTTACTTAATGTCGTTGCATTCAGTAGAACAAGCTCTCTACGGATCTCCTCGTGTAGTCCTGCAACAAATCAATGCAAAAGGTTTTCCGGTGACATCCCCGGCGTCTGAGTGGATCGGGATTCAAATTCGGAAATATAAGCTATGACTAAACTAGTTTGATGCAATAAGTTCAACATAACCTCTGGTTTGCAGTACTCAGACGGACCAAAATGCTATTTAACATCTTGGGAAAACTGGTACCAGTCACTCACCTGATGGGTTGTGTAAAGCCATTGATACCACTTCATTGCCTCTCCCGTCATGTGGAAAGTTGCAAGCATCATCCGCTGCTCCTGGGGCACTCTATTATGCTCAAAATACCTCTCCATCTAGAAGAGCCAGCCCTCCACAGCATCGCCAGTGAATGTGGGGATGTCGAAGCTCAAGGGTTTGCTGTTTCCATTGTGCTCCGAGTGGTACAACTGAATCTCCTGGCCACCTCCTGCCAGTTGTTGTGTTGAGCCCGTGCTACCAGCATAAACGACCGGTGTGGAGAGCAAAGGTGCTGACGAATGACTTTGCAGTGGCTCGTCCTCTATCGGCTGCTTGTCAGGGCGTCCCGGATCAAAAGGCGACTTCCCATGCATGTTCTCCAGCTTTTCCATAAGGCGTTCAAACCGAGCAGTATGCTTGGCATGTTCCTCAGCTTGCTGTAGAGCATATGTTTGCTGTTGAACAGCAAACACCTGTTGTTGAGCTTCCACCGATTGTTGTCGTGAACTCAGCTCCGCAAAGCTCTGAGATAGAGCAGCCAACGATTCCGCCATACTGCGAGCCTCCGTCGTACTCCGTGTTTCCAGCATGGTCACAAGTCAGTGAAAGCACCAAATGATGTGAAGTTGAGAGAAGAGATGGATAGAAAGTCGAAGAAGAGGAGAGAATGTAGAGAATGAGAGAGATTTCTGTTAATTCGATACTCTGTTATTCAGTGCCTTGCTAGTACATATAGGTGGTTACAATATTCTCTTGAGTACGTCAGTCATTCCATGCATTCCTCACTCATAGGTCACGCTCTCTCTTACATCACTCCTTCACACATTTCTTGTTGCGTACTCCTACCTTGCCACGTTGCAAATCCACATTGCATGCCAGCTGCATGCCAATTGCGTGCAGTACATACTCGTCTGTGGGCCAACAGGTATTGCGCATCCTGCGTCGTGGGCTTGCTCCATGTCTCCTGGGTTCCATAGCTGGAACACTTTTCTTATCCGAGTTCAGATTGATCATGTTATATGCCTCTCTACATGATAGGTTTCCTAACATTGACCCTTTTCAAATTAGATTTCCCTCATCTCCAACTGCACACATGCCTTCCTTGAGGATCTCTTTGGTCTTGTGAATACTTCTCCAAGCATGGGATGGTCCCACACCTATATCGGCTTCTAAAAAATTTGTAGTGTTAAAATTACTCAGCTTTCATTACTCTACTAACTAAAAAGTCAGAGTCATTAGGAGTTCTCCGCTTACTGTGCATGAGGAAATATGAGAGAAGATAATGTGCACAAGGAGAGGATCCGGATCCATCATATAGGGATTTTTTTACTGCTGTGCCCTATTGCTGCATAAATAATATGACCGTGTTTTCTAAGGTAAAATCGACGGATTTTGATAAAAGACATGGTACTGTTTTCTTGATAACAAAATTTTGGTACGGTCATGATATGACATTTTCTATGATAAAAAAGGACTTTGTGCTCTTTTGAGTCGTAAAATCTTATAAATATATATTATTGAAACAACCTGAATATTCCCCATCATCATAAAAAAATAACCATATAGCATCAACTTCTCCTACTTCTCTCCTCCAACAAACCCACCGAGCCGGAAAACTTAAATCAAGCGGCGACTCCTTCCTCCCCCACCGCCCCTCTCTCCGGCCTCCTTCCTCCCACACCGCCCCTCCTCATGGCCTCATATCCCCATCCCCTTCTCCTCTCCATCTTCCGCAGTGCGGGGTGGTAGGAGCTTGGTAGCGTGGTGGCGTGGCGCTGTGGGGGTGGTTCTGGCGGGCTGGAGAGGCTGGAGGGGTGGCAAACGGCGGGCTATATATACTTTTTGTGTTTATCCTTTTCCGTTGCTCTGAACTCGGGTTATCAGTGTGATGTTAGAGCTTGTTGTGCCTCAGCTAGGTCTGAGTGCTGTGTTGCAAGTCTTTTGGCCTTGCAGTTGTTGTGTTGTTGTTATTTTGTTCCGGTGTTGTTGTGTTGGTGTTTCCTCAGTTTGTGGGCACTAGTGATGGCAACGCTCTTTATGGGTGTTTGCTTCTGTCCCAGGTTGGAGGTTGGCTGTTTCCAGCTGGAGTGGCAGGCTCCTGTCATGCTGGATTTCTTTGAAGAAATGTGCCCGGCGCTTGATTGGTGCTTTGAAGTTGGTCTTCGAGCCGCTTCGTCTGTTTGGCCATTTTGACGTACTTTGGTTCTTGAAGCCCCTTGTCTGTGAAGATATTTCAGCAGCTGATGGATGACATGCTTAACGCGGATTACGTTTCCATGTTTTCTGTGTTTGTTTGGCTACATTTTTCAGTGTTATTGTTTATTTTCATTTGTGGGTTTGTTCCCAGTTCCTTGTACACCTTTGTTCTATAAAAATCATTAAAAAACAACCTGAATATTCAACAAATAATAATCTAACAATTCCATAACTTTAGGCTTTTGAAACAATAGTCAAATTAGTACCTGACCACTCATAATTGTTGCACTTGGAAAACTTTATTAAGAGCAAAAAGAGTGAGAACTGTTATAAAATGACTTCAAAACTTTCAACAAAGGTGATGTAAAGTAACTTCGAAACTCTAACAAAACACTTAACACAATATTGTTTGTGAGAGGGATAAGGGAGAGCTTTTAGGATGGGTAAGAATGAAGCTTAAGGTGTGTTTTTCTCATTGCATTTGCACCCCTTTTATAGCAAAATGGGAGGAGGCAAGATCCATAAAATGTGGATCTAAGTCCTCTAATGTCAATACATTAACTTCATATATGGACTAAATTACTCAATGGCCAAACTTATGTTGACCCTAATGAGTATACCACAATATCCATAACAAGAACAGCATTATTGGGACGATATAGATGCGAAGAAGATTGAATCAAATGCAATTAAATTAGAAAGAAAGAAATACTAATTGTGAATAAATTAAATAGGCTGAACCAAGTCCATACACAATTCTAGGAGCGAAGTGGAATTGACCAGCTGATTTGACAATTTCCTTCGGTGCCTAACGGCCCAGGTTCAAGACCCCTCACTAATATCTAATTGCTAAGCCCCTGACCCCCAATAAAAATAAATAAATAAAAAGTCCATACACAATTCTTAATCGATTGAACCATGTTCGCCTGTTAATTGGGCTCAGAGCTCAATAATGGTTCATGAACCATTACGAATTGTAGTCTCCGTGGGACAGACATGCTGCCAAGAGAAGAGTCCATGCTTGTATGATAAGGTGGGAGAATTTCTTTTACTTAAATATATATATATACCTATAGGGGCGCGCTCAAATGAAAACTAGTCTCACTCAAAGAACATGAGAACTCATGCCAGCCACTCATCAAGTTCCATCTAACCATCCACAACCACCCACATGTGAGATGATGTGGCAGCAGACTGGGCAATATTGTGAGTGGCTGGGGGCATTTCAGGGAGAGTAAATTTCGGCCTCCCAAGCTTATCTCGTGTCAGAGACTCTCTCTCTTCAATTGAATCCAGCAACAATCGACGACGAAGCAACGATCCAGAAACGATCGGCGACGAAGCAACGATTCAGCAACGATCAACGCGATTTTCTGCGTTTGCCCGTCCAGATCCACCAACGATCGACGCATCTTCTGCGTGTCTATCTCGATCGTTGCGACGTCGACGTCATGTTTGCCGGTGATTTCAATTTTGGTGTTGGATTGGATGTGGAAGTTGCGACGTCGACGCATCTTTCTGGTTAGGTTTTCGGTGTTCGATTTCAATTTCAATTTCGGTGTTGGATTTCGATTGTTGTTGGATTTCGACTGTTGCTGTCAAATAGGTTAGGTTTTCGATTTTGTCTGTCAAATAGGTTAGGTTTTCGATTATTGATATCACAAAAGTGCAGATATTGAGGTGAAAACTGCATATACAATAGTGCAGATTGTGGTTCTGAAATATGAGGGTACATTTAGCTGAAATGGCCCTGATTGTGGTTCTTTTATTGAAATAGGTGTTGGATTTCCGTGTAAAGCTTTTTAGAGGTGTAATCTGAGATTGAAAGGGTGAAGGAAGGGCCAACAGGGTTGGATTCTTACGCGCATCCATCTTTGTCCTCCCATTTCTCGATTGAATCAATATTCAATCATCATGTCGCTGCTGCTATGGTGGGTGCAATCTGTTAGTTGATGTTAGTATCAATATTGCTTTTCTATTTGGATTCTTAGTAAAGGCCGAAGGTGATTTTCTGATCATGGTCTGTTTGTGTTCATATTCATCCATCATAGTTGCATTGGATGTGGCTGTGGCTGCTCAGCTTGAACAAAAGTCGTTGGAGAAAATATGAAGTGCGTGGAGTTCTATAGTTGCACTGGTTGTAGATATGAGCTTCAGTTTTGAGGCATAAATAAACTCTAGAAGCTATAAGTTAGCTTTTGATGTATATAGGGGTGTAAGGGTAGCTAAGTTAGCTTTTTTGATGTAAAATTAGACAGTGGCATGTAAGGGCAGCTAAGTTAGGTTTTGATGTATATAGGGGTGTTAAAAAAGGTGTTGCTCTGTACTTGCGGGCTAAACATATTATGTGTTTGAGATTTTTGTGTTTGAGATTTTTGTGTTTGAGTATTTTTGTTTTAGTTTATAATTTTTTTTGAATAGAATTCTTTTGTGCAGGTGATGTGCTAAGTATGGGACATGATGGAAGGGCATTGGCCATGCCACTGATGATGGAAGGTTGCAAGAAGAATTGAATGCAAATTGTAAATTTCAGAGTTAGGTGTTTGGTTTTGAACCTATTTGTGTTAACTCATTTGTTTTGTTAATTGTTTGCTTTTAAACTCATTGGTGTCCTCAAGTGCAAAGTTGTAAATTTTGTCGTAAACTCATTTGTTAATTGTAAATTTTGTTGTAAACTTATTTGCTAAAGTTAGCTTTTTATGTAAAATTTGACAGTGGCGTGTATGGGCAGCTAAGTTAGGTTTTGATGTATACAGGGGGTGTAAAAATGGGTGCTGGTCTGTATTTGCAGCCTAACTGCAGAACAAACACGCTTTAGCAACATGTAAAAATGGGAAGGTGTTTTAGATATAAAAAATAAGTGCAATCTGAAGCATATATATGGGTATTGAAGGGATCGGATGAGAAGTCAGATTTTAAAATTTGAGACATCTTACAAATTCAATTGTTTAGACCTTGCACCTAGAATCACTGCCAACATGTTCAGATTGCACTTATACTCTCACGCTCGTTTTATTTTGGTTGGCAGTGATTTTAAGTTCAAAATGGAAACAATTGATGCTAGGTGTGGACTGCACTCCCTCAACAACATTTGTAGTTTCAGACTGCACTCCCTCAACAACATTTGTAGTTCCAGACTGCACTCCCTCAACAGCATTTGTAGTTCCAGACTGCACTCCATCAACATTATTATCCGCTTTCAAATTGCACTCCCTCAACAGCATTTGCAGTTCCAAACTGCACTCCCTCAACAGCATTATCAGCTTCCAGACTGCACTCCCTCAGCAGCATTTACAGTTCCCGACTGCTCCATCAACAGCAGTATCAACTCCAAACTGCACTCCCTCAACATCATTATCAGTTCTAGAATGCACTTCCACAATAGCATTTTCAATTCCAGACTGCACTCCCACAACAATAGTGCAGTCTGGAACTGAAAACGATATTGAGGGAGTGCAGTCTGGAGCTGATAATGCTGTTGAAGGAGTGCAGTCTAGAGCTGAAAATGATGTTGAGGAAGTGCAGTCTGGAGCTGATAATGATGTTGAGGGAGTGCAGTTTAGAGCTGATAATGCTGTTGAGGGAGTGCAGGCTGTAACTGAAAAATGATGTTGAGGGAGTGCAGTCTGGAGCTGATAATGCTGTTGAAGGAGTGCAGTCTGGAGCTGAAAATGATGTTGAGGAAGTGCAGTCTGGAGCTGATAATGATGTTGAGGGAGTGCAGTTTAGAGCTGATAATGCTGTTGAGGGAGTGCAGGCTGTAACTGAAAAATGATGTTGAGGGAGTGCAGTCTGGAGCTGATAATGCTGTTGAAGGAGTGCAGTCTGGAGCTGAAAATGATGTTGAGGAAGTGCAGTCTGGAGCTGATAATGATGTTGAGGGAGTGCAGTTTAGAGCTGATAATGCTGTTGAGGGAGTGCAGGCTGTAACTGAAAAATGATGTTGAGGGAGTGCATACTTTGTGCAAAATAAAGCACAAAATTGATAAGCGACAACATTAATCCTTTTAGTGTACAAATTATCGTCACATAAAAAGTCATATAAAATACATTTCAATAAAAAAAAATCTTCCCAACATTTCTGAGTAAGTATATCTGAGCCAAAGTGACCATCACTTTTGATCCATACCATGCATTTCACTACCACAACATGGCGACGTGGGTAAATTGTTGAAAGTTTAACTCTACTGTACAAACACTACAGGCTGAAGTAAATTGTTATTACATACAAGTTTAACACATGAATAGAATGTTACAGACAATGCAAATTCTAATCATCACAAAATGAAGTATATGCAATCCTTGTACAATATTTCTCCTGGCAGTTGGGACTACAATGATGGCACAATCACCAGACGAGCTGAGGCACATCATCATCCCCACCGCGGCCACTGCACAGTGCTCCAGCATCAACGACTTTACGCCTCAAGGTTCCGACGACGTCCTACACCAACAAAATACAAAATATTAAAAACCCATTGATGGCATTTTAATTTTACACATCTTAGGTGTAGCATAGTATTACAAAATTATGTAATTCACATACACATAATGTTTCCTCAAGCATCTGCTAATACAAGTAAGAAAAAGTTCCTGATGGTGATATACCAACATCAAACCAAGTATTATCCAGTTAACAATCACACTACACTGGCAAACTCTTTGCTCCTCAATTCAACTGAAGCTTCAAACGTCATAGGATGTCATTCACAAATTGAATTTGCCCACCAACCTAACACATAGGATCACTCACAAAGATAGAAACTTTAAAATCACTATGTAGCAACTCGAAATCCAAATTCGAAAACTATATCAAAGAAGAATCAGATCGAATCTCGACCTACCAGATCCACACAAGTAAAAGCCTTTAAGACTAAGAACAAAAATCAGAAATAAAACAAGTTACAAACCTCACAGATCGAATCTCGACCTACCGGATCAACCTCATCGAACACATTAGGCTCCTTGCGTCGCATCTTGTTCTTGATCAACTAAATGAAAATCTCCCTCATCAACCAACATCACAAAAGCTACGCCCCCATCGAAACAAACAGCATCGTTACATCGTCACCAGCGAACTTCTACTTCCCACCCTTGCTCGCCTCATTCTCCTTCTCGCTTACAGCGTCTATTGACAACGATGTTCTGCCGGAGAGAACGAACTTGAGGAACGCATGCAACGGAAGAACAACTGGACTCTTGCTGCTTTTCACCTGCCACCAATGGCTTCACGCAACAACTCATAATAAATTGGTCCGAGAAACCATCCCACAAACAAAACAACACATCACTGAGCTAGCCACAACACTGTTAAAATTCAAACACAAGAAAATGCAACATATTCTGAAATATCAAATGCTTCGCTCACAAAATTATTTCTCGACAAACTCATCAATAAAATCATTAAGCAAAAAAAAATAACTCCCAGTTTCAAATCATATTAATTTGCTCAATTAGGGCTCAAATTCTTCACTCACAAATTGACCTCTCAACAAAATCATAGATATAATCAATTAGAAAAAGAGAAAACAAACAAGAAACCCCAATTTCTCAAATCATATGAATTAGCTCTGCTAGGGCTCGGTTTGTTGGGTTTTGTGGGTTTTTGGCCCATGAGGAAGAGCCCAACAAAGGCCCAGTCTAGGTATTCAAAGAAACCCTAGCTATGAGATTGCATGAGTTTTTTGAGAGAAAGAAAAGTGATTTTCGGATCTGCTGGAACCAGCTATAAAGATCAATCGATTCCCAGAGATTGAACCGTCCGATCGTTCTGAAATTTTGGCAGTAGCTTCACAGCGTCTTGGCCTTCGTTTTCAACGGTGGAGATCGGTTTTGGAAGTCTGGAAGTATTTGCAGATTTTTGGGTGAAAGTATTCCTCATCCTTGCTTGGTTTGATCCATATATCTTGATGTGATTTGTTCCAAGTTTATGATGATGATTGTATGCCTCTAGTATATCTAGAGAAGACTTGTATTGCTCTCTCATATTGGTGATAGTGGATTTAAGCGGCCTAAGAGGTCCCGTGGTTTTTACTCTCGTTTTGAGAGGTTTTCCACGTAAAATTTCGGTGTCTCGTGTGTGATTACTTTTCTACTTTGTTGCTGGTTTTTCTTTTCGTTGAAGTACCCTATTTATTTGCATCCTCAAAGGTTCATTCAAGTTGGGAAATATTTGTCAAACGAAGTTTATTCCGCTGTGTTTGTTTACCGTTGTGGCGGATTTCCCATCACGTTCAGTAAAACTCTAATTAGCGACAAAAAACGTCGATAATCGGCAACTGAAACGGAATCAGAGGAG
Source organism: Rhodiola kirilowii (assembly GCA_033675215.1). Lineage (NCBI taxonomy): Eukaryota > Viridiplantae > Streptophyta > Magnoliopsida > Saxifragales > Crassulaceae > Rhodiola > Rhodiola kirilowii. The sequence goes on along the minus strand of CM066201.1, from coordinate 5,896,861 downwards.
CTTACCGGCACTGGAATCTTCTCAATCCTCGACATCGACGCAGTTAGATGAGCTGGAGAATCGATTCGAATCAACCGACATCTTTTCTCCCCTTAGCCGCAGTAGCACCTTTTCCACCAACCAAATTCGCATCATCATCTCGACTTAACGAAACCCTAGGACTCAACCAGCCATAAGCAGCGTTGCTTTTAACCCCGCTGCCGTCTTCGCCATCCTCAGCGTCGCCGTTATCGATTCAAATCGTCTCCACCTTTAGACGAGAGAGAACAGAATACAGATGGCCGAAGAGGAGGGAATGGACTAAAGTACCCTTTTCAATTCAATTGATTAAACAAAAATAACAAAATAAATCAATTTGAGTGGTACACGTGGAAGAAGGGGAGAGAATGGATCAAAGCCCATCAATGGTTCTTATGAGTTCTTATGTTCTTTGTGTAAGAGGTAGTTCTCATTTGAGCACTTCTCTATATCCTATATATATATATAGGGGCGTTCAAATGTTATATGTCCTTAGAGTGTTATGTTTTTAAAGTGTTATATCGATTTTGATTGGTTGATGAAAAGAAGGCACCAATCAGAAGCGAGGAACACGGGGCTTACGGTGCACCTCCAAAGCATGGGGGGGTTGTGTGGGTGAGGGTGCACCGTAGTTACGGTGTTCCTCGCTTCTGATTGGTTCTTTGTTTTTCATTAACCAATCAAAATCGATATAACACTTTAAAAACATAACACTCTAAGGACATATAACATTTGAACGCCCCCTATATATATAGATGCGCTCAAATGAGAACACCCTCTTAGGCTAAGAACATGAGAACACTCTAAGGACATATAACATTTTGTTGAAATGAGTGGTCCAAAATGCACCACGTCATCTACTATGCACTTTCTGCTTTTTACTATGCACTTTCTACTTTTACTATTCTGCACTTTTGTCTTTTACCTAAAAGACAAAAGTGCAGAATCAATCTACACCCTTAGATCATTTGATCCAAAAGTGCAAAATAATTCTCATATTCTTAGCCTAAGAAGAGTTCTCATTTGAGCGCGCCCATATATATATATATATATATATATGCGCTCAAATGAGAACACCCTCTTAGGCTAAGAACATGAGAATCATTCTCAGCCACTCATTTTGTTGAAATGAGTGGTCCAAAATGCACCACGTCATCTACTATGCACTTTCTGCTTTTTACTATGCACTTTCTGCTTTTACTATTCTGCACTTTTGTCTTTTACCTAAAAGACAAAAGTGCAGAATCAATCTACACCCTTAGATCATTTGATCCAAATGTGCAAAATAATTCTCATGTTCTTAGCCTAAGAAGAGTTCTCATTTGAGCGCGCCCCTATATATATATATGGACGTTCAAATGTTATGTGCTTCTTATTGTGTTATGTGTTATGTTGATTCTGATTGGTTAATGAAAAACAAGGAACCAATCAGAAGCGAGGAACACTGTAACTACGGTGCACCCTCACCCACACAACCCCCCATGCTTTGGAGGTGCACCGTAAGCCCCGTGTTCCTCGCTTCTGATTGGTTCCTTCTTTTCATCAACCAATCAAAATCGATATAACACTTTAAAAATATAACACTCTAAGGACATATAATATTTGAAATATATATATAGGGGAGCACTCCGTTGAGGCATGATGGTAGAATGAGGCACGTGAGGCACGATCTGGGCCACTCATTGTGACACGTGTCGCGCCCACAATCACAGCCGCAATTGTTGACTTTTCAAAAGTTAGTGGGGTTTACTATTTGGGACACGTGGCGCGCCACAAATGCACGGGGGTTAGATGTGTGGTTGAGATCGTACCTCACAGTCTCATTCTAATTTTGGTGTCTCATTTGAACGCTCCTATATATATATATAGAGAAGCGCTCAAATGAGAACACCTTCTAACTCTAAGAACATGAGAACACCAATGAGGTTACGCCACGTGTCCCACTACCCAACCCCCGTGCTTTGTGGGTGCGCCACGTGTCCAAATAGTAAAACCCACTACTTTTCAAAAAGCAAACAGTAAAACCCACTACACAATTCCTGCACTATTCACTGCCACATCATCAAAATGAGTGGCTCACAATGGTTCTTATGTTCTTAGCCTAAGAAGTGTTCTCATTTGAGCGCGCCCCTATATATATATATATATATATATATATATATGGGGCGTTCAAATGTTATGTGTTCTTATTGTGTTATGTGTTACATGATTTTGCACCTTTGGATCTTTTGATCAAAAGGTCCAGATTCCATCTTGCACTTTTGTCTTTTAGGTAAAAGACAAAAGTGCAAGATGACAAGCAACTTTGTCTATTTTTAACTTTTTGACTTTCATTTTGCACCTTTAGATCATTTGATCTAAAGGCTGAGATTGATGTAACACATAACACAATAAAATGGGTATAACATTTGAACACTCCTCTATATATATATATAGGGGGCGCTCGGTTGAGGCAGGGTTGGTAGAATGAGGCACGTGAGGCACGATCTGGGCCACTCATTGTGACACGTGTCGCGCCCACAATCACAATCGCAATTGTTGACTACTTTTTGAAAAGTAGTGAGTTTTACTATTTGGACACGTGTCGCGCCACAAATGCACGGGGGGGGGGGGGGGTTAGATGTGTGGTTGAGATCGTACCTCACGTGCCTCACTTTACTGTAGCGTGCCTCATTTGAACGCTCCTATATATATATAGGGGAGCACTCGGTTGAGGCAGAGTTGGTAGAATGAGGCAGTGAGGCACAACGTGAGCCAATCATTTTGGTGAGGTGGAATTGGAAAAGTAATTGTTGGAGGGAATTTATTAAGGGGTAATTTGGGTTTTTTGAAAAGTAATGATTTTGAAACAGCCGACATGTGTAATAGGAGAGAGAAAATAGGAGGAGAGAGGGAGCGACCTGGGTTTTGTATTGTGATTCCAATTTCTGACGGAGGAATTTTAGGGTTCGTGATGAGATTTTCAGGCGACCAATTGTAGGGTGTTAGACAAGCGAAGACTAACGGACGAAGGGTGTTTGACGCGATTACACCATGTTCGTTGTTGATTTCGCCATGTTCGATATCTTTTTCTTCTGCGTTTCTTCGATTTCAGATCTATTTGTATGGTTTTGTTTACACACCCATTAACCGTTTCAGCAATAAATTTGTTTCCTTTCTCGGCTACAATCGTTGAAGAACGAGTTCAGCTCAGCTGGAGTGAACCCTAATTCGTCTGAGGATTTCGGCTTTGGGAAGAAAGCTCTAATTCTGAGCTTCGCTGTAAGGTAACGCTGATGTGAGTCTCGTCCTTTTTAGATTGGTCTGTGTTGTTGAATCTGTTGGTTAATTTTTGGGATGAGGGAATGTTTTAGATCCTGAATCTGGAGTCACTGATTTGTTCTTTTGAATTCTGTCTAATGTATCTTCTGTAATCAACAAGTTTAGTCTTTTTGTGATATGAATCTGTGCTTGGTTTTTGTAGCATGATAGTCAGCTTGTTCTGATTTTGGATTGATTTGGGTCAATTTATTTTGGTCCCTTGATATATTTTTTAGTTAAACATGTCTGTGTGTGTGATATAATTAAAGTTGAATTGTTTTGGTTTGTGGTAAGATTGGTGCCTTTGGTAGATGCATCAACTTTTGATTGTTAAATGTTCATTAGGTAGCTCCAACAAAAGTAATAGAGACCTGAGTTAAATGTCCAGAACCAGAAGGAATAATTATCAATTTTCCATCAACTTTTGATTGTTCATTAGGTAGCTCGATTGATGAAGCAGAGTGTATTTCTAGAAGTCACTTCATAAAGCTTTCTGGTTATAAAAGACTGATCGGTTGTGATTCAATTGTTAATTTTGAATGGCACCAGCTTGATGTTTGTTTTTTTGTGTTGTTTTAATGGCGCATTGAACTGTTAATTGATGTTGCTTCTTTATGTGTCCAGTATCTGGTATTTTTTTGTATAAGATTTATGCTTTGTCATGGTTTCCCTTAGCTGCCGCAACAGCATCATCGCTTCAATCCCTTTGCGAAAAATCAAATTTGGTTGATTTACTTATTATGAAAATCAGCCATTTATCTTTGTATTAATGCTCAAGCTTCATAGACACAGGATAGCTAGCTGAGTCTCAAGCTCTTTCTTGACTGCCAATTCTTTTTTAGTGTTTTTTTAGCTGTGCAAACCATCTTTTACTGCAATTTTTAGTTTGTTTTAACGCCCAAAGCGTTTGACCGAATCTCATGGTCAACTTATTTTTTAGTTCAAGCAGCTAGCTACTTATCAGGTTTTGCCTCGCAACTTTGTGGAATCTGCGAGGAGAAAAAGGTCCATGCCGTTAAGAGGATGGCTGATAAGAGGATGGCTCGCTTGGCTGAGCAACAACTGATAAGAGGATGACTCGCTTAATTGTGCAACAACTCATGTCATTTGTCCGATTCAAACTCATGTTATGGTCTCGTGACTTATGGTCCGATTGGGGTTTGGAAGAGTAGTGCATTGTGATTTTTTGTGTAGTGCATTGTGACTTTTTGTATATTATCCTGCTTGTAATAGAAAGCTTGCATTTGACAGAGCACCTAAATTTTGAATTTTGGGTAGTTGTTGTTGTTGTAACATAGCCGGCTCTGTGATGTGTAATAATGTGATGAATTGCAAAAAAAATTATAGGTTGATGATGTAACAAAGTTGTTGCCGTTGACCGACCAAAATGCCCTTCAAAAATGAATTTGTAATAAATTTACTTTTGGAAAATAAAAAGGGAGTAATGACTTATGAAACAAGGGGGTAATGACTTATGAAATAAGGGGGTAATGACATATGAAATAACGGTGTAATGGAGAAACAAGGGGGTAAAGACTTATGAAACAAGGGGGTAATGACTTATGAAATAAGGGGGTAATGACATATGAAATAACGGTGTAATGGAGAAACAAGGGGGTAATCACTTATGAAATAAGAGGGTAATGACTTATGGAATAGAACAATTAACGGAATTAATTCAATCCGATTATTTTAGGAGTCGTAGTGCTTTGCTAGAAGCCAACTACGATTAATGAGGTTAAACTCATAGCTATTATAATCGGGTCCTATGATCACACACTTAGAGTTGACGGACTAGTTCAACGGGAAAGATGATTAATTATTTATAGATATTAGATATTATTAATAATAAAGTTTATTAATTATTTAGGAAATAAATAATAAATTATGGAGTCAATTAGAAATTAATGGAAAACGTTACATTGCCTTTTAATTGATTGACTAGTGATGATAACGGCTCTTCAATTCATAATGCCAATTAAATGCTCCTAATTAATCAAAAAAAATGGATTTTCAAAAGGCTTTCAAGGAAAGAAAGATTTCCAGATATGGTGCCGCTTGCTCTGCTAACGGGCTTATTTTTGAGCCTTTTATTATGGAGTCTTTGGGAGGTTTTGGAGGAAGAGTGGATCGGCTGGTCAGAACAGTGGCGGCGCGATGGGCTGAGGCCAAGGGTTTGGAGCCCCCGGCAGCTCTCTCTCTATTTTGAGACAGAAATTATCTTTTGTCTCGCAGAAGGCTTTGGCGGATGGATTTTTGTTACGAAATGGCTAGTTTTTGCTATTTATTTATTTCATTTGTAATGATCCCTTTCAGTTATAAGAAATTCATCATTAATGAAAAGGTAGATTGGTTTTTTGGTTGATACGGATCAAAGAAAAGAAGAAGAGAAAAAGGGTTTCTCCTCCTGCTCAAAGAAAAAAACGTCGATCACCACCATTCTCACCAAGCAATCAATCTGATTGCTCCCCTTCGTCCATTCGTCCTAGCAGTCGAAGGCAAGGGGATCTAACCGGGCTCGTGTGGACCAACTAGAGGAGTACTACGTGGGGCTCTCATCTCTTTCGTTCCTACCCGATCAGGTCCAGTTCACGCATGAAAAGGTATTTCTACGAACTATCAATTGTGCTTGTAGATCCTACTATTAGATGTTTAGATATGATCTGAAATTTCGCTTAACGCATCTAATAAACCTTCAATGGTATCAAGGGCCAGGTTGCATAGATTGATATGATCAATGATTTGATGCGGATCTTAATTTAAATTAGTGGTGAATTTTATATGGATAAAGATGTGAAATTGAAATGGATATTTTGATGAATCAAGATATGAAATTGTATGAATTGATATGGAAATTGAACACCAACCGAGTCGGATTCGATTCGATTCGGTGATGGAAAGGTCACAAAATTAAGATGGATAATATTATGATATTATTAATTTTAATTGTTTCCTAAAAGTTCGGAAATCCCACTTAAGATTAAATATTTGATATTATATCTTTTTCATACAATTTAATTCAATCATTACATTTTAATGGTTAATATTGATTAATACCATATAAGGATTTAATTTTAAATTGAGATAAAAAAACTTTTATTGTTGCTTGTTTTATATTATGATATATTGCTTGCATAAAGTGACTAGTATGGCCCATAAATATGATCTGTGTATCGTTATGTTTTCTTGTACACGATCTGGCATCTGTGCATCGTTTGTTTTGTTGTAATTTAATTTCTGCAATTAGAGTAATTCAAAATTGTAATACAAGAAGAAGTACAAGACATAAGAAGGTCGAGGATGGAGATCCATGAAGGATACAAGATGAAGATATTATGAAGATTAGATCTTTATTTTATGCATCGTAGGGGTCATACTAGGATCACAATTATTGCGTTTTGAATGCTTTATTTTAAGTTTTTATATTGTTTTTATTTATGACATTTTTTCATTTATAAATAAAAGACTTATGTTCCAACGGTAAATTGGGGCAATGCCTTTCCATGTCATAACCCATTAAGTTCAGGATTTTGGTTAGATGGGCTTCACAAAAGTGAGGGAGTTCTTCCATAATCTTGGACTGAGTGCGGGTGAATCTATACGGGGGTTCATAAACCTTGATAAGGTAGTACTCAACGAGAGACCAAAAGGAAAAGTTTTGGATCTTGAGGCATGAGATGATTTCTACATTGGATGTGGATCATCAACCAAGAATTATAAGGAGTTATAATTAGTAATTGTTACTTACTGACATTGTAAATATGTAGCAATTCAATTAGTCAAAAACAATTTGTATTTTAACCGGTAAGACCGGTGTCGAACCCAAGGGAGCAAACGGATTATACGCTAGGGAATCAAGTTTTCTAACTCGGTTATTCCTCCAAATTCAATGTTGAGAAAGGTTATCAATAATAAAAGCAAGTAATGAAATGGTTTTAGGGGTATTAATTCAATTAAAGCGAGTTTCGAGGGGTTAATCCCCTCCTTGGCAATTTTCCAATGATCATGTATACAAGAGTTTAATCATTTAAGAGGTTGATAGTTTTAAAACCTAGCTTAGGCTAAAACTAGACAAGCTATCGTGCAAGTCTAATCCTAGTCAAGCCTTCTCAATTAGAATCTCACTAATTAAAGATATTGATCCACTATGTAGCACCTATTGTCATAAATGCTATATGCATGAAGTTCTAGTTAGCCTCTCACCCATGCATTTACTCTCATAAATGCTTGATAAGTTCATTTTTACTATATCCAAACCATCACTAAGCTCTCTCAATACTTAGATCATAGTTCTAACACAAACATGTCACTTAGGCATTTTATCAAACACTTAGCAACATGTCTAGAATGAAGAGCATAGTAAAATGAAATCAACTTCATAAATTGAATTTTAATGTGTATACAATGATCATTGAGTACCAAGGAGGATCATGAGACCCTCAAAACACAAGGGGACTACTCACACATCATGTAAGACAACATGGTGTGAGTAGGGTTTCTAACAAAATCTAAGAGAAGAGAAGAGGAATAGAGTAGGATGATTAGTCCTAATGAACTCCCTTGATCTTCAATCCTCCTTGATTAGATGATGATGGATCCCTTGATTGAGCTCACTTTTCCTTGTTTTTTCCCCCAAAAATCGCGGATCCCTAGGTCAAAATTGACACTTTCTATTTATAGCCTCGGGTAGAAAAGTGTGAGTTGCAGATCTCAGCCGGCCGGCTGAGATAGGGTTCCCATCCAGCTGGTCGGCTGAGTTGGGCCGAGTCAATGAATTGTGCAGGGCAGAAGCCAGTCGATCGGCTCAAAGTTCAGCCGGGCGGCTTAACTCTGCCGAATGACTTTGGGCATTTGATGATTCTTCCAGCCGGTCGGCTGGACCTTCAGTCGGTCGGCTGAGATTGGCCGATTGACATTGAGCATTGGATGATTCACTCAGCCAGTCGACTGGGTCTTCAACCGGTCAGCTCAGCTCGGCCGATTGCAATGAAGCTTTCTAGCCATGATCCAGCCGGTCGGCTGGAATGCCTTAGACGATTTTCGCTCCAAAACCTATATTTCTCCCGAGTTCTCTTATTTTGACTTCGGCACTGAGATATCTAGATTTGCACCTGAAACGTACGAAAAGAGATCAAATGACATCGAATTATCGCCGAGAACGAACCAAAACTATAGTGATAATCGGACATTAATAAGTCGAAAACTCGACTTATCAACACTCCACACTTAAGCTTTGTTCATCCCGAACAAAGTATGCAAATATGTCAAGGTCATGCAAATGACGAAATGCTAGTGGTGCTATGTTTTTCGTGCATTTGCCTCACTAGATTTTGCAAGATCTCGATCATTATTTCTAGACATGTTATTGAAAGAAAAAATGACAAGAATGTACAACCTAACTAGCTCCTTTTCGTAGGCATTACGAATGCATTTAGCGTATGCATTAAGCTGCTACCCTAGTGGACGTGTTATAGTCTCGCGATAGTTTTCAGAAAATGGAATACTCACAAATCCCAAATGCACCTATCCCATGAGAATGAATGTAAGAGTGCTCAACCGAGGCTATGATTTCTCAAAACAAATTCCTCACCCCACGCTAGAACTATCATCGCAGTATCATCAAAAGAAATTTTGAACCACTTTGAGAACCTTTGAGGTTGTGGATTCAAGATCATCAATACTAGAGCTATCAATCGTCTCATCCAAAAGTCTATTCATTTTCAAGGCTATACAATAGATGTGAAGTTTTTAGTTTGCACAAAATTGTCAATCGCTCATCTATGCTAGCTAGGGCTAGTCCATGGGTTTGCGACGTGGAACTCATTCCCAAGTTTTAGGCGCTTAAGCCGTAATCCATAAGGGAAGAGGAGTTCGACACTAGAGTTCTCAATAAACATGCATAGACTAAATGATAACTCTCGTGCAAGCACATGGGTCGTTGATGGACGCACAGTCGTTATGTGCAAACGTCAAAAATAATATTTATAAAAGTCCACTACTCGCGACTTTACTACTGGGTAGCAAGTGGTAAGTAGGGGTCGAACCCAAGAGAATCAGTGGAATAGATGTTCTTTGAGGGGGTTGTCCAGCGAAAGAGCGTGTTTTAAGTCGGTTGGTTGGTTTTAAAGCTACCAGCTAAGTGATTGATTGATTGGATGGTTGGTTGGTTTTAATACTGGAAAGTAAATTGCAGTTTATAATTAAAGAGAAATGTTCGGTTTCAGGGGTCTTGTATTATATCCTGTTTATCATTGACTTTTAGTGAATCGTCTAAGTATTCAAACGGTGTATCAAGGCCATTCCAAGCACTCGATTTGCGTACACTGTCTAGCCTATTCCTAGGACATATAGCACTTATTCTACTTAGACTAATACTCCATTCCCGGTTATATTAGCCTACATGCATCCATTTAATCCCTTTGGCCCAGTTTTCAAATGGTTTTTAAGATAGTCGACCTCTTCAGATAAGTTTATTCATTTAATCCCTTTGGCCCAGTTTTCAAATGGTTTTTTTACCCGAGTGTGATCACGAATATCTAAGGAAGAGTTTACGAATTTGGACCCCTATGGTCACATTCCCAAATGGTTTACTTTACCTTAGACATTCTAACTTTTATATATGGCACATAGAATAAGTGTTGAATACTAAATCGAGACACTAAGTTAATAGTCTAAAACATTTTATAATACAAGTTGACGTGTGTATTTTGCAATAGTGTCAAAAACAATTTATAGTTTGACCGGTAAGACCGGTGTCGAACCCAAGGGAGCAATTGGATTATACGCTAGGTGAATCAAATTTTCAACTTGGCTATTCCTAAAATTCAATGATGAGGGTGTTATCAATCAAAATCAAGTAATGAGATGGTATTAAGGGTTTGAAAATCAATCAAAAGAGAGTTTCAAGGGGTTGTGCCCCTCCTTGGCATTTCTCGTGATCATGCATACAAGAATTAAGCGCATTTCTAGGTGTTAGATAGTTTCGAACCTAGCTTAGACTAAGGTAGAATCAATCCTCATCGAATCTATTCTTAGTCAAGCTCTCCTAAAGCTCGAACCTCACTCTCTCGAGATGTTGATTCATTCCACGACATTTATTAGCATTGAAATATCTCCCAAGCAATAAATGACATGAACTCGACTCCTAGTTCACTTCAAATCCATAGATATGATCACATTTACTATATCTAAACCATCCCTAAGATCGCTAGATTATTAGGGCAAGTTTTGGGATAAACAAGTCACTTAGGTATTTCATCAAACACCTAGAGTGCATGCACAATGAAGATCATAGCAAATGTAAATCTAACACCATAGATTAATAATCAAACATGTGTATTCATGGTCAAGAGTACCAAGGAGGGTACAAACACCCTCAAAACACAAGGGAACTACTCACACATCATGTAAGACAACATGATGTGGGTAGGGGTTTTTACACAACAAATAAGAAGAGAAGAATGATAGAAGTAGGATGATTAGTCCTAGTGTCTCCCTTTGATCTTCACTCCTCCTTGTTGGATTTGGATGAATGCCCTTGATTTGATCTCCTTTGATGAGTGTTCTTCCCCAAAAGTCCAGCCCCTTAGGTCAAAACCCTTTATTTCTATTTATAGGCTCGGATGAAAATTGTCACTGTAGCAGGTCCAGTCGATCGACTGGCGCTGGGCTGATGGCCCAGTCGATCGACTGGAGGAAGAAATGATGCGTGGATAGCAGGATCTCAGTCGATCGACTGAGACAAGGAAGGCTCCCAGTCGATCGACTGGAGAAGTGTTGAAAACTGGCCCTCCTGAAACTCCATTGAGTCGGTCGACTGGAGGGTCCAGTCGATCGATTGAAGGCACCTGATCTGCACACTAGGCTGGAGAACTCGCCAGTCGACCGACTGACGGGTCCAGTCGATCGACTGGAGGAAGTTGATTTGCAGGCCCTTCTGAAAGTTCATCGAGTCGACCGACTGGAACAGGGGAGGATCCCAGTCGACCGACTGGAGGCAAAATCTGCCAACTTTTGCTCTAAACTCCGATTTTTTCGAGTTTCCTTCTTTTTGGTTATGACACTGATATATCTTGCATTGTACCTGAAATGTACGAAAAGGGATCAAATGACATCGAATAATATCGGAAACGACCCAAAACCATAGTGAAGAATGGCAACTAATCAGTCGAAAACTCGACTGATCAACACTCCACACTTAAGTTTTGTTCGTCCCGAACAAAGTATGAAAATATGTCATGGTCATGCAAATGTCGAAATGCTAGTGGTACTATGTTTTTCGTGCATTTGCCTCACTAGATTTCACAAGGTCTCGATCATTATTCATAAACATGTTATTGAAAGGTAAATGACAAGTGTGTACAACCTAACTAGCTCCTTTTCGTAGGCGTTACGAATGCATTTAGCGTATGCATTAAGCCTTTAAACCCCTAGGCTACCCTAGTGGACGAGTTATAGTCTCGTGAGAGTTTTCAGAAAAGGGAATACTCACAAATCCCAAATGCACCTATCCCATGAGAATGAAATGCAAGAGTGTTCAACCAAGGCTAGGATTTCTCAAAACAAAATCCTCATCCCACGCTAGGGCTACCATCACATTATCATCAAAAGAACTTTTGAACCATTTAAGTACCCATGAGGTTGTGCATTCAAGATCATCAATACTAGAGCAATCAAATGCCTCATCCAAATGTCTATTCGTTTTCAAAGTAATACAATAGAAGTAAAGCTCATAGTTTGCACAAAAATTTGCCAATCACTCACCTATGCTAGCTAGGGCTAGTCCACGGGCTTGCGACATAGAACTCGTTCCCAAGTTTTAGGCGCTTAAGCCGTAATCCATAAGGGAAGAGGAGTTCGACACAAGAGTTCTTATAGAACAAGCCATAGACCAAATGAACACTCCCGTGCAAGCACATGGGTCGTCCAAGAGTCATTCCAACAAGCACACAATGCAAATGATTAATCCCGCACAAATGAAGAATGGAGGAAAACATAGAGTCAAGCTTTAAGTGCTTCTTATTTCTTTTTGAAACGGCCTTTGGCCTACAAATGCTTTCGAGGGGGGACTTACCTCCCTAACCCCCGGCATTTGTATATTTTAGAACAAAACTTCTCGGGTACCTCAAGAAAGTTTTTAGTCGGGGCTTTGCCCTCTTTGACCGCAAAAATCTCTTTTTTTTTCTTTTTTTTTTTGAATGGGGCTTCGCCCTCTTTTATTTTTGACTCCACACTTAAAACTTGACAATATGTTCAAAAAGTGTATGGAATGTGCGGGAATCAAACATGAGCAAGGCACCGTGCTAGAAACTAAAGTCACCAAGGAGCAAACAAAAGTCTAAGTTTTTCATGAAAAGTTTAAAAGTGCTTGCTAAAACTTGATCCAAGGTATTTCAACGAAAATACTTAGAGAATTAGATAGGCAAGAGATAGCAATGATATTGGCTCACAAGAATGCACATTCGTAGGACTAGGTCGGTTCTAAGTTCAAAATCCAATAAATGTGACAAGTAGGCTAGATGTGATTTATAGGAATTGGAATCGATAGTCACAAGCCTACGTGGTTGAAAACACTCTCATGTAGGGATAAAGTGCAAAAGATGCAAGTGTCCATCAAAAATGATATGCAAGGCATGCAAACATGTGAACTATGCGCACAAAACCACTCCACACTTAATGCAAGCTTAGTCCCTAAGCGCAAAGAATGATAAAATAAGGGCAAAGGCGCATAGGAACTCCCCTCGTGTGAAGCACCGGTGGCAAAACGCAAGCGAGAATCATAGACTCCACACTTAAGACATCGCCATCATCAAGATAATTCATGTAAGCACAATTCCACACCAAGCACACCAAATCATGCATTTTTGATCATCTAGCACCATGTTCTCATACATAGTTTCAATGTTCACATGCCAAACATATATATGAAATCAATTATGAATAAATGGACAACTCACAAACCGGGGTACCTCCCGTTAGGACCTAGTTTAACGTCTTGGCAAAGACCGAGCCGAATCTCTTCTTGTTAAGAAACACACTTGAGGAGTCCTTTGCTAGGATCCCTCCTCAAGCGGACTAGTGGAATAATAGGAGACTCAATCCGGGTTCTTTGAAGAGTTGCAAGCAACTTGTTTAATAGCCCTTTTCCAAAGTGATGGTAGCTTTTCGCCCTTTGATGATTTTGCTTTTCCATTCTTACTCATCTCATTGGTGCATGACGATGAGTCATATTGATCAAAGGAAGGGTCTTCATCGGGTTCAAGCATGTTGTGCAACTCCTTCTTATCAACTTCCTTGCCCTTGGAAACTTCGGTTCCCTCATTATCTAGCTTTTTCTCCACACTAACCACTTGCTCCTCATTTGGCTTTTCAATCTTCACCTTCTCTCCACCAATCTTTAGGGTCAATTTCCCTTTTCCCACATCAACTTTAAAACCGGCGGTGGCCAAGAAGGGACGCCCAAGGATCAATGACGAAGAGAAATTGCCCCCCATGTCTACCACCACAAAGTCGCATGGAATGTAGAATTTGTCTACTTTGATTGGGACATTCTCCACTAGGCCCCAAGGGCGCCTTGTAGTGCCATCCGCTAGTTGTAGTGTCATTTTAGCGGACTTCACCCCATTCAATTTAAGCTTTTGGTAGATGGCAAGAGGCATAACACTCACGCTAGCCCCGAGATCGGCTAGTGGACTTGTGAAGTTCATATCCCCAATTGAGCACGGGATAGTGAATTTACCGGGATCTCCCATCTTTTGGGGAATTTGCTTCGAGAAGAGGGCACTACACTCATGGTTGAGGGGATGGGGTTCATCCTCTTCAATGGTCCTCTTTTTGGACAAAATCTCTTTTAGAAACTTGTTGTATAGAGGTGCCTTCTTGATGAGCTCATGGAATGGCATGTAAACATATAGCTTCTTTAGCATCTTGGTGAAGACCTCATACTCCTTTTCCAATTTGGAGGGCTTGATGAGCCTTTGAGGGAAGGGTACCGGCGGAGAGTAAGGCTTCAATTCCTCTTTCCTTTCTTTTGCCTTTTCGGTTTGAGGATTAGGGACCTCTTCACTGAGTTCTCTTTCTTCGGCTCTAGCTTGGCCAACGGGTTTCTTTGGTGCAACTCCATCCAATTTCTTCCCACTTCTAAGGGTCACCGCCTGAACAGGGTGTCGTCGTACCTGTGCAAAAACAATTTATATTTTTCCTCGCTCTTGGCTGTGGGTGAGTACAGTGGTGAGTAAGGGTCGAACCCTAGGGAGCTAGATGGTTACTACTTCGCTCTGTAATAGAGAAAAAGAACAAGAAACTAATGTGAAAGTAGAGGTTAGTGTAATAATCGAGAAGTGCAAGGGATTTATCAATCAAAGGAATATTCAGGTTAGGGTATTATTCAATTGTGACTTGGTTTTATCATTGATTTCTAAATATCATGTTTCTAATTCTTTTAAACCTAATAATTCAATACTCCATTCCAAGATATATCAAATTAGTGCTCTATTTGTTTGTAGCTCTCTAGTATCAAACAAACAGTAAACAATGGATTTATATCGTTCAACTAAATCTAACCTTTCCGGGTATCAACTCAGTTTCACAATATTAATCGAGATAATTAGCACAAGGTTTAATGGAATAATAAAACAAGCATTAAGATTCAAATCTCAAAAACATAAGTCACGATTATTTAACCCTAACCCGAATATGGGTTTTAGTTACACATATTCATAATTAAATAATGCAGGGAAATAAAAGGGACAAGAACTTCACTATGAGATTGAGATTTCAAAAGCAAGGCACGGTGGCTATGGGCGGCGCACGGAGGAGGGTACGGCTGAGCAAGGCTGAGATCCGGCGGAGGAATGGAGAGCAGCAGGTGGTGCACGGCCAAGTGAAGAGAATAGTATTCGAATATGAGATGGGATGATTATGGATGGCAGCACTGCTCTTCTATTTATAGGGTTTGAGAAACCCTAACTTGGTCATAAAGCTACGAAACCCTAGCGTCGCATACAAATTGGGCCGGCTGCTGGACTTTGGAACTTGGACTTTTTTCCGAAGTACTGTTCATGGGCCGGAATTACTGTTCATCGGACACTGTTCACGCCGGAATCACTATTCACGCCGGAGTTACTATTCACGCCGGAATCACTATTCACGCCGGAGTTACTGTTCACGAGCCGAAAAACACTGTTCACGGCCCTCCTTTGGTCTGATCTTCAATTGCGATGTTTCTGGCATGAAAATGCCGTCTTTTAAGCGTGATTCCTCCTAGAGCTTCCAAATCACCTGAAACACGAAACAACACTAAAAAGTAACTGTTCGCATAATAAAGTGAATGAAATGGTGGGATTTAATGACTCGACAAGTCGTATAAATACGGCTCATCAAACCACCCCACACTTAAACTTGTTCGTCCCGAACAAGGACTAGGTCATAAGAGGAAAAAATGAAGTACGAACATCACAAAGCTTCGGTCATCCTAGACGTGCTACATGGACATGAATCGATTACTCTAGATCTCGCCTGTTATGCATGCTCGCTACTAATGTCTTTGTGCTAAAACATGGGTTAAAGATACGTGTTACCTTTGGGTCGAGATGCAAATCAATTCGGATGTATCTGGAGATAGCCCTGTTTAGACCCATGAACCCTCATTCTCGGGCCCGAACTCGCTGCTATGTGGTTATGCTTTGCCGCTTTTTCTTGCACGTGATTGATTCGAGCTCCAAAGTGTTGAGAGATTTCGGTCAGCTATAGTGTCATCTGATTCGGAATTTCAATGATGCTGTCACATGAGACGTGTGGACTATCACGATGGTTGTGAATTTGTTGCTTTGTAGTGCGGATTGTGATTTGATCGAACCGTGGTTTCTCCTCCTTTTGACGCGAGTCAAGCCGAGGGTCGCTTGTCTATTTTCCCGGCTACTCGGATTAGAAACCTTCCTGCTCTTACTCATCATCGTCCTTTCGACACGGGTCAAGTCAAGGGTCGCTTGCCTGTTTTCTCGGCTACTTGGACTAGAGCTTGGACGGTGTGAAGTTTTCCCGTCCCGACCAACCGCAAAGGGTACCGCAGCGGCGGAGCAGACTCGTACTATGTTGCCTCGAAGTGCTAGCCTCCACGAACTCCACATAACCACATATCCTGAGTTCGGCCTTTGAACGATCTGTCAAGTCTCTCTAGGGCATTGCTATCAACTCCACATCCCTGTTTATCTCAACTGACAAAGGCATGCAGAATTTTAAGATCACATGCTAGTCGCACAAATCAATTTTCACCAAGACATGCATGTAAAATCGGCTATATCTATTTCACCCAATCATTATCCACTACTGCAAGTCTAGGAAATAGTGAAGTATCATGTACAAAAATTTTAAAAATGACTCGAAACGTGCTGACTCTGTGTGGTGGGCGTGAAACAAACATGCTGACTCGATAACTGACTCTCCCACCCCACACTTTTGAAATGAGCCGTGTCCTCACGGCACGACTCAAATCTAGACACACAAATGCATGCAATAAATAGATAAGGAAAGGAAAAGGGTAGAACGAGACTCCCCTGGGATGTAGACGGTGGTCGGCTGAACTCGGATCAAGTCCGGGGGCTAAAATGCGTAGCTCCAAGGGAATTTTCCGGCCGACTAAGTCCAATCCCTGCAAAATGAAACCGATTCCTTTCCAAGGCACAATGTGACAATAATGACTCAAAACAAACATAATAAGTAAATAAACTGAAAAGCAAAAGGTGCAGGGCTGCCTCCCTGCGAGCGCCTTTGTTTAACGTCGTTGGCTCGACAGTACCTCCTCTAAGTGTCAGGAGGCTCGGCAAGAGGAACTTCATCAGCGGTGGTGTCAAGTGTGCGCCCATATCAATCTTCTTCTTCTTGGCACAGATGAGTGGTTGTCTAGGAATAAGTGTTCGAGGAACAATGTTTCTACCATGCTTTCCAGGCGGTTCTTCTCGAACTGTGATGAGTGAGTACTCCATCGTTGCCTTCTCTGGCTCATGCTTCGCTTCTATTCTGCCTTCAAGCTTATCCTTGTCGATCATGTGGTCCTTAGGAGCAATCACCTGTATTGGAACTGGCAGAGGAGTGTCAGGCACTAGACTTTCTTTGACTGCTTCGACAGTGAGGACTTGCTCTGCCTCTGGTGCTGCGATAGTAAGGACTGGTTCTGTCTCGGGCATATCCGTAATGAGGTCAGTGCATATCTTGGAGAGCTCGGTAATGGGGACTGACTCGAGTGGCTCGGTCGGCTCTTCTAGAGGTGCTAGTGGCCTGTCTTCTTCCAAATATTTTGGGTAGTCCGAATTGAGCTCTTCTTCCTTCAACCATTGGTCCTCATCTTCTGCTGGTTCTATGGGCTCCGAGATAGGCTCTATTAGATCCTCTGCCATGTCCTCCCCTGTTTTTGTACCGACATCTTCCTCCTGATTTCTGCTCAACTTGGATATTGTTTCTGCTAACTCGGCTGAGCCTTTATCGATGTTGGCTATATACTGGTTCAGGTATGCACTTGTCTGCTGGGTGCTAGCTGCCAGCTCTCTTACCATGTCCTCTAGTGATTTGGTTTGCTCTTGTATTGGTTTAGATCTCTTGGACAAATCGTCTATCAAGTCCCAAATAGCACTTATGGTCATGTCATAGACCGAGCATTCTGCCTCCTCAGTGAGCCAACTCCACTCATGTGGTAACATCCCGGCGAGAAACACTTGAAGAAGATATAAGTCTGTGAATCCATGGTGCGGGCAGCTTATCACAAGGGAATCAAAGTACCGTAAGTACTCATCCAAAGTTTCATCCCGGGATTGCTCAAGGTGCATGATCATTTCTCGGACTTCTCGTAGGGAGGGTGGATAGTATTCCCCATAATTCCACGGCTCACTTCCATAGTAGGAAGACATGTTGAATCTGCAGGTGAATCAGAAAAAGGTGCGAACTAGCATAGCACCGAGATAGCAAGAACAGACTAGCAGCAAAGGGTCCCCAGGAAATTGGAGGGGTCACAGCGGTCCCACTTAAAACCCAATTTCCTTAGACTCGTAAGTCTTGGTGACAGAACCCTCTAACTGCTAGAAATCGGAAATCGAAAAGAATGGAAAACAAAAAGCAAACAGTTGGGATTTTCGAATTATTGAAGTCACCGAATAGCGAATTTCGAATTAAGCAAACAGAAAAGAAATGAAAAATTAAAGGAAGAACAAATTTCACCGTGCTTAGCTCCCCGGCAACGGCGCCATTTTGAACAGGGTGTCGTCGTACCTGTGCAAAAACAATTTATATTTTTCCTCGCTCTTGGCTGTGGGTGAGTACAGTGGTGAGTAAGGGTCGAACCCTAGGGAGCTAGATGGTTACTACTTCGCTCTGTAATAGAGAAAAAGAACAAGAAACTAATGTGAAAGTAGAGGTTAGTGTAATAATCGAGAAGTGCAAGGGATTTATCAATCAAAGGAATATTCAGGTTAGGGTATTATTCAATTGTGACTTGGTTTTATCATTGATTTCTAAATATCATGTTTCTAATTCTTTTAAACCTAATAATTCAATACTCCATTCCAAGATATATCAAATTAGTGCTCTATTTGTTTGTAGCTCTCTAGTATCAAACAAACAGTAAACAATGGATTTATATCGTTCAACTAAATCTAACCTTTCCGGGTATCAACTCAGTTTCACAATATTAATCGAGATAATTAGCACAAGGTTTAATGGAATAATAAAACAAGCATTAAGATTCAAATCTCAAAAACATAAGTCACGATTATTTAACCCTAACCCGAATATGGGTTTTAGTTACACATATTCATAATTAAATAATGCAGGGAAATAAAAGGGACAAGAACTTCACTATGAGATTGAGATTTCAAAAGCAAGGCACGGTGGCTATGGGCGGCGCACGGAGGAGGGTACGGCTGAGCAAGGCTGAGATCCGGCGGAGGAATGGAGAGCAGCAGGTGGTGCACGGCCAAGTGAAGAGAATAGTATTCGAATATGAGATGGGATGATTATGGATGGCAGCACTGCTCTTCTATTTATAGGGTTTGAGAAACCCTAACTTGGTCATAAAGCTACGAAACCCTAGCGTCGCATACAAATTGGGCCGGCTGCTGGACTTTGGAACTTGGACTTTTTTCCGAAGTACTGTTCATGGGCCGGAATTACTGTTCATCGGACACTGTTCACGCCGGAATCACTATTCATGCCGGAGTTACTATTCACGCCGGAATCACTATTCACGCCGGAGTTACTGTTCACGAGCCGAAAAACACTGTTCACGGCCCTCCTTTGGTCTGATCTTCAATTGCGATGTTTCTGGCATGAAAATGCCGTCTTTTAAGCGTGATTCCTCCTAGAGCTTCCAAATCACCTGAAACACGAAACAACACTAAAAAGTAACTGTTCGCATAATAAAGTGAATGAAATGGTGGGATTTAATGACTCGACAAGTCGTATAAATACGGCTCATCACCGCCTCACAATGTTCTTTCCTCTCTAGAAATTCATCCTCAAGTAACTCATCCTCGAATGATCCCTCAATAAAGATGGCGTTGCAAAACTCCTTCTTTTCATGCTCGGGTCGCGCCGGCAATTTTCCTTGTGGCCTTGTAGAAGACTCGGCATGTTGAGCAATTTGGTTTTCAAGCATCTTAACATGAGTTTGCAACCCTTGGTGTGCTTGCAACAATTGGATTTGAACATTTTGGTTGGCTAGCCTCATTTCCTCCAATTGAGCTTGGAAGTCACTACTTGTCTTTTCATTTTGTGCAAGGATTTTGCCCAACATTGCTTCAACGCCGGAGGACTCATTCGAAATTTGTGGGGATGGTAAACTTGTTGATAAGGCTTTTGAGCTTGAACTTGGTATTGTTGGCCTTGGTATTGATTCTTTGGTGGGAAAGCTTGATTATTTGGAGTAGGCCTAGGGCCAAATCCGGGAGGTGTAGGATTTGTGGTCTTGTATGAGAGGTTAGGCCGATCTCTCCAAGTGGATGGAAACTTTTGGGTAGTGTAGTTGGATTGGGCATTTTGGACTTGAGAGGCACCACCATTATACTCTCTCCCTTGATTTCCCCCAATGTAATTTGCTTCTCCATACCCGTACCTATGACCATCCCTTTGAACCAAAGGGCAAGAATTAGTATCATGCTCGTATACTTCGCATATGTCACACCCTTGGCTCGTTGAGTGACCTCTCTCCGGGTTCTTCAACTTGAAAACTTCATCCGAGAGTTTCTCAAAATCTTTCCTCAAGGCATCATAGTCCCTTGTGCTTACGGCCTTTGCCTCATGTCTTTCTCCTCGCTTCCTTGGATTTCCTCTATCACTCCCCCACATGAAGTAGTTCTTTGTTATCTTCTCAATTACCGCGTATCCTTCATGGGGCTCAAGATCCATGATAGCTCCTCCCGCGGCGGTATCAAGTGCAAGCCGCGAGTGACCATCCACACCGTGGTAGAAGGTATGGAACAAGAGGAGGTCGTCAAGGTTGTGGTGAGGGCAAAGCCTTTGATACTCCTTGTACCTCTCCCATGCTTCATAAAGCGTCTCCCCATCCATTTGCTCAAAATTCATGATTTGACCCCGATAATACGCCGTCTTGGAAGGAGGAAAGTACTTGTTGAGAAATGCAACGGCGAGCTCCTCCCACGTGGTTAAACTATCCGGCGTTTGACTTCTTAACCAATCTCTTGCTCTTCCCGAGAGGGAGAAGGGGAACAACCTCAAGAGCTTAGCGTCCTCGGAGACCCCATTGGTCTTGAAAGTATCACAAACTTCGAGAAATGTAGTCAAATGAGAGTTTGGGTCTTCGTGGTCTCTCCCCGAGAATTGATTGGATTGAATCATTTGGATTGTAGAGGTTTTCAAATCGAAGTCCCGGTTGTCTACCACGGGAGCAAGGATTGGGGAACGATATCCATAAGCATTAGGTGCGGCATAGTCTTTGAGAACCCTTCTAGCTTGGGGCAATTGTGGTGGAGGATCTTGAGGTAATTGGCCTTGTGGTAAATGAAGAGGGGGTGGTGGAGGAGGAAGTCCATCCCTATCTCCCATGGTTCGATGAATGATTTCTTGAGCGTTTGATGTGGTCCCTTTGGCTTTGGTTGCTTTTCCCCTTGTAGAATATGGGTCAAGCTCGTCAATAGTAGGGTTGATGTCCTTATTAACAATTTTGTTTGACTTCTTTGATTTTGGTGGCATCAAACAATGGTACCTACAAGAGAGACGAAAGCAACCGAGTGAGGGTAATGGAATGAGCTCAAGAATCAATATTATTAAAAGCAAGCAACAAAAGAAAAACATGGAATAGACGAAGTACTAAATGATTCTTCCTAGGGACAATCTAACCATTGCTCCCCGGCAACAGCGCCATTTTGACGTGTGTATTTTGCAATAGTGTCAAAAACAATTTATAGTTTGACCGGTAAGACCGGTGTCGAACCCAAGGGAGCAATTGGATTATACGCTAGGTGAATCAAATTTTCAACTTGGCTATTCCTAAAATTCAATGATGAGGGTGTTATCAATCAAAATCAAGTAATGAGATGGTATTAAGGGTTTGAAAATCAATCAAAAGAGAGTTTCAAGGGGTTGTGCCCCTCCTTGGCATTTCTCGTGATCATGCATACAAGAATTAAGCGCATTTCTAGGTGTTAGATAGTTTCGAACCTAGCTTAGACTAAGGTAGAATCAATCCTCATCGAATCTATTCTTAGTCAAGCTCTCCTAAAGCTCGAACCTCACTCTCTCGAGATGTTGATTCATTCCACGACATTTATTAGCATTGAAATATCTCCCAAGCAATAAATGACATGAACTCGACTCCTAGTTCACTTCAAATCCATAGATATGATCACATTTACTATATCTAAACCATCCCTAAGATCGCTAGATTATTAGGGCAAGTTTTGGGATAAACAAGTCACTTAGGTATTTCATCAAACACCTAGAGTGCATGCACAATGAAGATCATAGCAAATGTAAATCTAACACCATAGATTAATAATCAAACATGTGTATTCATGGTCAAGAGTACCAAGGAGGGTACAAACACCCTCAAAACACAAGGGAACTACTCACACATCATGTAAGACAACATGATGTGGGTAGGGGTTTTTACACAACAAATAAGAAGAGAAGAAGGATAGAAGTAGGATGATTAGTCCTAGTGTCTCCCTTTGATCTTCACTCCTCCTTGTTGGATTTGGATGAATGCCCTTGATTTGATCTCCTTTGATGAGTGTTCTTCCCCAAAAGTCCAGCCCCTTAGGTCAAAACCCTTGATTTCTATTTATAGGCTCGGATGAAAATTGTCACTGTAGCAGGTCCAGTCGATCGACTGGCGCTGGGCTGATGGCCCAGTCGATCGACTGGAGGAAGAAATGATGCGTGGATAGCAGGATCTCAGTCGATCGACTGAGACAAGGAAGGCTCCCAGTCGATCGACTGGAGAAGTGTTGAAAACTGGCCCTCCTGGAACTCCATTGAGTCGGTCGACTGGAGGGTCCAGTCGATCGATTGAAGGCACCTGATCTGCACACTAGGCTGGAGAACTCGCCAGTCGACCGACTGACGGGTCCAGTCGATCGACTGGAGGAAGTTGATTTGCAGGCCCTTCTGAAAGTTCATCGAGTCGACCGACTGGAACAGGGGAGGATCCCAGTCGACCGACTGGAGGCAAAATCTGCCAACTTTTGCTCTAAACTCCGATTTTTTCGAGTTTCCTTCTTTTTGATTATGACACTGATATATCTTGCATTGTACCTGAAATGTACGAAAAGGGATCAAATGACATCGAATAATATCGGAAACGACCCAAAACCATAGTGAAGAATGGCAACTAATCAGTCGAAAACTCGACTGATCACAAGTGCGCCCCTTCTACCGAACTACTAGTTTAGCTACTATTCACCGCGCTAAACATTATAACTAAGGAAATAAAATAGTTGAATAAATACTAAGAATTACTTACAACCGTTGAAGCGCCAAGGGAGCTATCCTTTATTTCCAAAGCCAAACTTTACAAATACATAACTTTAGAGAGAGAAGTGTTTTTTACAAGTGAGGGATGATTGAAATGAGGGGAGGAGCTCCTCCTTTTATAGCCAAAATGGGAGGAGATGGGTGGTGGAGATGGATGCACATGTCTTTTGATCAAAGGGAGGAGAAGAGGAGGAAGGAGGAGGTGCCATGTGGAGGAGGAGCAAAGCCGCCGGTTGTGGTGGAGGAGAGCCGCCGGTTGCCGGTGGTGGAAGGGGAGGAGCTCCTCCTTTGGCCACCACTTCTTCAAGTGGCCGGTCACCTTGCCTTATGTGTGAGTTTTGTACAGTTTTGTGCAGTCTTTTCACAAAACTGTCAATGTGTTTTCTTCCCCGGACTGTCTTAATTCCTCTCCTGATTCTTCTGATTAATTTGTTATGAGTGATTCAACGTCAGGATCCTTGATATTTCTTCAGTCGGCATATGATCTTGACCTTGGATTTACTCGTAACATCTTTTCTGCTCTAAAAGCTCCTCTTTAGTATGTATTCTCTCTAAGCTCTGAATTACCCTGTAAAAATATATCTGAACTAACAAGCAAAAGTTAAATAGACAAAATGTCTAAATAAGGGGGTTATACTGTGTTTATGATTCGTATAACTTTGGTCCATCAGATTACCCCCCACTTTTAGTTGTTCGTCCCGAACAATGCTATTAAATGGCTGTACTATAAGTTGGCTTTGAAATATGAAAATTAGACTGTGGTACTCGATCTATCCTAATTCATGCATTGCTTACTTATTACCAAATTAAACTGCGTAAATAAATAGAAGAAACTTAATACTTGTACCTCCGTGCTGAGATGCAAATTATATTGGATGTCTCGGGAGATAGCCCTTTTTAGGCTTCTGGACTGCAATCTTGGGATCGTCTCGCACAATATGGTTTTCTTGTAGCTTTCTCTAGCACATGATTCGATTCGGGTTTCAGTGAGTTGAGCCTTTTTGATTTTCTTCTTTGGCGAGGGACTGCTTTTTTGTTGTAGTGAATCGGCCTTTGGCCTTTGATTTGACTTTTTGAGTGCTTCACTTTTGCTCGGTTAAAACCTTCACAATTTTGGGCCTTTGGCCTCTTTTGATTTTCTTCTTTGAGTTTTTCGCCTTTTTGTGACTGCTAGTCCATTTTCTCAAGCCTTTTTGGGAGGTCCAATCATCGCCCGCAAGCCTATGGAAATACCTCCCCGCTCCTCTCGTCTTTGTCGTTTTGCGCGGGTCAAGATGAGGGTCGCTCATCTATTTTCTCGGCTATTTTGACTAGAGAGAGGACGGTCTGATTCCCGTCCTCGCCTTTGCATAGATGCTTCTTGGCGGAGTTGACTTCAATTATTCACTGAAAACCCGAAGTGCAGCCTCCACTGACTTCGAAAACCGTATAGTTTGATCTGATCCTTTGATTGCTTGCCAAGCCTCTCTAGGGCAGTTTACATCAACTCCACATCCCTAGTTATCTCAGCACAAAGGACAAATGGAAAGTTACATTCTAAGTTTTTAAACAGTTGAATTTTCACAAGGTTAATGCATGAATTATGATTTATCTTTTTCACATTCTTAAGTTCATATTTTCAAAAAGATACTATTACTAAAAAAGAAAAAAACAGCAAGCATGTTATTTATGTACATAGGTGGTTCTCACCCCCCACTTTTGAACGAAGGCGTGCCTTAGTTCAAAAGTCATGCAAGCTTAAAACTAAATACTGAATTTAAATGACAGAAATTAAAGTGCGGAAAAGTAAGATAGTGTCGGGTTACCTCCCGACCAGTGCACTTGTTTAACGTCGTTGGCTCGACAGTACCTCGTTGTGGATTACTGGTTTGGGTCCCATGGGTGACTGAGGTCGTACTTTGCCACCGATCCAGTATTGCTTCTTCCTGACTTCTTGCCGGATGTTGTGTTCTGGTCTGGACTCCTTTGTTTCGGGATTTTTTCCTTCCAATACCCCGGAGGGGGTGATGGACCTTTCACTACTAGCCTTTTGAAGTTTTTGTATTTGGGACTGCCTAGTCCTGTTGCGGCATAGCAATGCTCCATCGAGGGGTCATTCTGCAGAGGTGCTTTTCCCATTCTCCTTTGAGCTTCTTCATTGATCGCATAGTTCGCGGCGACTTGCTCATTGATTAAGGGGAAAAGTCGGGAAGGCCTCATGAGGCTTGGTTCTGCCTCGTTATGTTGGTTCATGAAGAACTGATCGTAGATAGTTTCAGCTGCCTGGGTAATGATAGTCGGGTATGGCTTGGGCAGCTCGTCAGTGATGTTCTGGACTCCTACTTCGTTGCTTCCGGTGCTTTCCATGTCTGATTCTTCAGACGGTTCAGGAGTCTCTTCCGACGGTTCGGTGGTTTCTTCTTCATCAGCCTCAGGGTCAGCTTCTTCTGTCTGCATTTCCTCGTCAGTTTGGGGTACTCGTCTTGTGGCAGCGGCCAGGCCGATTATAAGGCACCACATGTCTGCAACGGTGAAGTTTGTTGCAGACCTTTTCATAGCTTCGTTAACTCTTCCCAGCTCTTCGGCCCTCATCCCACGAAGAAATTTTTAGAGAAGAACTTTCTTCGTAAATCCATGGTGCGGGCAGCTTGAGACGATGGCATCGTAGTTCATGTAGTATTCGTCCAAAGTCTCATCCCGGGATTGATGAAGGCTCATGATCTTCTCACGGGTTTCTTGGCGTAAAGATGGTGGGGAGAATTCTTTCAGGAACGGAACGCAGAGGTCTACGAAACGTTCTGCACTGCAAGCGGTGGATGTGTAGTACCATATCGTGGCAAAGTCGGTTAGAGAGAATTTGAAGCATTTCAGCTTAAATTCCTCTAATGCTTCGTTCTCAGGTTTGATGTTGTGGCAGACGTCGTGGAAGTTTCGACAGTGCTGTACAGGGTCTTCTCCCTCCGTTCCTCCGAACAGGGGCAGAAATCGCGTTGTCCATGCATGCGTAATGGGTGCTGACATAGGGAAAAGAAAGAAAAAGAAAGGGGAGGGAAAGAACAACTATTCGACGACTGATTCCCCGGCAACGGCGCCAATTTTTTATGGACGCACAGTCGTTATGTGCAAACGTCAAAAATAATATTTATAAAAGTCCACTACTCGCGACTTTACTACTGAGTAGCAAGTGGTAAGTAGGGATTGAACCCAAGAGAATCAGTGGAATAGATGTTCTTTGAGGGGGTTGTCCAGCGAAAGAGCGTGTTTTAAGTCGGTTGGTTGGTTTTAAAGCTACCAGCTAAGTGATTGATTGATTGATTGGATGGTTGGTTGGTTTTAATACTGGAAAGTAAATTGCAGTTTATAATTAAAGAGAAATGTTCGGTTTCAGGGGTCTTGTATTATATCCTGTTTATCATTGACTTTTAGTGAATCGTCTAAGTATTCAAACGGTGTATCAAGGCCATTCCAAGCACTCGATTTGCGTACACTGTCTAGCCTATTCCTAGGACATATAGCACTTATTCTACTTAGACTAATACTCCATTCCCGGTTATATTAGCCTACATGCATCCATTTAATCCCTTTGGCCCAGTTTTCAAATGGTTTTTAAGATAGTCGACCTCTTCAGATAAGTTTATTCATTTAATCCCTTTGGCCCAGTTTTCAAATGGTTTTTTTTTACCCGAGTGTGATCACGAATATCTAAGGAAGATTTTACGAATTTGGACCCCTATGGTCACATTCCCAAATGGTTTACTTTACCTTAGACATTCTAACTTTTATATATGGCACATAGAATAAGTGTTGAATACTAAATCGAGACACTAAGTTAATAGTCTAAAACATTTTATAATACAAGTGCGCCCCTTCTACCGAACTACTAGTTTAGCTACTATTCACCGCGCTAAACATTATAACTAAGGAAATAAAACAGTTGAATAAATACTAAGAATTACTTACAACCGTTGAAGCGCCAAGGGAGCTATCCTTTATTTCCAAAGCCAAACTTTACAAATACATAACTTTAGAGAGAGAAGTGTTTTTTACAAGTGAGGGATGATTGAAATGAGGGGAGGAGCTCCTCCTTTTATAGCCAAAATGGGAGGAGATGGGTGGTGGAGATGGATGCACATGTCTTTTGATCAAAGGGAGGAGAAGAGGAGGAAGGAGGAGGTGACATGTGGAGGAGGAGCAAAGCCGCCGGTTGTGGTGGAGGAGAGCCGCCGGTTGCCGGTGGTGGAAGGGGAGGAGCTCCTCCTTTGGCCACCACTTCTTCAAGTGGCCGGTCACCTTGCCTTATGTGTGAGTTTTGTACAGTTTTGTGCAGTCTTTTCACAAAACTGTCAATGTGTTTTCTTCCCCGGACTGTCTTAATTCCTCTCCTGATTCTTCTGATTAATTTGTTATGAGTGATTCAACGTCAGGATCCTTGATATTTCTTCAGTCGGCATATGATCTTGACCTTGGATTTACTCGTAACATCTTTTCTGCTCTAAAAGCTCCTCTTTAGTATGTATTCTCTCTAAGCTCTGAATTACCCTGTAAAAATATATCTGAACTAACAAGCAAAAGTTAAATAGACAAAATGTCTAAATAAGAGGGTTATACTGTGTTTATGATTCGTATAACTTTGGTCCATCAGTCGTTCAAAAGTTAGTCTAACAAGCACACAATGCAAATGATGAATCTCGCACAAATGATGAATGGAGGAAAACATAGAGTCAAGTTTTAAGTGCTTCTTATTTTCTTTTTGGAACGGCCTTTGGCCTACAAATGCTTTCGAGGGGGGACTTACCTCTCTAACCCCCGGCATTTGTATATTTTGGAACAAAACTTCTCGTGATCATTGAGAAAGTTTTTAGTCGGGGCTTTGCCCTCTTTGACCGCAAACATTTTTCTTTTTTTTTGAATGGGGCCTATTTTTCGCCCTCTTTTGACTCCACACTTAAAACTTGACAATATGTTTAAAAAGCGTATGGAATGTGCGGGAATCAATCATGAACAAGGCACCGTGTTAGAGAACTCAAGTCACCAAGGAGCTATCAAATGGTCTAAGTTTTTCACGAAGATTTTTAAAAGGTGCTTGCTATAACTTGATCTAAGGTATTTCAACGAAAATATTTAGAGAATTGGATAGACGAAAGATAGAAATGATATTGGCTTTCAAGAATACACATTCAATGGACTAGGTCGGTTCTAAGTTAAAGATCCAATAAATGTGACAAATAGGCTAGATGTGATCTATAGGAATTAAGAATCGATAGTCACAAGCCTATATGGTTAAAAACACTCTCATGTAGGGATAAGGTGCAAAAGATGCAAGTGCCCATCTAAAAATGATATGCATGGCATGCAAACGTGTGAACTATGCACATCAAACCACTCCACACTTAATTCAAGCTTAGTCCCTAAGCGCAAAGAATGATAAAATAAAGGCAAAGGCGCATAGGAACTCCCCTCGTTTGTAGTGCCGGTAGCATAACCCTTGGGAATGAGAAATATCCTTTTGGTTGCAAATGTAGACAAAGAAGGTGAATTTTGAGCAATGATAATAACATATAGATGTATGTCCTGTAGAGTGAACAATATAAACGGTAAACACCTTCAATATCATATGAAAAACAACATGCAACCAAAGGCAAGTCAAGAGTATAAGCATCAAAATGGCATACATCATCCAAAATTGCGCCAAAAGGCGACTTAACATCCAAGGACATGATCTAAGCAAGAAAGCATCGAACAATAGGCAAAAATAAAAACAAGATGCAATCCAAGCTCAAGATGTAGCCTCATTGCCCCCCGGACTGATCTGTCTAGTTGAATCTCCAACTCCTTCCTCATTCGATATCGTGGCACCAGTGAGTAGAGGGCTATCCTCCCTAAAAGAGCGAACTGGCTCCAAGGTCCCTCATGTGAGATGTGAGCCCGCCTCCCCGACTCTGGAAGCTGACGTGGAAGGCAATGGGGAGGCACCACGGGGAGCAGAGAACTCTGGAGCTAGTGGAGGAACGATGGGGGTGCTGGGACCTCTGGCAAAGGATAGGACTGTAGACCGGAGCCAATCCCACTCCTGGCGAGCTCTCAACGCCTCATCTCTGGTAAAGGCCTCAAGACTAGCTAGCCCACTCCTCAAATCGGCAATGTCAGAGGAGACTCGCTCTCGCCACTCGATCCAATCGGCTGTAGGAGGAGGGGCACTATCAACAGTAGGCTCCTCGCGGGGTAACTCCTCATCAATACGCTCCTCATGGTCGTCGGCCGGATGAGGAGAATGGATAGGAGAAGGGTGAGGGGAAGGTGGCGGTGAGGCTGCAGGAGAAGGGGTGAGGTTAAGTCGGCAATACCGGCTATTCTTCAGCTTGTAGGCCTCCTTCTTCCTCCTAGCGGAGCATCGAAGCTCGCCCTTGTGAGGCCTCCTGTCCACCCTCCAAGTAACACCATCCGCGTGGACTAGGTGCATGGACTTCATAGTCGGAAGATCTAGAATCCTCTTGAATGGCTTTGGGCATCCATCGTGGCCGAAGGTGAAGTTACACCCCAAGGCGATCAGTGTAATAAAGGATCCTCCTCCCAAGGAAAGGTTCCGTGAGGACTTGCTAACATAACCCTCAAATCTGGAGGCAAGGATGTTGAGCCAATGAATCTGGTGCCTAAACTCAATCTCCATCATCAGATCCATATCAGGATAGGACACCGAGCGAGCCAGCTCTGTACGAGTATTAAATCCGATGGCGATGACGTGGTGGATCACCTTCCAAACTGGAGTAGTAATCACTGAGGAATTGTAGGAAGGGACAAACCACTCTTGCCGTCCCAAAATCTGCTTCCAAAATTTGCTCTGCTGGTGCTCATTAAATCGCGCGATCGCACGAAACGCAACCGGGAAATGAAGCCACTCCCTAATTGATTCCTCCCTGATATAAAAATCCATGCCCCCTAATGTAAACCTCCAAACACGATGATCATCGTCATCCCTCCCCTTCTCGAAAGAGCACAAAAACTCTTTCACTAACCTCTGGTAGGTCCCCGGATCATCATGGAATATATAATCAAGACCAACAAAGTGCAATTTGGTGCGTACCTCATTCGCTACTTCCTCCCCAAGTATGCTCATGTCGAGGTATAGGGTCGCTAAAGCTTCCTTTCCCTTTTCTGTGATCCGGTCATAGTTCTCGACGTGCTTGGCATTCGTAAATGCGATGGGCTCGGAGAAAGGGAAAGGGGTGGGGATGGTAGTGGACCTCTCAATGGGCCCTCTCTTACCACGATGGGCACAATGGCGGTAGAGGGAGCAGCTACTGGAGGTGGCGAGGGCAGTCGAGGCATGGGTGGTGGTGGTGGTATTCGAGGAGCGGGAGGAGCCAGGGCTTTCTTTGTAGGCCTTTTGGTAGTGGAGGAAGCTCCTTTTGAGGACTTGCTCTTCTTAGGCGGTGGTGGGGGAGATTCCACCTCTTCGCTCTCGCTGGAATCTCTCAGCGAAGCCCTTAATTGCTTCCATTTGCGAGCGATGAGAGGCACGTCGTCCTCCTTACTATCGGACGATTCTTCGACCCGAACGTCCCTTGTCGGCTCATGGGCAATCCCCTTGCCTTTTGCATTGGATTTGGATGACGATCCGGCTGGAGGCATGATTGAAATGCAAAAGGAAAACTGAATTTTCGGGGGGGCAGAACTCGGCCGGTCGGCTGGGAGCAGACTGTTTTTTAGCCGGTCGGCTGAAATCGGGTTTTAGGGTTGGAAATTTGGGATTTTTTGGGAATGGCTCGGATGGTGAAATCGATGATGGGGGTTTGTAGGCGGTGGAATGGGGAGTGTTTTGATGGAAGAAACGGGAGGATTGGATGGCCGGATGAGGAGATCGGGGGTCGGCTGTGTTTCCGATCAGAAACGGGTGCGGGGAGTTGTGCGGAGGCGACGGTGGCAGGGAAAGGCTGGAGGCGACGGCGCTGGTCGAACGGTGGTCGGATGGGGAGCAGACGGGTGGTTGAGGTTGACCGGAGTCGGATTGGATTTGGTGGAGGAGTTAGGGTTTTCGGCTGAGGGTGCGAATGAATCGAAAGAGAAGACTGGTTGGTTTGGTTAAGGATTTCTCAGTCGGTCGGCTGAGTTACGAGCCGGCCGGCTGAACTCTGTCGAGTCAAATGCAAGGGAAGATGTGATCTCAGCCGGTCGGTTCGAATGTCAGGCGACTGGCTCAAACCTGCCAAGCCGAATGGAAGATGAGGCAATTTGGTTAAGGAAAAATCTACCGGTCGGGTCAATATTCAGCCGACCGGCTCAAAGCAGCCGATTCAATCCGATTTCATTGAGAAATATCAGCCGGTCGGCTGAATGGGATCATTTTCTCAGCCGATCGGCTGGAAACTGGGCTCAGCCATGTCCAATTTTGATTTCAATGATCTTTTCATTCTAACTTGAACCCAACTCCACACTTAAACCAAATCATCCCTGCAAATTGATAGAAAAAGGCAGATCCACCAAGAAATCACAAGCATTCATACGATTTTTGACAAAATAGCAACCTAGGATGACACACTCCACACTTAAGACATCACCGTCACCTAGATATTTTCATACACGCACAATTTCACACCAAGCACACCTAATCATGCATTTAAGACCGTCCTAGCACCAAGTTGACATTCAAAGTTCAATATTCTCATGCCTAACATATAAGAGAGAAATTTGCATAAATGGACACCTTACAAATCGGGGTACCTCCCGTGAGGGCCTAGTTTAACGTGTTGGCAAAGACCGAGCCGAATCTGTTCATGTTTAAGAAACACACTTGAGGAGTCCTTTGCTAGAATCCCTCCTCAAGCGGACTAGAGCTCCTTCATGGGTCGGTAAAAGTATAGGTTGCATTGTGCTCATCCCGAATTTGTTCCCTATAATGCTTGAGCCTTTGTCCATTTGCCGTAAAGATGGTTCCGTCATTATTGAGCACTTCTACATGGCCATCTTTGTGAGGCTTGTGAACCATGAAAGGACCACTCCATCGGCTTCTTAGTTTTCCCGGGAATAGTTTTAGCCTAGAGTTGAAGAGCAAGACTTTCTCCCCCTTTTTGAACTCGCGACGGAAGATTCTCTTGTCGTGCCACTTCTTTGTCTTCTCCTTATAGATCCTAGCACTCTCATAGGCTTCATTCCTTATTTCTTCCAACTCATGGAGTTGGAGGACCCTATTGTCTCCCGCCGTTTGTATGTCCATGTTCAAGAATTTAATTGCCCACATTGCCTTATATTCCAATTCAACCGGCAAATGGCATGGTTTCCCATATATGAGGCGGTATGGAGACATCCCAATAGGGGTCTTGAAGGCGGTGCGATAGGCCCATAATGCGTCATCTAGCTTCGATGACCAATCTTTCCTCGAGCTTCCCACTGTCTTTTCTAGAATGGCCTTGATTTCCCGATTTGAGATTTCCACTTGCCCACTTGTTTGTGGGTGATACGGCGTCGCAACCTTGTGGCTTACTCCATACTTGCGAAGTAAGGCTTCAAAATGTTTTGCCTTAAAGTGTGAACCGCCATCGCTAATAACGGTCCTAGGAACTCCAAATCTTGGAAAAATAATCTTCTTGAATAGCTTGGTGACAACTTTAGCATCGCAAGAAGGGGAGGCGACGGCCTCTACCCATTTGAAGACATAGTCGACCGTGGCCAATATATATTGATTCCCATATGAGGACGGGAAAGGACCCATATAATCTATGCCCAGAACATCGAATATTTCAACCGGGAGAATGCTTTGTTGGGGCATTTCATGCCTCTTTGAGATATTTCCCGTCCTTTGGCATTGGTCGCAAGCCTTGACGAATTCATAAGCATCACTAAAGAGAGTAGGCCAATAGAAACCGCTTTGTAGGACTTTTGACGCCGTTTTTGCTTCACTACCATGTCCTCCATATTGGGAAGAGTGACAATGGTATAGGATATCCCGCATTTCTTCTTTGGCGACACAAGTCCTAAATAGTCCATCTGCACATAGCCTATATAGGTAGGGCTCATCCCAATAATATCTCTGTCTCGGATAAGAACTTTCTCTTTTGATGGTGGTTCATGTCGTGAGGAATAATCCCACAAACCACGAAGTTTACTAAGTCCGCGTACCATGGGAGGGCCTCCGCCTCAACTCTCATAAGTTGTTCTCCAATGAATGAGTCATCAACGGGCATAGTATCCTCTTCAAGCTCTTCATTTCCCTCAAGCCTCGATAGGTGATTGGCAACCACATTTTCTACTCCCTTTTTATCTTTGATCTCAATATCAAATTCTTGGAGCAAGAGGATCCATCTTATCAATCGCGGTTTTGAGTCTTTCTTTGCCAAAAGGTATTTGATCGCCGCGTGGTCGGTAAACACTGTAGTCTTTGATCCCACTAAGTATGAACGAAACTTGTCAAAGGCATACACAATAGCAAGGAGCTCTTTTTCGGTTGTAGTGTAGTTCAATTGAGCTCCATTTAGAACCTTGCTTGTGTAGTGAATGGCATGAAGTTTCTTGTCCACCCTTTGTCCAAGAACCGCCCCAACGGCATAATCACTTGCGTCACACATGAGCTCAAAGGGCAAATCCCAATTAGGGGGTTGAATAATTGGAGCCGATACCAATGCCTTTTTCAACTTCTCAAAGGCCACCAAGCATTCTTCATCAAACCGGAATTTGGTGTCATTGCATAATAGGTTTGTTAAAGGCTTTGCAATCTTCGAGAAATCCTTAATAAACCTTCTGTAGAACCCGGCATGGCCTAAGAAGATCCTTATCCCCTTGACATCCTTCGGAGGCGGCAATTTTTCCATAACCTCTATTTTAGCTTTGTCGACCTCAATTCCCCTCTTTGAGACTAAGTGTCCAAGCACTATGCCTTCCTGCACCATGAAATGACATTTTTCCCAATTAAGCACAAGGTTCGTCTCAATACATCTTTTCAACACTTTTGCCAAATTGGCTAAGCAATCATCAAAAGAGGAACCATAAACAGAAAAGTCATCCATAAACACTTCCATGATTTCCTCAATAAATTCCGAAACTATAGCCATCATGCATCTTTGAAAGGTACTCGGCGCATTACAAAGTCCAAAGGGCATTCGCCGATAGGCAAATGTTCCATAGGGACATGTAAAGGTGGTTTTTTCTTGATCTTGTGGATGGATAGGGATTTGGAAAAATCCACTATATCCATCAAGATAACAAAAATAGTCATGCTTAGCTAGTCTTTCCAACATTTGATCAATAAAAGGAAGTGGAAAGTGATCTTTTTAGTGGCTTGGTTAAGTTTCCTATAATCCACACACATACGCCAACCGGTTACGGTCCTTGTGGGAATCAATTCATTTTTAGCATTTTTAACCACCTTCATTCCCCCCTTTTTTGGTACTACATGAATGGGGCTCACCCATTTGGAGTCCGCAACGGGGAAAATGATTCCCGCATCTAGCAATTTTAAAACTTCCTTTTTCACTACCTCTCCCACAATAGGGTTTAATCTCCTAGCCCTCTCCCTAGATGGAAAACTATCACTCTCTAGATTGATTTCATGCATGCACAAGTTGGGACTTATCCCCTTTAAATCATCAATAGAGTAGCCAATAGCATCCTTATGTTCTCTAACAACATCAAGCAATTTCAAGGTTTCATTGGCATTCAGCGAAGCATTCACAATGATAGGCGAAGTAGAATTAGGGCCTAAGAACTCATACCTTAGGCTTGTTGGTAGAGGTTTTAACTCTACCGAACAAGACTCCTTACCTTTGTCGCTTTGAGTATCCCCTTCACCACTGTCATTCAAGATAGCCCAACAATCAACACGCTTAGGAAGCTCATAATCAAGGTCAATTTCATCCATAAGCAAGTTAGGCACATCATATACTTCATAAGTATCAACAAGGTCTAGATAATTACAAGTCATGGTAGAACTATGACCTTTTGTGCCTTTTCTAGATTAAATTCAACTTCCTCATCGCCTACTCTCATGGTAATTGACCCCTTAGTAGTATCAAATATAGCTCCCGCGGTGTAGAGGAAGGGCCTTCCCAAAAGAATGGGAATTTCATTGTCCTCTTCCATCTCTAACACCATAAAATCCCCCGGAATGTAGAAATTTCCTACTCTAACCGGGACATCCTTAAGAATTCCCCTAGGAAATCTTGAGGAGCGGTCCGCGAGCCTTAGAATCATTTGAGTTGGTTTAGGCTCACCCATATATAACTTTTTGCACAAAGAATAAGGCATCAACGATATACTTGCACCCAAATCACACATAGCACGTTCAATCTTAACATCATTAATATAGCATGAAATGGAAAAGCTACCGGGATCCTCAAGCTTTGGTAGCATGCGCGGTTGGAGTATGGCACTAAATTCTCCATTGAGGGACACTGTAAGAACGTCCTCGATTGTTCTCCTGCAAGTAATAACATCCTTTAGAAATCTTGCATAAGATGGAGCTTGGGTGATTACCTCGGTGAAGGGCATTGTGACATAGAGCTTCCTCATCATCTCAGCGAACTTTGAGAATTGCTTATTGATAGCACTGCCTTGTCGCGAGGCAATGTGTACAAATAAATTTATAAATCCGCTACTCGCGACTTCACTACTGGGTAGCAAGTGGTAAGTAGGGGTCGAACCCAAGGGAATTAGGGGGATAAGTTATTCTTTGAGGGAATCGTACACCGAGGGAGCGTGTTTTAAGGTTTATTGGGATTTTAGCGGTTATAACTAAGTGACCTTTTTTTGGTTGTTTTGGTTTTTAGTGCGGAAAGTAAATTACAGAAAAATAAATACTGAAAAATAAAAAGAAAGACTTACAGTGGGTGATGCGTGATTTGCGAGTCCTCCGGATGGTGAGTGCAGTTGATTAAGGCAGTTATACTAGGAAAGTAAATACAAGGGGGTTTTGTAATTTAAGGAAAGCATTCGGTTTCGGGGGCCTTGCATCATAGCCTGTTTTATCATTTTAGTAATCCTTCTAAGTATTCAAACGTGCATCAAGGCCATTTCAAGCGCTCGATTTGCCACACTGTCTAGTCTTTTGCAAAAGTGTTCGAAAGTGAATCAAGGCCATTTCAAGCACTCGGCTTGCAACACTGTCTAATCTTTTGCAAAAAACGTAGAGCCCTTGTTCTACTTAGACTAGCACCCCATTTCAAGGTATACTAGCCTATGTGCATCCATTGGACAATCTTTTCCGATGTATCCAAATGGTGTTTGAGAGAGATCGAACTCCTCAGATAAGCTTTGCCATTTCAAGCATCCACTTACCCGAGTATGTTCACGAACTTCCACGAAAGAGCTTTGCCATTTCAAGCATCCACTCAACCTTGGAAGTTCTGACCTAATATATGGCACATAGAACAAGTTTTGAATACAGAGAAAAAACACTAAAATAGTCTAAAACATTTTATAATACAAGTACACCCCTTCAACCGAATGAAGAGTTTAGCTACGATTATCCATGGAAGAGGATATCATAGCTAAATACTCGGGGTTTTTCGAAAGATAGTAAGTAAAGGGGAATACTCAAGAACCAACAGGAGTATTCCCAAATCCTACTTGAATACTCAAGAACCAACGGGAGTATTCTCTAACACTGTTATAATACTCAAGAACCAACATGAGTATTATTTCAAACCAAAGCTTACAAAAGTACCACAATTTCTAGAGAGATAAGTGTTTGTTGATTTTTGGGATTGTACAAATGAGAGGGGAGGGCTCTTATTTATAGCCATGGGAGGAGGAAACTTGTGGAGGAGGAGGGGGACACTTGGCAAGCTCCTATGGTGGAGGAGGAGCCGCCGGTGGCCGGTTGCCATGGAGGGAAGCCGCCGGTCATGGAGGAGGGGAGGGGAGAAAACCACCCATGAGTCAGCCTTCTTCACAAGGTAGCCGGTCACCATGAGGAAAAGAGTGAGTTTTGTGAGTTTTGTGCAGTTTTCACAAAACTATCAGTCCAATTTCGCTCCGGTCTGACTTTGGTTGCTCCTCGGTTGGATTTGTTTTGAGTGATTCCATGTCAGGATCTTGAGATTTCTGTATTCAGCGTCTGATCGTGACCTTGGACTGACTCGTAATATCTTTTCAGCGTAAAATCCTCTCCTTAGCGTGTTTTCTCTCTAGAGTCCAAAATACCCTGTAGAAATATATCGGAACTAACAAGCAAAAGTTAATTAGACAAAAGGTCTAATTTAGTGGGTTTAACTGTGTTTATGATTCGTACAATTATGGTCCATCAGATCACCCCACACTTTTAGTTGTTCGTCCCGAACAATGCTATTAAAGGGCGGCACTAAGTAAGCTTTTAAAATATGAAAGTTAGACTGTGGGACTAGATTTATCCTAATTCATGCATTACTTACTTATTACCAAATTAAACTGTGTAAATAAATAGAAGAAACTTGATACGTGTACCTTCGTGCTGAGATGCAAATTATTTTGGATGTTTCGGGAGATAGCCCTTTTTAGGCTCCTGGACTGCATTTTCGGGACCGTCTCGCACTATATGGTTTCCTTGTAGCTTTCTCTAGCACGTGATTCGGTTCAGGTTTCAATGGTTTGGTCTTTGATTTTCTTTTGGCGAGGGACAGCTTTTTGTAGTGAATCGGCCTTTGGCCTTTGATTTGACTCTTTGTGTACTTCACTTTTGTTCGGTGAAAACCTTCACAATTTTGGGCCTTTGGCCTCTTGATTTGCTTCCTTGAGCTTTTTGCTTCTTTGTGACTTGCTAGTCCATTTTCTCAAGCCTTTTTGGGAGGTCCAATCATCGCCCACAAGCCTATGGAAATACCTCCCCGCTCCTCTCATCCTTGTCGTTTCGCGCGGGTCAAGATGAGGATCGCTCATCTATTTTCTCAGCTACTTTGACTAGAGATAGGACGGTCTGATTCCCGTCCTCGCCTTTTTTCTTTTTTGCATAAACACTGCATGGCGGAGATGACTTCAATCTTCACTGAAACCCGAAGTGCAGCCTCCACTGACTTCGAAAACCATATAGTTTGATTCGATCCTTCGAGTGCTTGCCAAGCCTCTCTAGGGCAGTTTATGTCAACTCCACATCCCAAGTTTATCTCAGCACAAAGGGACAAATGAGAAGTTACATTCTAAGTTTTTAAACAGTTGAATTTTCACAAGGTTAATGCATGAATTATGATCTATCTTTTTCACATTCTTAAGTTCATATTTTCAAAAAGATAATACTAAGGAAAAAGAAAACATGTTATTTATTTACAAAGGTGGATCTCACCCCACACTTTTGAACGAAGGCGTGCCTTTCAGCACAACTTAGTTCAAAAGCCATGCAAGTAAATATTATACGAGAAAGAAATGACATTAAGGAAAATGGAAGAACAGAACTCCCTTTAAAGTGTCGAATGACATGGCTCGAGGCTGGATAATCGAGGGATCTCGGCTGGGGCCTTGAACTTTTGGCGTAGGCCTGGCTGGCTTAATGTTGCACCCAAGTCTGATTCCTGAATAGTCATTTCTTCTATGCACCAAGTGGGTGAGAGCGACTTACGGAAAAAACTAAATGACAGAAAATAAAAGACAGAAAGTAAGATAGGTGTCGGGTTACCTCCCGACCAGTGCCTTTGTTTAATGTTGTTGGCTCGAAAGTACCTCATTCTTGGATCACTGGTTTGGATCCCACTGGTGGCTCAGGTCGTATTTCGCCACTGTTCCTGTGTTGATTTTTGCCTTGCCTTTTCCTGATTTCTTGTGAGATGATGTGCTTGGGTCCAGTTCCCATGGTTCTGGTGGTTTCTCCTTCCAACGTCTCTGAGAAGGCGAGGGACCCTTCACTACTAGTCTCTTGAACTGGGTTTTCTGGTGTTTAGGGCTGCCTTGTCCAGTTATGGCGAAAACATGCTCCATTGAGGAGTCGTTCTGCTCAGGCCCTTTTCCCATCCTTTTTTCATCCTCTTCATGGATCACATAGTTTTCTGCAATTTGCCTATTGATCAAGGGGAAAAGTCGGGAAGCTTGCATCTTAAGGCTTGGTTCTGCCTTGTCTTGTCTGTTTGTGAGGATCTGGTCGTAGATGGTCTTGGATGCTTGGGTGATGATAGCTGGGTATGGCTCGGGCAGCATGCTGGTGGTATTCTGGACTTCTTCCATTGCTGACACAGCATTCAGTTCCCATGAGGGTTTTTCCTCGTTGCTCCCGATACTTTCTATATCCCAGTCTTCTGATGGCTCGGAAGTCTCTTCTGATGGCTCGAAAGTCTCTTCTGATGGCTCGGAAGTCTCTTCTGATGGCTCGAGAGTTTCTTCTTCGTCTGTTTCTGGACCAGCTTCTTCTATCTGCATTCCTCTGTCAGCTTGGGGTATTCGTTTTGTTGCTGCGGCCAGGTCTTTTATGAGGTACCACATGTCTGCCATGGTTAAGTTCCTGGCTGATCTTCTCATTGCTTCGTTAATCCTTGTCAGCTCATCGGCCTTCATCCCACGAAGAAATTTTTCAAGAAGAACTTTCTTCGTGAATCCATGGTGCGGGCAGCGTGAGACGATGGTGTCATAGTTCGTGTAGTATTCGTCCAAGGTCTCATCCCGGGATTGTTGAAGGCCCATGATCTTTTCTCGAGTTTGTTGTCGTAAGGATGGAGGGGAGAATTCTTTCAGGAATGGAACACAGAGGTCCACAAAATGTACTGCACTACTAGCGGTTGATGTGTAATACCAGATCGTTGCAAAATCAGTTAAAGAGAATTTGAAGCATTTAAGCTTAAATTCCTCTAACA
The DNA here is from genome assembly GCA_033675215.1 of Rhodiola kirilowii. Lineage (NCBI taxonomy): Eukaryota > Viridiplantae > Streptophyta > Magnoliopsida > Saxifragales > Crassulaceae > Rhodiola > Rhodiola kirilowii. Next base: position 5,856,851 of record CM066201.1, on the reverse strand, counting down.
TTTCATTTTCAGGTTTTATGTGGCAGCAAACGTGGTGAAAGTTTCGGTAGTGTAGTACTGGGTCTTCTCCATCCGTCCCTCCGAACAGGGGAAGATGTTTTGTTGTCCATGAATACGTAGTGGGTAGCGTCATGAGGAGATGAGAAGGGAAGGGAAAGAACAACTTATCCGACGGCTAATTCCCCGGCAATGGCGCCAATTCGACAGCACTGCCTTGTCGCGAGGCAATGTGTACAAATAAATTTATAAATCCGCTACTCGCGACTTCACTACTGGGTAGCAAGTGGTAAGTAGGGGTCGAACCCAAGGGAATTAGGGGGATAAGTTATTCTTTGACGGAATTGTACAGCGAGGGAGCGTGTTTTAAGGTTTATTGGGATTTTAGCGGTTATAACTAAGTGACCTTTTTTTGGTTGTTTTGGTTTTTAGTGCGGAAAGTAAATTACAGAAAAATAAATACTGAAAAATAAAAAGAAAGACTTACAGTGGGTGATGCGTGATTTGCGAGTCCTCCGGATGGTTAGTGCAGTTGATTAAGGCAGTTATACTAGGAAAGTAAATACAAGGGGGTTTTGTAATTTAAGGAAAGCATTCGGTTTCGGGGGCCTTGCATCATAGCCTATTTTATCATTTTAGTAATCCTTCTAAGTATTCAAACGTGCATCAAGGCCATTTCAAGCGCTCGATTTGCCACACTGTCTAGTCTTTTGCAAAAGTGTTCGAAAGTGAATCAAGGCCATTTCAAGCACTCGACTTGCAAAACTGTCTAATCTTTTGCAAAAAACGTAGAGCCCTTGTTCTACTTAGACTAGCACCCCATTTCAAGGTATACTAGCCTATGTGCATCCATTGGACAATCTTTTCCGATGTATCCAAATGGTGTTTGAGAGAGATCGAACTCCTCAGATAAGCTTTGCCATTTCAAGCATCCACTTACCCGAGTATGTTCACGAACTTCCACGGAAGAGCTTTGCCATTTCAAGCATCCACTCAACCTTGGAAGTTCTGACCTAATATATGGCACATAGAACAAGTTTTGAATACAGAGAAAAACACTAAAATAGTCTAAAACATTTTATAATACAAGTACACCCCTTCAACCGAATGAAGAGTTTAGCTACGATTATCCATGGAAGAGGATATCATAGCTAAATACTTGGGGGTTTTTGAAAGACAGTAAGTAAAGGGGAATACTCAAGAACCAACAGGAGTATTCTCAAATCCTACTTGAATACTCAAGAACCAACAGGAGTATTCTCTAAAACTGTTATAATACTCAAGAACCAACAGGAATATTATTTCAAACCAAAGCTTACAAAAGTACCACAATTTCTAGAGAGATAAGTGTTTGTTGATTTTTGGGATTGTACAAATGAGAGGGGAGGGCTCTTATTTATAGCCATGGGAGGAGGAAACTTGTGGAGGAGGAGGGGGACACTTGGCAAGCTCCTATGGTGGAGGAGGAGCCGCCGGTGGCCGGTTGCCATGGAGGGAAGCCGCCGGTCATGGAGGAGGGGAGGGGAGAAAGCCACCCATGAGTCATCCTTCTTCACAAGGTAGCCGGTCACCATGAGGAAAAGAGTGAGTTTTGTGAGTTTTGTGCAGTTTTCACAAAACTATCAGTCCAATTTCGCTCCGGTCTGACTTTGGTTGCTCCTCGGTTGGATTTGTTTTGAGTGATTCCATGTCAGGATCTTGAGATTTCTGCATTCATCGTCTGATCGTGACCTTGGACTGACTCGTAATATCTTTTCAGCGTAAATTCCTCTCCTTAGCGTGTTTTCTCTCTAGAGTCCAAAATACCCTGTAGAAATATATCGGAACTAACAAGCAAAAGTTGAATAGACAAAAGGTCTAATTTAGTGGGTTTAACTGTTTTTATGATTCGTATAATTATGGTCCATCACTTATCCTTGCTCTTCTTCTTTAGCCTTTGGGGAAAAGGAATAGGAGGAGTGTATACTCTTGGTTCGTCTTTCTCCTTTTCTACCTCACTTTCCTTTTGAGCTTGAGGGTTAGGGACCTCTTCATCCAACTCTTCAATTTCGGCACTAGCTTGGCCTCCAAGATCGAAAGAAACCCTCTTCTTCTTTGGTAGTTCGCTCTCTAGCTCCTTCCCACTTCTCAAAGTCACCGCATTGCAATGCTCTCTATTTCCTTGGTCGGGTCTAGCCGGTAACTTGCCCGGTGCCCTTGTAGATGCTTCGGCTTGTTGAGCAATTTGGGTTTCAAGCATCTTATTGTGGATTTCCAACCTTTGATTTGATTGCTTAACCTCATTCAACTCTTGCCTCATCTCATTTTGGTTTGCTAGGAGCTTTGCAAACATTGCCTCAACGCCGGAGAGTTCATTAGAAGGTTGTGGAGGAGGGTTAACTTGTTGGTATGGTTTTTGAGCTTGAGTTTGGTATTGTTGCCCTTGGTTTTGGTTCCTTTGAAGCAAAGTTGGTCCTTGACTTTGATATTGGTTCCTAGGTTGGAAAGTGCTTGATTGGATTGAGTAGGTTTAGGACCAAATCCGGGAGGTGTAGATCCAAAGTCGGGACGAGTGGGATTTGTGGTTTTGTAGGAGAAATTGGGGTGGTTCCTCCATCCCGAGGAGAACCTTGGTGTAGTGTAATTAGTTTGAGAGTTTTGCCCTTGAGTGGCACTAGCTTGGCCTCCATACTCTCTTCCTCGGTTTCCTCCCACAAAATTCACGTCTTCATAACCTTGTCTATGCACATCTCTTTGGACCAAGGGGCAAGAATTTGTCTCATGCTCATAGACCTCACAAATATCACAACCTTGATTTGTTGAAGGTTCCTTCTCCGGGTGTTTCAACTTGAAGACTTCATCCAAGAGGCTATCAAAATCCTTCCTCAAAGCATCGTAGTCACTTGTGCTCACCGCTTTCACCTCATGCCTTTCATGTCTCCTTCTTGGGTTCCCCCTCTCACTTCCCCACATGAAGTAGTTCTTCGTGATTTTCTCTATCACCTCAAACCCCTCATGTGGTTCTAGTTCCATAATAGCTCCGCCCAAGGCGGTGTCAAGTGCAAGTCGTGAGGCACTATCGACACCATGGTAGAAGGTGTGGAAGACTTAGAGATTGTCGAGGTTGTGATGGGGGCAAAGCCTTTGGTACTCTTTGTATCTCTCCCATGCTTCATAGAGATTTTCTCCATCCATTTGTGAGAAATTTGTAATTTGACTCCTATAGTAGGCCATCTTGGAAGGAGGAAAATACTTGTTGAGAAATGCTACGGCGAGCTCCTCCCAAGTGGTGAAGCTATCCGGCGTTTGACTCCTCAACCAATCCGTAGCTCTTCCCGTGAGGGAGAAGGGGAATAACCTTAAAAGCTTAGCATCTTCCGAGAACCCATTTATCTTGAAAGTGGCACACACTTCAAGGAATGTAGTCAAATGAGAGTTCGGGTCCTCTTTGTCTCTCCCCGAGAATCGATTGGATTGTGGAGGTCTTCAAATCAAAATCTCGGTTGTCAACCGTCGGTACAAGGATTGGAGATCGGTATCCATAAGCCGTAGGAGTGGCATAATCCTTCAGAACCCTTCTAGCTTGAGGGCCTTGTGGTAGTTGACCTTGGGGTGGTGGAGGTGGTGGAGGTGTAGGAGGAAGTCTATTATCTCTATCTCCCATGACTTGATGAGTGATTTCTTGAACGTTCGAGGTGGTTCCCTTGTCTTTTGTTCTTTTACTCCTTGTAGGGTAGGGGCTAACAAATTCTCTTATCGGTTGGTTCAAATCTCTATCCACAATTTGAGTAAGCTTCTTTGTCTTTGGTGGCATAAAAAAGATTTCCCTACAAGAGGAGAACAATTAAGACAAGTGAGAATAGTGGAAATAATCTCAAGAATCACAAGTAACAAAGCAAATAAAGTAAAACATGGAATAGTCAGAGTACTAAATGATTCTTCCTAGGGACAATCTAGCTATTGCTCCCAGGCAACGGCGCCATTTTGACGTTGTAAATATGTAGCAATTCAATTAGTCAAAAACAATTTGTATTTTAACCGGTAAGACCGGTGTCGAACCCAAGGGAGCAAACGGATTATACGCTAGGGAATCAAGTTTTCTAACTCGGCTATTCCTCCAAATTCAATGTTGAGAAAGGTTATCAATAATAAAAGCAAGTAATGAAATGGTTTTAGGGGTATTAATTCAATTAAAGCGAGTTTCGAGGGGTTAATCCCCTCTTTGGCAATTTTCCAATGATCATGTATACAAGAGTTTAATCATTTAAGAGGTTGATAGTTTTAAAACCTAGCTTAGGCTAAAACTAGACAAGCTATCGTGCAAGTCTAATCCTAGTCAAGCCTTCTCAATTAGAATCTCACTAATTAAAGATATTGATCCACTATGTAGCACCTATTGTCATAAATGCTATATGCATGAAGTTCTAGTTAGCCTCTCACCCATGCATTTACTCTCATAAATGCTTGATAAGTTCATTTTTACCATATCCAAACCATCACTAAGCTCTCTCAATACTTAGATCATAGTTCTAACACAAATATGTCACTTAGGCATTTTATCAAACACTTAGCAACATGTCTAGAATGAAGAGCATAGTAAAATGAAATCAACTTCATAAATTGCATGTTAATGTGTATACAATGATCATTGAGTACCAAGGAGGATCATAAGACCCTCAAAACACAAGGGGACTACTCACACATCATGTATGACAACATGGTGTGAGTAGGGTTTCTAACAAAATCTAAGAGAAGAGAAGAGGAATAGAGTAGTATGATTAGTCCTAATGAACTCCCTTGATCTCCAATCCTCCTTGATTAGATGATGATGGATCCCTTGATTGAGCTCACTTTTCCTTGTCTTTTTCCCCAAAAATTGCGGATCCCTAGGTCAAAATTGACACTTTCTATTTATAGCCTCGGGTAGAAAAGTGTGAGTAGCAGATCTCAGCCGGCCAGCTGAGATAGGGTTCCCATCCAGCCGGTCGGCTGAGTTGGGCCGAGTCAATGAATGGTGCAGGGCAGAAGCCAGTCGGTCGGCTCAAAGTTCAGCGGGGCGGCTTAACTCTGCCGATTGACTTTGGGCATTTGATGATTCTTCCAGCCGGTCGGCTGGACCTTCAGTCGGTCAGCTGAGATTGGCCGATTGACATTGAGCATTGGATGATTCACTCAGCCGGTCGACAAGGTCTTCAACCGGTCGGCTCAGCTCGGCCGATTGCAATGAAGCTTTCTAGCCATGATCCAGCCGGTCGGCTGGAATGCCTTAGACGATTTTCGCTCCAAAACCTCGATTTCTCCCGAGTTCTCTTATTTTGACTTCGGCACTGAGATATCTAGATTTGCACCTGAAACGTACGAAAAGAGATCAAATGACATCGAATTATCGCCGGGAATGAACCAAAACTATAGTGATAATCGGACATTAATAAGTCGAAAACTCGACTTATCACTTACCCTGAACACATAGGACTTAAGGCAGTGCAAAAGTACGTTGAGTCTTGTCTGGGATAGGATCTTGGAATATTTTATTCAAAGGGACGACAACAACTGAATAAAATGTGTTTTTTCTTATTTTAAATTGTTTAAATATAAGTATTTGCAATTTCAAACATATACTGATTTGTATGTCATTGATATTTTGTAGATAATGTCGAACGATAATTTGAAATTTTCTCTGTGCTCAATTGTTGAAAAAAATAAGCTCAATGAAACAAACCTCCTTGATTGGGAAAGGAATCTGAGAATCATTCTCAGGTCCGAGGGACGTGAGGACGTCCTAACTACCCATATCCCTTCTGTGACCGACACCTCATCAGATGAGGAGAAGGCAACAGAAGCTCGGGTGAGGTCTGAGGCATTACCTGTAACTTGCCTCATGCTTGCTACAATGGAGCCTGATTTGCAAAAGAGGTTTGAGCATTCTGATGCTTATACTATCATAACTAAACTAAAAATGTTGTTTCAGGATCAGGCAAGGATAGAGCGATATGAGACTCACACGGCTATACTTGATAGCAAGCTTGTGAGGGGATAACCAGTGAGTCCTCGTGTGATTAGCCTGACTGGGCTTTTTAAGAGGATGGAAAATCTGGGGACCCCATATGACCAAGAGTTGGTCACTGATATTGTTCTTAGATCCTTGCATGATGGTTTTGCACCATTCAGAATGCAATACCATATGAATGGTCAGAAGCATGATATGAATGAGCTCCATGGCATGCTTAAAAATGCTGAGGCAAATATTATTGATGACAAGAAGAAGGAAGTTCTGAATGTCAACAAATGCAAGGGTTTTAAGAAGGTGGCTAAGAGTAAGAGCAATTACCAAGGGAAAGGCAAGCAAGTTTCCAAACCCAAGGGTGGTGAGAAGCCAAAGGTGGCTGCTGATCATGATTGTTTTTACTGCAAGGCCAAGGGACACTGGAAGAGGAACTGTCCCAAGTACCTGGAAGACAAGAAGAATGGAACTGTGAGTTCCGGCACTTCAGGTATTTATGTTATTGATATAATGACAACAAATGTTCTCACATTTGAATATGATCCCACTTGGGTATTAGATACCGCTTGTGGTGCTCACATTATTTCTTATGTGTAGGAACTAAGAAATAGAAGACAAGTGAAGAAGGGGGAGATAGACGTGTGCGTTGGAAATTGAGCAAGTGTTGCTGCACTTACCGTGGGAGATTTTAGTCTATCTTTACATTCTGGTTTAGTATTAGAACTGAATAATTGTTATTTTGTTCCATGCATTACCAAGAACCTTATTTCGGTTGCATTATTACATTCTGAGGGATTTGATTTTAGCATTAAAGATGGATTTATGTCTGTTTTTAGAAACAATATTTTCTATGCTAGTGCACCAATGAGTAATGGACTTTTTTTGTTGGATCTCAAATTGGATGTATATAATATAAATAACAAAAGGCAAAAACCAAATAGTTTGAGTGAGGCCTGCCTATGGCATTGTCAATTGGGCCATATTAGTGTCAAACGCATGAAGAAGCTCCATAAAGATGGACTTTTAAAAGACATGGACTATGAATCCATTAATACATGTGAATCATGTCTAATGGGCAAAATGACAAGGTCACCTTTCAAAGGAACCACTGAAAGGGCTACTGAATTGTTGGGCATAATACATACTAATGTATGTGGGCCAATGACCACAAAAGCTAGAGGTGGCTACAGATACTTCATTACGTTTACTGATGACATGAGTAGATATGGATATATTTACTTAATGTCACATAAATCGGAATCCTTTGAAAAGTTCAAGGAATTCCAGAATGAAGTAGAGACTCAAAGTGGCAAGAAAATAAAAGCACTTCGATTTGATTGTGGTGGTGAGTACTTGAGCCACGAATTTGATCATCATTTGAAAAACTATGGGATAGTAACACAGTTGTCTACCCCAGGAACACCACAGCTGAACGGTGTGTCTGAAAGGAGAAACAGGACCTTGTTAGACATGGTCCGATTAATGATGAGTTTTGCTGATCTTCTGGTATCCTTCTGGGGATATGCCCTCACTATCGGTGTACTTACATCAAATAGGACTCCGTCAAGAACTGTAGACAAAACTCCATATGAGATATGGACTGGAAAGGTTCCAAAGTTACTTTTCTGAAAATATAGGGATGTGAAGCTTATGTAAAGCGTTTACAAACAGAGAAGCTTGCCCCAAAATCAGATAAATGCTTTTTTATAGGGTATCCGAAAGGAAGTTTTGGTTATTACTTCTACAATCCAACTCAGCAAAAGGTGTTTGTTGCGAGGGATAGTGTCTTTTTGGAAAGAGAGTTCCTTTCCAACAAGTCAAGTGGGAGAAATATTCATCTTGAAACAGTTCAAGATGATGAAGAGCAACGAACTCAACAACAAGATGACATGGATGATATGTCGATAATGAGATGATTACTTTTGAAGGCTTAGGGTCTCAGATCATCCAAGAGCCGAAACAAGAGGATCTACAAACAGTTGTGGATCATATTCCGGATTCAGTTGTTGAACAAGTTGAACCCACTCGTAGATCGGAAAGGCCAAGGGTACAACCAAGACGTTATGATGATTTCATCTTGAATGTAAGCCTTGATTTTCTTATGTTAGAACATAGTGAGCCTTCTACATATAAGCAAGCAATGACGGGTCCAGACTCCAAGAAATGGCTTGAGGCCATGAGGTCCGAAATGGATTCGATGTTTGAAAATCAAGTATGGGACTCGATAGATTTGCCAAATGGGGTAAAACCCATAGGAAGCAAATGGATTTTCAAACTCAAAACTGATAAAGATGGAAATGTATCTGTTTACAAGGCAAGACTAGTTGCCAAAGGTTTTAGACAGATTCATGGTATAGACTATGACGAGACATTTTCACCAGTTGTCATGATTAGATCCATTAGGATAATCCTAGCTATTGCCGCATATTATGACTATGAGATATGGCAAATGGATGTCAAAACCGCTTTTCTAAATGTTTTTTTGGAAGAGGATGTGTACATGACACAACCTGAAGGTTTTGAAGATCCAAATGATCCTGGGAAGGTATGCAAGCTTTAAGAAGTCCATTTATGGACTTAAGCAAGCATCCAGGAGTTGGAACTTTCGATTTGATGAAAAGATCAAAGAGTTTGGTTTCATTAGATGTGAAGAGGATCCTTGTGTTTACAAGAAGTTTAGTGGGAGTAAGGTAGCCTTCTTAGTCTTGTATGTGGATGACATACTACTTATTGGGGATGACATTCCGATGCTAGAGTCCGTAAAGGAATGGCTGAAGAAATGTTTCTCAATGAAAGACTTAGGAAAGGCCGAGTACATACTTGGAATTAAGATCTATAGAGATAGATCTAAGAAGCTTCTTGGATTGAGTCACTAAACTTATATTGATAAGATTCTTGATAGATTCAAGATGCAGGATTCCAAGGAGGGGTTTTTACCCATGCAACATGGTGTATATCTCAGCAAGACGCAGTGTCCTAAAACACCTGCTGAGCTTGAGAAGATGAACAAAATCTCATATGCTTCTGCTATAGGATCTATCATGTAAGTCATTGTATGTACACGTCCTGATGTTGCATATGCTTTGAGCATGTGTAGCAGATACCAATCAAGTCCTGGAGAAGCACACAGGAGTGCAGCTAATAATATCCTGAAGTACTTGAGAAGGACCAAGGATGATTTCTTAGTATATGGGGAGATGAAAAATTGATCGTACAAGGCTATACGGATGCAAGCTTGCAGACTGACCAAGATGGCTTTGAGTCTCAATCGGGTTATGTATTCATCCTTAACGGAGGAGCTGTGAGTTGGAAGAGCTCCAAGCAGGATACAGTAGCAGATTCTACAACAGAGGCTGAGTACATTACTGCTAGTGAAGCAGCAAAGGAGGCCGTTTGGATGAAGAAGTTCCTGGATGAACTCGGTATTGTTCCTAGCATTTCAGTGTCTATCGACATCTATTGTGACAACAATGGTGACATAGCCCAGGCAAAGGAACCGAGTTTGAGCTCCAAATCCAGACACGTTATGAAGAAGTATTACCTTATTTGACGCATCATCACTGAGGGTGACATTAGGATGTGTAAGGTTCATACTGATGACAACATTGCAGATCCATTGACCAAGCCTATGCCTAGGCCCAAGCATGAGAGTCACACTACCGCTAAGGGTCTCAAGCAAATTGGAGAATGGCTTTGAGTTTGCTTTTATATTACATGGTATATTTATGAGTGTTGGACACCAGTTTTATGTTTGACTTGATGATCTTATGATATATGATTTTTCATCCTTATTTATATATTGTTTTGATCGATATTGAATAATCTATCCAACTAATTCATTATTAACAAATGGTATCACTTTAAGTGTTATGGTGAATGAAACCCCATTAAGTGAAATGAAGTTTTGAAGTATTAAAAGTCTATAGTTCAAAATCATCAAATGGACATGGATGATTTTATTAGTAACTATATTGTAAGTTGACTAATAGCGCCAGGTTTCATGGGCTATAGGGACATGGAGATGTCTAATCTTTTACATATATGTGTATGGATGATACATGTAAGACTGGCCCAACTTAAGACTCTCCAAAAGAGATTGTAAAGTTTTAAGTTAAACCATGATTAGTAGATTCCTCAGATATGAGTATGTTGTGGTCTCATTTGATGATTAGTATTTCTTTGACACTGTTAAACGCTTTCCGTAAAAGGGAGTTATAAAGGCACTTGTTAGGATAGCAAAAAGTTGAGTGGGAGCCATAGTCATACAAGATTGGAGAAGTCCTCCTGGTTCGTGTATACTGTGTTACATTGAACAGGATTGGTGTCTCGGCCACTTGAAGAGCGAGAACTGAAAATGCATGGCCATGCTCGGATGATTATTTGCAATCATCCGTTTAATTGACAGTTCAAACTCGGAGTTCAAGAAACACATTTGACATTAGATATGAATGTCACCATATCATCAAATAAGACATTAAGAGACAAAGGTATCTTATATTGCACACTTGTTTAAGGACAAGTGGGAGATTGAAGGAATTGTGTCCTTTAATTTAATGTGCAATGACTAAACTTGGAATAGGACAATTAACGGAATTAATTCAATCCGATTATTTTAGGAGTTGTAGTGCTTTGCTAGAAGCCAACTACGATTAATGAGGTTAAACTCATAGTTATTATAATCGGGTCCTATGAGGTCACACGCTTAGAGTTGACGGACTAGATCAACGGGAAAGATGATTAATTATTAGATATTAGATATTATTAATAATAAGGTTTATTATTTATTTAGGAAATAAATAATAAATTATGGAGTCAATTAGAAATTAATGGGAAAACGTTACATTGTCTAATTGATTGACTAGTGATAACGGCTCTTCAATTCATAATACCAATTAAATGCTTCTAATTAATCAAAAGATATGGATTTTCAAAAGGCTTTCAAATGAAAAGGCAGATTGGTTTTTTGGTTGATACAGATCAAAGAAACCCAGAAGAGAAAAAGGGTTTCTCCTCCTGCTTAAAGAAAAAAACGCCGATCACCACCATTCCCACCAAGCAATCTGATTGCTCCCCCTTCGTCCATTCGTCCTAGCAATCGAAGGCAAGGGGATCTAGCTGGGCTCGTGTGGACCAACTAGAGGAGCAACACGTGGGGCTCTCATCTCCTTTGTTCCTACCCGATCAGGTCCAGTTCACGCATCAAAGGATATTCCTATGAACTATCAATTGTGCTTGTAGATCCTACTATTAGATGTTTAAATATGATCTAAAATTCCACTAAACCCATCTGATAAACCTTCATATCTTTAGATGATTTTCACGTGTAAGATCGTAATGTTGAGCACCCCTTAAAAACTGACTTTTTTTGTTGGCCTAGTCCGATTGACTTTCATTCTGATTTCGTTGGACAAGTAAATAATCTTTTCTCAAGCTGTCCCTTCCAAATGATTTTCACGACAGCTTACTTGTGGACGTTTCCTTCCACGTTGGTTTTCAATGAAATATATTAATATTAGGTATCTTAGCCCAAAGAAAAAGTTCATCACAAAAACTAATCTGACAAGCGAGAGAATTCCTCATATTAAAGTATCACTAGATCGTTTTCGTCTAATCTGTATGGGATCGTAATATATCTATTCATCATTTGAATTTGGATTTGCATTTGCATTTTGCGTTCTATACATAAAATAGCAAAAGTAGAGTGCATGCATTTTACTATGTGTCCAAGAAAGTGTAGGCAAAAATATGATTGTGTCCTTGTCTTCTTCTCTTGTATATCTCAAGGCACCAAAAACAAAGATTCAACATGGGATTCCTTCCCACTCAATCCCCACTACTATTCTACTTGTCATTTTAATCTTGGTCATAGAAAAAAGAAATCAAACCTTTCATCTTTCTACTATATATTTTGTCGCCCCAACGGTTATCTACACAATAAATTCACAAATCTATCCCAAAAACTAGTTAAAGGTCTTCAATTTAAGAAAAAACTTTGCTCTGACGTGTCATAATTTCATATTCTAGAGAAAATCATCTGTCAGTTCGATTTCTGATAGTTTCAAAGTTCAACCGTGTGGACCGGAGTTGAATGACAAAAAGAAAATTCAAGAAAAAAGTGAGGAAATGTAAAAGAAGTATGATCTAGGCAATTTATTTTTCTCGGACAATTTTTTTTCTTCGCTTTTCTCAAATTAAACAGAATATATAGTTGGATTGATGTTGTGCAGCCAAATGCGACAAGCAAAAAAATGACATCGTTTCAATCAAAACGACGCAGTTTATTTGCTCGCAACATTTGACTAAGCAGCACCAGATCCCAATCCATATACCCATAACCCATTGTTGAAAAATTCTAACACATGACCAAGAAGATAAGAGGACCAAAATTGTGAATACTAGCTAGATGAAAAGTTGAAAACCATGTATTGTAACAAGGATGTGGATCACACACAAAAAAACAAGTAAGACGGGAGACAATGACAAGGAAGGAGCGTGCAAAGACAAAAAGGAAGAAGAAATTTTCAAAAAGTAGAAGAAAAAGAAAAGAGAAGAAATAAATAAAACTTCTTTCTTTCCCTCCCAATTCAAAAACCTTACCCTTTTTTTCTTTCTAAAATGGCTCCTCATTCACTCCTTTCCACAACTCTATAAGATTAGTACCTTCAAGCATCATCAAGAAATCGATACGTATAACAACAGTATAACCCTAAGAAAAATTGAAGCCATGTTTCCAAATAACCTCCTCCAACACACCATCAAATGCTTCAAATCAATCTTCAGTAGAGAAACGAGATACCTAAAGGTCTTAGAAGCCACCCCGTCTTACAATTCTTGGTGCTGCTCCACCATGCCTAGAGGAAAAAATGGTTCATCTAGCTTCAAAAAGGGTTCATTCGACACTGCCGCTGCCACAATTGACAATGACACTAGACCTGAAAATCCTTCATCGAAAAGGAAAGGAATTAAAGGGGGCAAGAAAAAGGTAAAGATCCAAAATTGTTATCCAATTGTGAGTAACCCGAGCTTGGAAATCGGACCGGAAGGCGATCAGGGAGGAAATGATGGGAAAAAAGAGGAAGCCAGAGGAAGTTTTGTGGTGGAAAAGTTGAAGGAGATGAAGATGATGGATGAGAGAAACTCAGAGCATTTGATAGATATTGAAGAGATTATCTACTATTATTCTTTGATCACTTCTCAAAGTTTTATGGAGATTGTTGATAAGTTCTTTGCGGATTTGTACAGTGAGTTTTCTGGTTCCCGGGTTTTTCTAGGATCCAGTAGCGACGATATACTTGTTAAGGTGTAAGAGTGTTCTGGTTGTTTGCTTGTCCCGTATCTTGTTGGCTATGCCATTAGTTTTGAAGTACAAACATTGTTGAAATCCACATTTTGGTGAGTAAAAATTTTAACTATTTTATCCTACGTTTGAATCATGAAAAATATGGTGGAAGAAATCGGAATGAAAATAGTGGAAAAACATTTTTCCTATGAAAAATTATAAGGAAAATCAATATAGGAAACGCTGTGGATGAATCAAATGGAGTCCTATTCGGAAAAGGGTGTGGAAAGAAAATTAAATGGAAAATGAATGGGAAAGTTATTTTCCCCATGGAAAATGGCAAATAAATTTTGATATTATATTCTTTTTTTTTTTTGCTTGCAAACCAAACAGAGTTTACATTTTCACCTCAAATTTTCTTTCCACCCCAAAAATTTTCCACGAATCCAGATGTCATAAAAGTAAATACAGTCTGATGTTTTGTTTTTTGTTTCAGGAGTCTCATATTCATATATCACAGCTTCATACAACACAACACACAGATGACTACGATATATGACCTGATGATTGATCAAAATCTTTGTGAAGTAGAAAAAAGAGTAGATGGCATTTTGAGTCATTTTGCTCTGAGCCAACTTTCCAGCAAGTTATATCTCTATATACTCCTGTAGACAAAATAATAGGGCCTTGGAGCTGTGGCTTCACTGAGCAGAGGACACAAGGACATTGTGATCATTCAGGCGCTTCTGGAAGCCAGCCAGGCGAGTTTGGAGTTGCATAATACTGGTAGCTTTTTGTTCTAGAACTGCATTGAGTTTAGAGATGTAATCATCTAACTGCGTACCTGGTTTATCAGCTTCCACTAATAGGTTCATTTCCTGCATAGATAATGTATTAGTATTGATGAACTGAAGATGGTAACAAAATAAAAAATCATTTTAACTTTTAGTAGAGCTCAAAAAGTTTGATTGGTGAAATGAAGCACAACAACTAACCTCCCTGACGATTTCCATAGTCTCTTCTACCTGTTTCCGATGAGCAGTAACAAGATCTTCTTCTTCCTGAAGTCATGTAGAGTGGAATTTTTGTCATTTTAATTTATAACACAATTGTTAGGTGAACAATGTTCCTGTTAGTACTACAATTTACCTTTAGAAGAGCATCAAGCTCATCGTTATAATCCACATAATTGATATCAGTATCTTGGGGGTTCCTCCCTTTCACTCTGGTGTCAAATTTTCGGACTTTATCATCTTTGGGCTTGGGTAGTCTTGCTGGTGTCTCATATTTCTCTTCATAATAGTCATAATCTTCATCCTCTCCAGCTTCTTGACTTACTATTTGACCTTCACGATAATCTGTATACAAGGATGCGACCACTTTACTTTCCTCCCTTCCACTGGGAACACGGTCTACCTTAGAAGGCGGAGTAGGTTCTCGCTCTCTCTGTTTTTGCCATCCAAATCTGTTCTTTCCATTATATGCATCTGTTAATCCATCATCAAAGGTTGATTGATTCTGCACCACAGATGGCAAGGGCAAAGTGGTCGACTCCCTGAGGTTTGAAAATGAAGGTGCTGTCTCTTTCTTAGAGTTGTTCCCTTTGGATAGACTTTTCACCCTGAAATTATAATTGATTTATTTATTAGTATCTACCCATCAATGAACACCGTCGACACACATTTAAGTGTTATGCTTACCTGTCAGCATATCTTAATGTGTTAAGTGTGTGCTCGCAGGATCCTGAGCCTGGTGAAATGCAGGATATCATGACAGTCCTCGAGTCACCGACGAATGAATCTCTTAGTACTTCAGTCAGCTTACTTCCTCTAAAAGGAATATGGCCTTGGTCATTATCAAGTGCTCTGATGCATTCTTTCAAAGCAAGTAAGCTTTTGTTGATTTCAGCACCTTCCATCCTGGAAATAAATACTATGTTGTAAAATCACTCTGCATTGTATACGCGACATACTAGATATGTGCGACCAAACTCACTAATCAATTTAACTGTTTGTTCACGATTTTTTTACTAACTCTGGCGCCTCCATGCCAAAAGATTTAGTTAATTTGTCAAATATGTTCAGGTAAATGAAGGATAAGTTCACCTAAACTAAGCTCACTTTCAGCAAAAGAAAGAATAATCAAGCAAACTAACCTTGTTTGCTTATCATTGTCAGTGGTATCAGCACCTCGTTCACTTCCTGCAAGATCTATAAATGATAGCTTGCCAACAGGCCTAGCAGGCTTAGACTCACTGCCATCTGCCGATCTCTTGATAACTAGTTGAAGAATAGCATGTGACCGAGATGATTCCTCATTTGCTCCGGTTGTGCCTGTACTCCTTGCGGAGCTTCCTTTTTCGATGAGATCCCTAATGGTCTCTACATCTGACACTTTGTACTCTTGCAAGCCAACAATGCAAACTTGTTGTTTCCCATCCTCCCTCATACAGAGTTTTCTACAGATGTACCAATCAGGTTTAATACCAAATAATAAGATGAAACTTTTTTAGCAGTAATCAAACTGGCGGAAACAGCATACCTCCTATCACCAAGGAGATCATACAATTTCCCTCCATATATTTCGAAAAAACTGAAATATAACTGAAAACCTTGGTTATGATAGTTGTGTTGCATCAATCTTAGGATATCTTGGGCTGCTTTGAGCGGCAGAGGCTGCATGGTAAATGTTTTCCCACTTCCTGAATTACACAGTCAACTTATTTCACTCAAAAGCATTTATCGAATATAATGAGAAGCTTTATCAAAACAAAAAAGAATATAATGAGAAGCTGAAAGCAGAAACTATCTTAAGAAACAAACATAAAACAAGCCCTGGCCAGAGAAAGTGACATTCAAATTCTATTTGATACTCTTAAAGGGGTCAATACACATCTGTGTATTCATTTGACAGAGTACACGAGCTCATTTGATCAACATCAGAGAACTAGTATCATTTTAGGCTCTCAGACGGGCTGAACAAATTCATCCTTGAGGGGCTACGAGTATTGCCTTCAATGTTCTCATTGTTTAGGCTACCCTGAGAAACTCATGCTACATTCTACTCCTGCCTATTGCAAAAGGCACCCAACAGCTTAGCCTAGAGAAAAAACTCAAGCAACTTACCTGTTTGTCCATAAGCGAAGCAGGTGGCCTTTGTTCTTCGAAAAATTAATGGAACTATTGGTTGCACAGTCTCTGAGTAAACCTATGAAGTGGAACAAACATTTTATTGTTAGGAGACAATTTATGGATCCTATAGAGAAATCTGAAGCACAATCAGTCATATACTATTATGGTCTAGATATTTTAGAAAGTCCAATAAGTCTAGAACAAACTTACTTCTTCGTTTGAAACTCTCTCATCCAACACAGCGTCAAAAACAAAATCATGCTTCTCCACATATTCTGTCAGGTCAACCTGCGATAAATCACTACTACTATTAACAACTGTTGACACAAAGTGGAGTAAACTGATCTAAGACCCAAATGCACGTATCCACAACATGCAAGAAAATGAAAGATTACATTCCACTAAAACCGTTCAAGGTTCAAACTGGTATGAGCCAATAGCACAACTTGTACTGTACAATTGAACAGAAAATTTTGATGATTGCCTCCGGAACATCAACTTGAAAAATTTCGATTCATATTTCCCCCATAATCACGCCAACGTCATTAGACTGTCAATGTCATTTCATAAGTCAAATGGAAGCTACCTTGAACTTAGTTTCATGAACTGTCAGAGCATTTAAGTGCTCAATGGTTATAATGTCATCTTCTTTCTTCACTATTTCCTTCTTATTCAGGGGTCTCTTGCGGACCTGTAATGAAATATAACTACTGCATCAGGCCAGGTGCTGAAATCTGTATATGATTATTGACTAATAATGTTTAAGTCAACTATCTCGTATATAAGACTGGCGAAAAGTACAATAAGGTAAGCCAAAAAGAAGAGAGGATACAAGACTAACCACTACTTTAATCTTGGCAACATTGTTGGCCTTCTCTTTGTCTGCGGCAAAACTTTTAATGAGGTTGTTCTCGGAAGGCCCACGAGCTTTGTTCACAAGTTTCTCAGCAGAGGAATATGGCTCGAAATCATCATAACTTTTTCCACGCGTATGGTGCTGAAATGCTGTTTTTTCAAACAGGCTAGGAGCTGACATCTGAGATGAGTAAAACAATTAAAAACTAAATACAAGTCTTCACGTCATCTAGGTTTGTACTCACAACCATTGAAAAAAACTGAACCATGCCCAACATCTCTTATTAAATACCAAAAGAGCAAAATAAATGGCAGATGTAATGTACCAATGGGGAAGTCAAGGATGAAAAGAGTTTGAAACTGATGGATTAGGGTTCTCTCACAGAAATCTCAAATTCATACCTCAGAGAGCAACTCAGTGTCAAATGAATGAATATCCAACAAGCCCGAAGGGAATTGTCCAGATAAAAACTCTTCCCCGGTCATCATCCTCAAGCTAGAGGATCGTATATTGGGCGATGATGATGGATCCAGAAACATCTCGCTCCCACCTCCTCTCTGCACATTCCTGCTCATTCTCGTTCCACCCTCCTACAAATTAAAAATTAAATTAAATTTTTTATAAAAAAATGCACAAAAAGCTTGCAATGAGCAGAACTGAATCGAAATCAGATTCAGAAGCGAGCAGTACCTGAGCAGTCTGAATCCAACGACCAGTGGACGAAGAGGAGTCAATGAAGTTATCGGAGTGCTGGCGCTGGTGATGCACCGTCGATCCAGCACCAGATCTCTGCATTTGCCGCCCGCCCAAGCTCATAGCTTTACTTTTTGCTTCAAATCGGAAGCTGGATACTCCTCTCTGCTGGTAAACCACCAGCAGCGGCGCCGGTGGCGGTTAGAATCCTAATCCAAACAGGTGAAAAGGAGGTGGTTGAGAGTTGAGATTGGGATTGATCGGATGGAGAGGTTGAATTGCTGGAGAAGTTTGAATTTTGGGGGATTTTTCTGGAAGAGGAAATGAGTGTGTGAAAGAGACGGATTGAAATTGAACCAGACGACGACGAGAAAGGTGAATTTGAATGTTTTCTCACGCGCGCGAGTGGGGGTTTGTAATACTGTGTCTGTCCATCAGTATTTTTTTTTGTTTTTTTATCTAATGTTTTCAAATTGTTTTGCGACTTGAAAATTTCATATTTTAGACAAGTGTAGTGTAGGGTTGGATTGAGAGATTAAGGTAGGGTTGGATAGGGTTCACCGTGATTTTTTTAACCATGAAATTTGATCATCAAAGATGACCCAAAAAAAACAAAAAGAGTCATTATTATGATTTTTTCGTCAAAAACTTTTTTTCTTCTTTTTGATTGGGTTTGTTATGAATTAGGTTAGTATCTGTTCTTGACGGGGTGAGGAATTGAACCAGGTCAACCATAAGCCCCACCGATTGCATGCTCCAGTGAGCTATGCTTCGATCACATGATAACTAAAACACACACAAAAATCATAAGATACAAAAAAAAATGGTCATGAGAAACAACCAATGTCCTGTTTTAAAAGTTATTAGTGCTTTTTCATCTTTTCAAAAATGTGAACTGATCAAAAATTATTTCACCTTATGGCTTATGAACTGTCAACTATGAAGGTATTTCACATTTTCTAAATTAAATTGCATGTAATTTATTCCAAAACTTAACATGAAATCATATGATATATCCTGATTTTTGTTACGGAATTTTATGGTTAATTAAATTATATTGTTATAATTTTCCATAAATAATATTAAAAGATAACAAAAAAACATACATTTTTTTCACCCATCAATATTGTCAATACTATTTAAATGTATTCACTTATATTGATAGAGAGATGATGCATACACACAGGGGCGGACCCATCACCATGCTTAGTGGTGCTATAGCCCCACCCATATCCTTCCTGAAGGATATGTTCAAAATTTAGAATAAGATAAGTGCTAATCATTAACATTAAGACTAGGTCTTGATATCACATTAAGATTAGGTCTTATGTTGTCTTCTATCAAGGATATTCCTTCATGTTGTGAAAACTCACATAATAATTATATTGATTGTTTACAAAGATATATTAAGATTTCTAGAAAACTCCTTCATATGTCTAACGTGCCATAAAAGTTTAATTATCTCTCAAATTTAGATCATGACTGATGTCCACCATCATTTTCTTCGCCATTTAACATACATTTTCCTCTCAATCCTTTCCAAACATATAAGTTAAGCGTGAATGAAACCAGTGCCCTTTTTCTTGTCATAATTCCGAACAACGAAAATGTGTCATAATTCCGGACCCTTGAACGAGATTTTGTTATCAATAAAGAAGTGATAGAAATTTGCGTCATCATTTTCAGGCACGATCTGACTGTTACTTGAGCGAATCCTTGTTTTAACTGATGTCCTTCAAACATATTGCTTGCCAACTTCATCAATCCTCACTGTGGCAAAGATAATCATACTGCTGATCTTAAGTCAAGTTGCCTGTAGCCGTGATATCAAACTACAATAGCTCTGTCATATCCAACTCCAACTCGATGCCAGTCGGGAATTGCTGTTTGCTCTGAATTCGAACAGGTTTACGCCAACAGTGTAGTGTTGCAGGAAACTGCCTGTGTCAGGTGGAGAATGTCAGGATGCGTTGGTGAGGGAATATGTGAGAAGTGGGTCGGCTTTTGCTGAGAGTCACAAAATTTACTTGAAATGTGTTTTGGTTTCTGGCTATGGACCCTAATCTATTCTCTTGATAAACATCATGTTCTTTCTTAAGAGTATAAATAAAACTGCATTATCTTGACAAGTTTTTGCTTTGCACTGCATTGAGGTATAAACATATCCTTTATTATTTTGAACATCGTGATGTGGTTTTACTCCCACCCAAAAAAAAAAAATTCAACCCCACTAAAAATTAATTCTTGGGTTCGCCCCTGCATACACAAGGTTTTTTTTTAACCAAATAACAATTCATCCAGCAACGCCCATACAAGTTACGATCATAATGCAAAAACTCACCAGCATTATCATCGAATTTCAAAATGTGTAATTTCTGTTTTATGGGAACAAATATGTATTAAATATTTAAGGAAAATGGTAACTAGTCTCTGCTTTGAGGTTGAATGTTTATGGTGTTAATTCTTAAAATTGATCGAATATAATCACAAATGTCAAAATTGAATGTTAATGACTGAATAGCCTATCTATTTTCAAAATTATTGGAAATGTGAGTCCACGAAAAAATTGAAAACTATACATTGACTATTAGAAAATGTGTTTAATTGCTTGTATAAATTTATAATATATTGTATTTACTTATAAATATACATTTAATTATTCGATGGAAAATGTGTTATTATAAATAAATCTGAATCAAATGTCATCCACGGAGAGCAGAAAGATTAAGTGATTTAATTACAATGAAAGGTGTAATTTTTGAGGAAGTTAGCTTTCATTATCAGGGAATTATTCATTTTTCGGGGTTCATAAATGCCTTATGATGACTGATATCAGTATTTAGTTTTCGACAAAATGATAAAATCCAATTCAGAAATAAAAAAAACTATCATGTGCGCTAAAAACCAATTAACAAAGGATTGAAGGAAGAACCAAACAAGTGACCCAAATTGTTATTTCTTAAGGAAAATATTAGGACCATGGGAGAAAAATATACATAATAAAAATGATGAAGAAAATAGGTTTAAATTTCTTGTTCTTATAACATTAGATGCATGCACTACAAATTTTGATCAAATTTGCGACAACATTATGCCACGGAAATTAAGTCGTCGCAAAAAGATGCGACGGTTTTGCCACACATATGTGACAAATAACTGAGTATGCGACCATTTTGCGACGCAAATGCAACGATTTTTTGTGACGCAAATAACCGTCGCAAAACGGTCGTAAAATGCGACAATATTACCACAAATTTGCGACGAATGTTTTTGCGACAAAGCTTAGTTGCGGCAAAAGCGTGGCATTTTGCGACGGTTTTGCCACAAATTTGCGACGAATGTTTTTTCCATTATACGATGCATGTAAGTGCGAGAAAACCGTGGCATTTTGCGACGCTTTTGCCACAAATTTGCGACGAATGTTTTTTTCCATTATATGACGCAAATAAGTGTGAGAAAACCGTGGCATTTTGCGACGATTTTGCCACAAATTTGCGACGAATGTTTTTTTCCATTATATGACGCAAATAAGTGTGAGAAAACCGTGACATTTTGCGACGATTTTGCCACAAGTTTGCGACGCATGTTGTTTCCATTATACGACGCAAACAAGTGCGAGAAAACCGTGATATTTTGCGACGATTTTGCCACAAATTTACGACTGCAAATTTTCCTTTCACAAAAATTAACAAATGTGAGTCACCAATTTTCATTTTTCCCCCCTCTTTTATCAAAATTTCAGATCCGAGAAACACCAATTCCAAAAATCGATTTACTAAATGGGCTAATGTGAGTTACTAATTTTCATTTCCCCCACTAACATTTCCCCCTACATGTTTTCACCTCCCGCTATCAAACTCTAATAAAATCCCTAAATTCACTCCAGCCTCTCCCAACCCGACCAGTGGTTGTGCGCCTGCCGCCTGCAAGCTGTGGATGCGCGACTTCAAGCACCCGTCGCTGCACAAGTCTCTGGACCTCGAGTCGTCGTTCGGGTCGGCTCCTGATTCAGCTCGGTGGTGGGAGCCGGAGTTCGAGAGGAGGAGCGATGCGATGGCGACGAACGTGGTAGAGTGGAGCGAGGGAAGTCTTGTGGATATTCGCGTTCGGCACTGCTTTGATCGATCTGTTGCATTTGTTGCAGAAAGGTCAGTCTTTTGCCCATTTTAGGTTTATGAGATGCCCCGAAATAACAATCTTAATTATCCTGGTGATTTTTTTCACCATAGATATCAGATTATATTTTAGTTGGATTTAGGAGTATGCTTGTGTGTTCAGGTCATCATTTCTGGAAATTTGTATCATGGGTTTTGATATTGCACAGCAAACTGGTCTTGATATGGTTGATGAATGAAATTGTTGTTTATTTTATGGGTGAAGAGCAGTCCTCATGTATCTGATGCATCCATGGAGATAAGGAGAAGGTAGTTATATACTGTCGTAGTCTCATAGAACTTGATATTAGCTCCTGCTATGAGATATATCATGAATCGTTCGTTGTTGCTGCATCTTTTGATTCATTTTGCTTCACACTCATGAATTTTGGTCCCTTGTGTGGAAGACCATGGTCTGGTTTGCTTATTGGTGAAATTTTAATCTATATGCTTATTGCTGAAATTTTATGGCTATGGTGGTGATCTCCTGGTAAACCATGATTTTCTTCTCTTGTTGATTCCATCTGGTTCAGTTCCTTGACAGATGATTTTCATGAATTTGTGTGCCATATATAGAGAGGCAAAATATGTTACTGCCAACTTTCATTCTATATTCAGCCATAGCTGCTTCAGTTCTTTGTTTTTTTTTCAGTTTGTCTATTGGATGTCGGTGCAGGTTAGATCCACACAAGATGATGGAACCATAAATTGCGTGCTTCTTTTGCTCGACCATGGAGCAGATCCTAACCAAAGAGGTAGAGAAAAATGAACATTCTGTTCGTCTTTGAAACATTCGGTTCCTTTGGTATTTTTAGGGTTATACTCAGTGTTTGATGTTTGATACATGTTCACAGCATTCACGGATTCACCATATGTATGTTGTTTTGATTTTTTAGGGTACTCACAACAACTCCGCCATTTCACATCATTCAATTTATGTTTGATTTTTTGATTTTTTAGGGTTATTTTGGTATATTTCATTTACAATATGTTTTGTTTTTCACTGTGTTGTTGTTTAGACCTTTGTGTAAATGGCGTTGTTGTTTCGACCTATATTTAATTGTTGAAAGTGTAGAACACATGCCTTTTGTTGTAGTTGCGATGGTTGGAACCTACATGTATATGTTTGCATTGGCTGAAAAGAAGTCCAACCCAGAGCATGGAACAGAACACTGATGCATTAGGAGAAGGTAAAACATGTGGCGTTGCCCACTTGTCCTCTCCCTTTCCCCTTACAGGTTTAATAACTACAATGAGCAGGCACTGCAGTGCTCCTTTCAATCATATATGTGTGTTTTCTAAATGATTAATGCCTTCACCATTCTTTGCAGCCTGAAGTTGTAGCTAGCCTGCCTACAATTAAAGGAAAATAGGATGAAAAAGACTCGAGAACAGACTTAGTGAAGCAGACCAGCAAGAGTGAGTTGCGAAGGCAGAGAGGTTGGCATGCTACTTCGGAGTCTAGTTTCTATACTGCACTACAACGAGTTCAAATATTTTTGGATAACCTATCTTTTTCGCTGTTGTAATCTTTTGATTATTGTAATCTTGTATTACAATGACAATTTACAAGTAATTGTTTTTGGTACGATTGTAATCTTCTTTTAAATTATTAATTTCGAAATGTTTTTTATTGTATTAATTTCGAAATTTAATTTCATATATTCAATTTCAAAATGTTTTATTGTATTAATTTCGAAATTTAATTTCTTATCAAAAAAAAATTCATATATTCAATTTCAAAAATTTTAAATGTATTTATGTCACAAATTTTTTATCGTGATAAATTCGTTACCTAGTAGTGGTAAAACTGTGGTAACATTTGTACTATCGTTATACGACAGTTTTTGACTATTTTTTTCGCGTGGCGTAATCGTCGCATAATTGTGGCATATATCGTGGCAACGTCGTCGCAAAACTGTAGTATAAATCATCGTCGCAAATTGTGTTTTGCGACGACTCTGTCACGCTTTTCTTACACAGTTTATCCGTGGCAAAATTGGCGACCGTTATGCGACGACTTTTTGACGCATTTATTTCTTGTCGCATTGTCGTCGCATTACTGTGGCATATATTGTCGCAATGTCGTCGCAATGTCGTCGCATAACTACAGTAATATTTATGCGACGGTGGTTTTTGCGGCTAGTGGTAAATGGTCGCAAAAGTCGTCGCAAATTCTGTTATGCGACGACTATGCGACGGTTTTCTCACACAATTTATCCGTGGCATAATTGACCAAAATTTGTAGTGATGTAAGCCAAACGTGGTCTGGTGATTAAAATAAAAATCAAAGGTGGGATTTTGATATATGGGGGAATGTTAGATGCATGTGTATCGGTTAGTATGTCTGTCGATAACTGCTTCTAAAATTGGGCATGAAATTACTTCTCACTCTAATAATTACTGGAGGAGAAATGCTACCGCTGAATATGCCTTTAGAATAGAAAGATCTTAGTTCGGATTTGTCCAATCTATTTATTTTTCTTTTAAGAAAAATACGTACATGTCTACATGTACCGATCTTTGCAACTACCATCCATGTTAAATGAAGCTATAAATGCAGTCAATAAATGCAGTCAATGCATGATTGTAAACTCTGATAAAAAAATGCATGATTGTAAACTAGGACAAGGTGGATATATACATGTTTCATGTTGGGCACGTTTATCTCCTTTTTGTTTTCTAATTTATTACAATATATATATATAGTTCTAAATTGTGAATAAAGTTGAGATGGCCGAGTTGGTCTAAGGCGCCAGATTAAGGTTCTGGTCCGAAAGGGCGTGGGTTCAAATCCCACTCTCAACATAAATTTTTCTTTTTTGAAATTATCTCATTAACCTGAAACTGAAAGCCTTCATTTCAAGGGAGGCTGTCCTTAAATTTTATTTACAATTCTAACTTGCAACTCAACCAAGGCTCGTGTCTAAATGCGCAAAACTTTGTCGCGTCCTAGCCTTGTTCTCTTCACAGTTCTTAGTGTCACTGTACATCTCAACTGTCTTCTTACCGGTTTCATAATGTTCTATATCATCCTTCTTTAATTTTTTCTTTCACATTTTCCATTCTGCTGATATGTCCGCAACCGCTTCCCCTATCGTCAAGTAAAGTCCGCTCGATTTGAATGACTCGAGTGTTTTTGACTTGTGAAGCTTCTCAATCACAGCTCCAAGAGGATTCACTAGCACAAGCTACAAAAACAATGATGAAAATACCAAACAAACAAAAAACGAAGTTAGTTGTTGTACAAAATGACCCGAAATAAGTACACTGGTTTATCATCTCAGCCTGAATTTGAGTTTTTCAGACGGCATATGATAATTTTTCTGAGTCTCACCTGTAGCGATTTTTTGTCCAACATGCTTTTCAGTTCGCAGACTATATCGATCCCACTAGCATCTATGGCTGTCACAGCTGAATTGTTTCCCGAAAGTTAAAAATGTCAGATTGCAAGGAATTACCAAACTTAGCGCGATGAACAGTAGAAATATTAAAAGCTAGTAATACCTGATAAATCGAGGATCACGCATCGAAGCGGAGGATCATTTAGGGACTGAATCCTCTCGTCTTCCTCGCGTACCCATCTAAGTATTCTGCATAATGAGAAAATACGATGACTTTTAATTCAGGCTCCATGGCTGATAATTACTCGGCGATATGAGACTAAGAATGAGACAGTCTGCGAAGTAACCTTTCTAAAAGATACGTTGAATTTGTGAAATAAATTGGTGACTCGATTCCTATGATGAGGAACGATGGGAGTCTTAGCGCTTGCTCGTATCGAGCAAAACATTGGTATATCTGTGTCCCTGGGAGCTTCCCTAGTTGAGTCGTGTTCGGTCTTGTCACATTGAGCAAGATCTTCAATAATGATACACCAATCTACAAAATGAAGGCGTTACTTAAATTAACTCCATTACCAAAATGTGATATTTTCAGGGAATTTGATCGAAAAGAAACATTTTACCGATATGCCAAGACCCATGGGGACGGAGATGAACAAGACACCGAAAAAAGAGCATAAAAAGGCAATAAAATCAATCTTGTCAGTTTTCAAAAGGTGGTATGCTGCCTTGAAGTCAACCAGGCCTATGACCGCCACGATGATGATCACCGAGAGTATCGTGTTGGGCGTGTAGTGAAAAAGTGGCATCAGAAACAGCAGAGTCACTAAGACTGCAAAGGCCATCACCACGTTGGAGATCGCCGATTTAGCCCCAGCGTTGTAATTGACAGCAGACCTCGAAAATGCACCTGCAATGCCCACAGTCTCAGTACTAATAAAAAAAAGTACCCGGTAACTCGAAATTTCGAATCCTTCACTTTTAATGATTTCTTCTTCTTCTGATTAAAAAAAAAAACTTAGTACCTGATGTAACGTAACAAGATGCACAAGAGCCACACAAGTTCATGATGCCAATCGCGAGCATTTCTTTGTTTCCATCTATCTGGTAATTCTCCATACTCGCGAATGTCCTCCCAACCGCAATCCCTTCCTTTAAAATTACCCAAAAAAAATAAAACCTTCCAACTATCACTCCAAGCAAAATTCGAACAATTTCTTTGGCTTGTGTAGCACGAATAACTAACCGTGAGCGACAAAATCCCGGTGATAATCCCAGTCTTTATTGCAAGCATGAAATGCGAGCCACCGAAAATAATTAAATGACGGGATGATGGATTAATACCCTCTGGCAAATTACCTATCTGTATTTAGCTACACTGATCAAACACAAAGGTAACAAAAAAACTTCGAGAAGAAATATTTATTTCTGCTTACATATTTAACTTGGGTCAATTTGGATTTCAGGAAGTATACTAATGCGGTTGAAATTATAACTGACGTCAGTGGAGCTGCAGCTGACACCCAGAATAGTTTCGGTCTTCTGGCACTCTAACGCAAAGAGACAGAACATTAATATTTTGATTGGGACCATTTTCAAAGCACGAATGAAATGTTTCGACTCGAACTGTCTTACTATGTTTTTAGCTATAAATAAGAACACAAGGAAGCTGGATCCCAGAACAAATGTTTGCCAAGACCACTGACAACAGGAAACAAAAAAAAATGGTAAATTATTTTTCGGGTTAGTTCGTATATAAATTAAATCGGATTTTTTTTGGGAAGATTTGTGTGTCACCTCTTTTGTATGATGAAAAACAGATGACATAACAGGAACCACCTGCATCTTGGAAGTGAAATGAACAATGCCTAGTAAGCCTTTAAGTTGCTGCATCGACACGATGATGGCTGCGCCTGCCATAAACCCCACTAGCGTAGGCTTCGAAAGAAAATCTATCAGAAAACCCAACCTGAACGAAAATTCCAAGAAATAAATACCTCAAAAAAAAATGATCTTTCATATGTAATTAAAAGCGGTTATTTACAAGGTTGGGATAGGAGTTGGGTACCTGAATAGGCCTAAAGCGGCTTGGAGCAAGCCAGCGATAAAAGTGGTAGTGAATGCGAGTTTCAGGTAAAGCTCTTGCTGGTCTACGGGATTAATAGACGCGCTTAGCATTGTACCCATAACTAGAGACGCAATCGAGACTGGACCGACTCCTAAATGCCTTGAGCTCCCAAAAACCGCGTAGATTAGCGGTGGAACGAAACTTGAATCTGTAGAATTTCAAGGCATTTTTCAAAAATGTTAAAATCTTCAGTCATCTGATCACGTCCTGATAGACATTAGTCTAAGTTAACTGATCAAACTTACATAATCCGATTATCGGAGGCAATTCGGCTAGCTTGGCATAACTTATTCCCTGCAAAAACACAAGATTGAAAGAAAAAAAAATGAAATTGTTTGAAAATTATCGAACTTTTGTGTGAAAAATGTGACCTGTGGGATGGCCAAGCTGGCGATGGTGATGCCCGAGATGAGATCAGAGCGGAACATTTTCAATCTATACCTAGGGAGCCATTTAAGTACAGGAATGAAGTACTGCAAGCTAAAAAGCACCTTTCCGCAACAGCTATGATTCTTAACTTTAAAAAAAGGATCGTCAGGGAAAAATATCTCCGACAATCTGCTTCTAAACTTTTGAAAAGTTGACACGTCCGGTGGCAACCGGACATGGTGCACCTCAACTCGACATGAGGCAGAGTCAATATTGATACGTGACTCATTTGCATTGTCGCTTGAACGGCCTGACGAGGTGCGGTGGATGTCGTCGGAGTTGTTAGAAGTCATGGAATTTGGTTTTGGGAGGGAGATGAATGATGGAGGGAAAGTAAGAGGAAGGTGTGAATAGGTGATGAAATTGTTGTTGTGCGGAAATTTATGGAAACAGTTGGGTGGTAGTTATTTGCGGTTAAGTTAGTTTGTGTTGGAACGTATGAGATTCTGTGGGCCGTGATTTCTTCATACTCAGGTTTTGCACCCTTTTAATCCGGAGGCTTCTCAGATTTCAGATTTAATCAGTTTTTTTTTTTTGTGATGATGCGTGCATTATCAAGATAAAGTTCCAAAAAAATCTAAATGTTGTTTAATGATTTGTTTTAGAGGAAATATAATAAAAAAGTTCATACACAATTTGTCTGGAAAATTAAAATAAAAAAATTGTCTGGAAAATGAAATATAACATACCTTTTTCATGTTCTTTTACTTGCCATTTTTCTTAAATCATGGATCGAACAAATTGCGGATTCCAATCATAATTGAATTGAACAAATCTCGTACTCGACTGAGAATCTAGATGCATCTAGAGGGCACCAAATATGTTGATCATTTGACCAAGATGTTGACGGATAGACTACTAATCTCTTCTACTCTCTTTTTTTTTTCTCTTCAAATTCCATTCCGATCCCAATCTCGATTTTCATTATGTTTTCTCTGGATAGATGTGCAACACATCCAGATTTCTTAATGGCATTGGTTTTGATAAGGCTAACAAGCCATACAGGCTAAAGAAGCATACAAATATTGGACAAATGATAAAGAAAGAAATGCATCCAAGCTGCTCCAGACCCGTTTCTTCAACCATCATGCAGGGGAAGAAAAGCTGCATCAAATGACTTCTCGCCTGAAACAGAGCATATTGCAAAGCAGGTCGGCCTAGATAGCTAAGACACATTCCACGATGAGTAATTCAACATGCCATGTACAAGTCCTTGTAAGCCGGCACAAGGACAGCCTTCGTCGACCACCCCTGAAGCTGCGGAGATGACAAACCGAGAGATGGCGACCAAAGCAGACAGCCCAAGCTGTGTACAGCATCACTCCACCGATCAGATGGAGAAAACAAGAGTACATACAGATATGTACAAATTTACATAAGGTCCTTAAAAGAAGGACACCCAAAAAGACACCACCCCATCTCCCCCTCCACCCACCACACAGCCACCGTCGGAACCAAACCGTCCCAAAACCGAATCAATCCACCCCATCCGTCGGAAAACAACAGCGGAAAGAAGAAGAAAGAACAAGGAGATGAGACGGAGGCTTGGCAGAGGCGGAGGCGGTGAAAGGAGGAAAAGAGACGAAGAAGCTTTGGCCGGTTGAGGGTTTAGAAGGAACTGGAAGCTTAACTCCAAAACATTAAAATTGAAGAATATAATAGTTAAAAAAGGGTTTGGATCAAATACAAACCATGATTATAAATAAAAATTACAAATTCATAAAAATAATGTCATGTGTAAAAATCGATCAATCATAGTTTTTTGAATTCGGGGTACTTTTTGTAAATAAAAAAACACACGCGGATGCATTTAAAAATACATAAAAGATATTAGGGGTATAATCGTCTAAAAATTGCTACAGTAATGATCAGATTTAAAAAACAATGATCAGACTTAAACAAGTAATGACCATACTTAAAAAAATAATGATCAGACTTAAAAAAATAATGATCAGACTTAAAAAATAATGATGAGACTTAAACCAGTAACGATCGACTTAAAAAACAATGATCAAACTTAAACCATTAATGACCAGACTTAAAAAACAATGACCAGCCTTAAACCAGTAATGACAAGCTTAAAAAGAACAATGATCAGACTTTAAAAAACAATGATCAGACTTTAAAAAAATAATGATGAGACTTAAACCAGTAACGATCAGACTTAAACCATTAATGACCAGACTTAAAAAACAATGATCAGACTTAAAAAAACAATGAACAGACTTAAAAAAATAATGATTAGACTTAAACCATTAATGATCACACTTAAACCAGTAATGATCCGACTTAAAAATGGTAATGATCAGACTTTAAGATGGTAATGATCAGACTTAAAAATGGTAATGATCAGACTTAAAGATGGTAATGATCAGACTTAAAGATGGTAATGATCAGACTTAAAGATGGTAATGATCAGACTTAAAGATGGTAATGATGATCATGCGTTAAGTCTGATCATTTTGCGTAAAATTTGCTACAGTACGATTCTAAAATTTAATATTTATGCGTCTGTGTCAGAATTTGATGAAAGCCTAGTGTTTTTTGGGTGGAAACGCCGTTCTGAGCAAGACTCACATGTGCGAGCTCGGCGTTTTTAAGGCAAATTCGATCATCTTGAGGGTCAAATTCGCATTTTAATCCTCTTTAGTTTTAAGTATGATCATTGCTTTGTAAGTCTGATCGTTACTTATTTTAAGTCTGATAATTAAGTATTTTAAGTCTGTTTATTATCTATTTTAAGTCTGATCATTAAGTCTTTTAAGTCTGATTATTGCTGATTTTTAAGTCTCATCGTTATCTATTTTAAGTCTGATCATTAGGTCTTTTTAAGTCTGATCATTATCTATTTTTAAGTATGATCATTATCTATTTTAAGTGTTTATTATCTATTTTAAGTCTGATCATTAAGTCTTTTAAGTCTGATCATTGCTGGTTTTTAAGTCTGATCATTATTTATTTTAAGTCTGATCATTAGGTCTTTTTAAGTCTGATCATTGTCTATTTTTAAGTATGATCATTATCTATTTTAAGTCTGATTATTATCTATTTTAAGTCTGATCATTAAGCCTTTTAAGTCTGATCATTGCTGGTTTTAAGTCTGATCGTTATCTATTTTAAGTCTGATCATTATGTCTTTTTAAGTCTGATCAATACTATTTTTAAGTATGATCATTCAGTCATTTAAGTCTGATCATTAAGTCTTTTAAGTCTGATCATTATCTATTTTAAGTCTGATAATTAAGTATTTTAAGTCTGGTCATTAAGTTTCTTAAGTTTGATCATTGTCTATTTTTAAGTATGATCATTCAGTCATTTAAGTCTGATCATTAAGTCTTTTAAGTCTGATCATTATCTATTTTAAGTCTGATAATTAAGTATTTTAAGTCTGGTCATTAAGTTATTTAAGTATGATCATTATCTATTTTAAGTCTGTTTATTATCTATTTTAAGTCTGATCATTAAGTCTTTTAAGTCTGGTCATTGCTGGTTTTTAAGTCTGATCGTTATCTATTTTAAGTCTGATCATTAGGTCTTTTTAAGTCTGATCATTGTCTATTTTTAAGTCTGATCATTATCTATTTTAAGTCTGGTTATTATCTATTTTAAGTCTGATCATTAAGCCTTTTAAGTCTGATCATTGTTGGTTTTAAGTCTGATCGTTATCTATTTTAAGTCTGATCATTAGGTCTTTTTAAGTCTGATCATTGTCTATTTTAAGTATGATCATTCAGTCATTTAAGTCTGATCATTAAGTCTTTTAAGTCTGATAATTAAGTATTTTAAGTTTTGTCATTAAGTTTTTTAAGTCTGATCATTGTGTATTGTTAAGTCTGATCATTAAGTATTTTTAGTCTGATCATTGGCTATTTTTAAGTCTGATCATTAAGTTTTTAAGTCTGATCATTAACAACTTTTGGACTAAATTGAAAATAACATTATTAGGTTTTATACCCATCCGTGTGGAATGACTATTATACCCCTCCATGTTTTGTCCGGGATTTCGACTAAAATTGGACACGTGTCGGCTTAATAATCGGTTTGTAGTTTTTATTTATAAATAGGTTTGTACCCGAACCGCACCCGTTATAAAAAATTATAATTTTTTTTTGTAATAGATAAATATTTACATATTGATCCTCTTGCACACCCATACTTTTTAGGCTTAATGAGAAAGAGCGGGTATGAACTATCACTAATTGATAAATCACGGTCTGAACTATGAAAATTGATAATTAAGGGTAATTTCAAAATATTTAATCCCATAAAACACTTAACTGTCGGAATTTCACTCCGTCAGTAAACAAAGTTAACAAAACGAATGAATTGAAAAAATCTTCTTGCCATTTATTGTGAAATTGAGGTTTAAAATATTTTGAAATTGCCCGTAATTGTCAATTTTGTAGTTCGGATCGTAATTTGTCAATGAATTGTAATTCATACCCTCTCTTTATCATTTATCCTACTTTTTATTTTCATTGAAAACCGTCATTATACAAAGTCGAACATTCTTCAATAAAATCATTTTTCACCGTAATGGGGCCTCTTCTTGATTCTTGAAGATGTTTACATCCATAGATTTAGAAAACTCACATGTCACATGGACCAACTTGTTTAAATAGAAAAGACACTTCATCTAACACACATCTACGAGACCACAATAATTGAACACCTCTGTCGCTCACTATCACTGAAGAATTCCTGACGGTATCTACATCGGAAGTTTCGTTGCTAAAATATTGTTGTTCCGTCGCTAAATGTAATCATTCGAATATTGTTTCGTGTTCAATAGTGCATTCATAAAACATGATGTAGAAATTACGAACTCATGTGGATTACGTCTCCATATTGACTCAAAAGCTTAGGTTTGAGAGTCATGATTTAGTAATCATATATAAGCTAGTAATTCTTCTCCTCAACAATGTGGAACAATTTCTTCAAGTACACATTCTCAACACATGATTTATATTTCATATAGTGAAAAAGGATCAGGTACAAAGTTGATATTTTGATATAAAATACAAACTAATCATAGCCCTTGATCTTGTGATTGAATGGATGAGATTAAATCTTGATTTTTTGGGTTTTTTGTGTGTGTGACGAATTATTAAATAAACCTGACGAATTATGTCGTCTTTTTATTTTCCGATTCGTCTTTTTTCATTTTTCGGCTCGAATTTTGACGAATTATAAAATAATCTGACGAATTATAAAATAATTTTGACAAATTTTATATTTTGTACCAAAAATTTATTTTACACCAAATCTGACCTCTCATATAGTCTCTAATTTCTTTATCAAACTTCTCTTTAATAGTCAAGACCTTTTGACAAAATTGGCATTGCTACTAATTGATGGTGAGATGCGACTTTAGGAATCTTTTTGTCCTCATATTCACATGAAATGAGCTTAGCTGGCTACATGTGATGTGCGTGAGACATTTATACTTGGAATGAGCTTGGAGATGCTTCTTATTCAGATGTAGCTACTTACTCCAACCAACACCCTTTTGAGGTTCTATCATTAAAAAAAAAACCTAAACATAGCGCCGCTCTTCCTTGCATATGCAGCAACCATGCATCACTTTAGTTGTTTTGTTTTTCACATGCTCCATTATGAGCCAAAAATGTTTCTTAAGTAACACATTTTGATCATTATATATATGCTTTCAATGAGAATATAAGCATATCATATATCTATATTGGGGAAAAGATCAGGTAGAAAGTGTGTGTTTTAGTAAGAAATATGAATTTAAATTGGTCATTGGATCTAAGATCGGACGGTTGTTAATAATCAATATATTTAGCATTTAATTAATTGTTAATTATGTTTAAAGGGTATTATCGGAAGAACAAATTCTGCATCTCACCCAAACCCTAAAACAATCCGTCTCTTCATCTCTCGATTTCATCTCACCACCGGCGCTTCGCCCCGATCAGATTCCCGCTTCTAACAATTAGAAATCATCGCCGGTGAGTGTTGACGGCGACGCCGATGCTGGTTCCATGAGCTCAAAGCCGGAGCTGGAAGATTTTCGAGCTGTACACCAATGCGATCGATCCCATGCCGATTGAGAAAGTGGCGACATGAGCGACGACGACGAGGATGGATTTACTAGTCTTCAATTAAATTTGGTTCAATTTATATAGTTTGACTTGGCAAAGTGGCAGGAGATGTCGTAGTAATACTCAACACGGACTACTGAAGCTTGCAATGATGGACTTGTCGCTGAGGACAAGTTTTTCATCTTCGGCAATGCATTAGTTGTAGCAGGCGACAAAACTTCAATGGAAGAGAACTGTACTTCAATATCAAAGTCAACCCAATGTTAAATACATTGAGAGAAGGAACATGATCAGATTCATCATTCATGGGGGTATGCAGAGAATGTACCGAGACGGCAACCAATATCAGGTTGTACCACTTAGACATTTTGTGTCTATTCTGCATCCACCTGGTGCTGGTTTTGGTTTCTGAAGAAATCTGAGCATGAGAGGATTCAATGATGCTCCAAAACTGCTGGACGAACAGTGACTAGTGCAGATGGGAAGCAGCCAGTCCCCATTGGAATATTTCAGGCTAGGTGTAGTGTTTCACTTAGGCTCACCAGGGAACTTGTCATCCATGGTTTTATCATGGCTCAACTTCAAACCAGAAACAGGCCCCCGACAGCTTCAAAAATGAGCCATTAACGGACAAGTGTCGTCTGGCAGGTCAATCTAAGTAGCATTACAAGCTGGCTGGAGCTCTTTTTGTTGGCAGGAGATGTCGTAGTAATACTTGACACGGACTGCTGAAGCTTGCAATGATGGACTTGCAATGATGAACTTGTCGCTGAGATAAGAACCTTCAAGTTGAAGATATTAAAAATGCTTTGTTTAGAAAGAGTCTCTTGTGTTTTTAAGTATGATGAAGAGTGGGCATTGTCCAACAGCTTTTAGTATGTCAGTTGTTCTTGTGGCATGCTTACAGTTGTAGGATGTTGAACTTGGGAATCAAATACAGAGTTTGTGTGTTAAAAGTGGGTTTTGTAGTAATGGTGTGGTTGCTGCAACGAATATTTCGTTGAAAAACCATCTTCTATTTTTCAATCGATTTATAATTCGTATATTTACATTCATAATTTGTATCAAAACACTGGTCATAGTTCAATTAGGTTTTTGTAACATCTGCTTTGCTACGAATTATGATTGATCGATTACGAATTATGACTGCTCCGTTACGAATTATGACTGATCCGCTACGAATTATGATTTCTCTTCTACGAATAATGATTTCTCTGCTACGAATAATAAATACCCCGTGTGATACACATGAACATACGTATTATAACATTTGTAATATATAATTCTTAAATGTGATGGGTATCCAAATACATTATCTGAATCTAATTATCATAATAAAAGTGTTGAGCAACATACATGGATACATATTGTTCATACCACAATAGCCAAAATAAGTAGTTAAGTAGCCAAAACGTTCTATTTCAGTCAAGTAGCCAAACTGAAACAGAACATTTTTCAGTTTTGATATATAATCTTACTTCTGTTGTTCAAAATATGCTTGTAAGAAACGCTGTTGCTGTTCTTCAAAAGTCTTCAGATGACAGACAATATGACCCAACCAAGACTACAAAAACACGTGTGCACTGAAATTTAGAGCACTGCTGTTGTTTTGAACATTTCAATACAACAACAATTTACTCCATATAGCATAATGCTGCAATATGAACCCCAACAGCCGAAAGCCACAAAGAAGATGCTAATGAGACATTTGTCGCCCGCCATTTCAGTATATATGCATGCATTGAGAACATAGTAGTAGTAGCATCAGTTATGATAAACCATTTGTCGTTCAAGCTCCTGTAAAACCAAACACGTAAATATACAAAGAAAAACAGATTAGTAATCTTAGTTATGGAAATAATTTACAAGTGAGAACAGCTATGAGACTAGTAATCGGATTATAATCAATCTAATAAAGCACCAGCATATTAAGACTTCAGTGTGTCTGAGTCTACTAAACTTGGGCCCAACTCCAACGATACCCTGACAGACTTATAACTTGTTAACAGAAGTCAAATAAATTGATTTAAAGCTATTGGTTAAACTGAGTAATAATAAGTTGTTCCCAAACATGCTTTCATGCTGCGAAAAATATCAAACTGGAAGTTCCAAACATATAATGTTGCACAAAAATTACAATGATAAGTTTGCTACGAATCATGATACAGCATGCTACGAACCATGATAAGTTTGCTACGAATTATGACACAGAATGCTACGAATCATGTTACAGCCTGTTACGAATCATGGTACATTATGCTACGAATCATGATACATTATGCTACAAATTATGACTCAGAATGCTACGAATCATGTTACAGCATGCTACGAATCATGATACAATATGATATGATCATCAAACAGCATACTACAAATCCTAATACAGCATGCTACGAATAATGACAATATCATGATACGAATCATAATACCATCACATGGCTACCTGACTTATCATAGCATACTACGAATAATGATACAAATTACCCACATGACTACGTAACTAATCTCTTCACACAAAAACTTGCCAGTGTGGTACGCATCTTGCTGAAGTGCACTATGTATTATGTCACGCATCTACACAGAAGCCTAGTGTTTAACCCTCAAAAACGTGATGTACTCTTTCCGACAAATTGTGGATCAATTTAAGAAACCCTAGCCCGTATTCAGAGATACCTACCGTATATCTGGTGCGTTTTCTTTGGCCGAGCGGTCATCCGTCTTCCATGGCCGTCGAATTGAGAGAACACTGAACAGCATCCTCTCCGACTCCAAATCCCGCTGCTCCGACAATCTCATCGCAGCTGACTCTCATCTGTATCCACACCACCAATGATTGCTGGATTAGTCGCCAATTAGTCAGCGTCGCTCGTCTCTATCTTGAAGATTTCGGTCGTCGATTAGATCTGGAGTCGTCGCACGTCCCGATTAGGTCTGGAGGGTTCGCAATTTCTGTTTCGCAATAAGAGGGATTAATTATATTTTTGGAGAAATACTTGTGACTAATTTACCCCCAGAATAGTTTAATTTTAACATGATTTGGTGTTGAATCTGGGATGTTGATTAAATAAGATCAATGGATCCAATTAATTCTTATTTCCTACCATAACATCACTTCTCACCGGATCTTAACCTATCTATACTGTGGATTGGTTTTATTTAGGATAATCAACCTTCATACAATGTGATTGATTTTTTATTTCAAGTAACTACAAACGAATCTCACCTCGAAATGATTCCGTATTTCAATATATCAGATTACTAAGAGAATGTGTCACAAAAATCAAATTCTCAAAATCTTGGAATGATGTGTGATATGATCTAAAGTCGAAACTTTGATGTAGATAATGATCGAATTAAATAAAAAAAGTTTATCAATATCTACTTTCTTTCTTTCTCTTTCTCTTCCTCGTTCATTTTCTATATATGTACCCCCATCACATTACTCTGCCTTAGTTTTGGGGTCATGATTTGCTCTTCAACGCTTCAACAAGAGACAACAACATTAAGAGTGTCCTCTACTCATGGTCTACTTGCAGTATGCTCTATTGATAAAAGACAGCTTAATTAGTCCAGCTCCATCCCTGTCCTTGTAATTTGTACCTATCTAGTTGGCTATAAGTGTGATATTAAAGTGAAGGGATCATCTTGTTGAAGAGAGGCACTTGTGTGCTGATCATTGTGGAGAAGCTTTCTATCCATCTCTGACTGGAGTTTATTAAAAATGGGGAAGCTGAGTATTGGAAGAGTTCTTGACCACTTCTGCATGTCATCGAATCTAAGATCGTCTTGCTTCTGCATCGGCGACGGGAAAAAGGAGGAATTTGAGCTCGAAAGAGATCGGTTGATCGCAGAAAGCGAAGATGGTGGGAAGGAGGATGTTGTGTGTCCAAAGCAAACCTTAGCCTTTCAGTTAAAACCCAAGGTCAGTCTGTATATCCATCCTCTCACAGATTTTTAATGTATCACACTTTTTATTTATTAAATGTCTATAAAATTGCATAAAAATGAGGTGATTTATATCATATATGTTCTGTAGATGGTGGTGCTAAGGGTGTCAATACATTGCCATGGATGTGCAAAAAAGGTGAAAAAACACATCTCAAGGATGGAAGGTAAGCAAGCACATATAAGTATATAACATAATTAAACCTTACACACTATTGCAGAACAATAATTGTACAGCGGTTTAAAAAAAGGCTTATGCATTGGCTTCAAGTTTATGTAGCGTTTAGAACCAGTACATATTATAGTGCCTGATTTTATACATTGCTAACTTATGCAGCGAAACCAAAAACGCTGCATAATACCCCAAAAAAACTACTACTATACAATGTCAGATATGTAGTAATAAAAATGTTTATGAATATCGATAAAAAAGTACCAATTTATCCTTTGGAGGTGAGCTTACATATTTTGTTTAATGCTTATAGAAAATTTCAAAGACCAAAATACACACTAAAATAAGAGGTTCTAATTGGTGTGTATGTATGTTCTTTTTTGTGTGATATAGGAGTGACATCTTATGAAGTAGACATTGAGAAGAAGATGGTGGTGATATTTGGAGACATTATGCCATATGAAGTCTTGTTGAGTGTCTCCAAAGTAAAAAATGCTGAGTTTTGGTCCTCATCAAAATCATAACTTCATGTTTGTTTTTTCATTTGAATAATCATCGAAAGTAATGTGTATTATTAGTTATGTTTGCCCATGCCCCAGCCCCACTTCTTTCTTATTTTATCACTCGAAATTTATATAATGCAATAAGCCAAGATTTAGATGACTCCTTGAAGAAATAAATGATGGAATATAATAACTACTTATTGTTATAACAATGGTATCTTTGTACACACTAGTGTTTGTATGCATTTTTGTTTATACACCAAAACAAATTCAAAGAAATTAAAACGGCTGAATCTATGTGGCTTCAGTGATGAATGTTTGACTTTAGGCAAATGGTAAGGCGTTGTTAGCCACTTAGCCGTTATACCCAACGGCGCCTTAGGCTTCCGTACCTTTTTCGCGCAAAAAATATAGCCAAGTGAGCACAAATCGCCAACTAATTAAGCCTAAGCCGCTGCCGAAGAGAGCACTCAATTTATAAGGCATTGTCCCTACGAGCGCTTATTAAAACTTAAACCTCAGTGATCCTCAAAAACTTTGCTTGTTTATAGGGTTGGGTGGTCCCCTCAACCCTCGTCTCCAATCAGAAAACAACCCATCTTCTTCAAACCCTCCAAATAATTTAGCAGTGAAATTCTTACCGACATGAACACAATAGAAATTTAGAGGACGACGGACGGCGATGATTGAGGGCGGAGAGGACAGTGATGGACTGCGGAGGACGACGATGATGGACAACGAGAGATTGAGGGCGGAGATCGGATTTCGGTGGAGGAGGGAGGAAGCGTCGCAACGAGAATAAAATTCAAACAAAATCCGACTATATTGTGCCCTTATGCGCTGTTCCAAATAACGCTTTAAGTTAAAATGTCACATCAGCGTGTTGAGTCAGCAATCTATGAAGGAAAACACCATGAGGATTAAAGCGTTGTTGCCCACAATGGCTTAATCTTATAGCGTCGTAGGCAATGACACCTTAGAAAAGTAGTGTAAATTGGAAAACCAAATTTGGTGTTTGAATAGAATAGGAACTCAAATTTTAATTTTGAGCATTTTGGGAAATTTCCCTCAATTGTGTAAATCCGGGCAGGGAGATGCTGTGTGAGTGTAAAAATGACGTCGTTTCGATTACAACGGTGTCATTTTGTTATATATAAAAAAAGGAAAAAGATCAGGTTAGAATCTATAGATTTTTTGTCAAAACTTGGCGCTTTTCCTATTCGTTTTATATGATCTATGGTGCTTAAATTTAGCAAATAAAGTAATGTTTTAATTAAAATATATCTTATTTGAGGGCATATTAGTCAATTACAAAATGTATCACACGAACTTATCCTATAAAACCCCATGATTTTATATTAACCATATTGATTTCTATGAAAATATTTTGAAATTTAGCCTGCACACAAATGATGCTTTTGTTTCAAGCAAAGTTAGAGCACAAAAGAGTAGTTGAAAAATCTTCATGTACGTTGCTTACCATTATGCAATATCAATTCAATACATAATGTTGCTATCAAAAAAAATTCAATACATGATGTTCGTGTTTTTATTTTCAACGTTCTTGTTTTGCTGGATATATGCGCAGACAACAATGCTTGTGGATAAAGTCATGATGTTCTTGATTTTGAGCACCACTGTTTTGATCTCATTGTTAGTTTGTTCATGATGTTGGTGTTTTTGCTGTCAACGTTCGTATTTTTGCTGGATATATCTGCAAACAACAACCCTCGTATTTTTGTTCATAATATAACAATGCTCGTGGATAAAGTTATGATGTTCGTGATTGAGCACCACTGTTTCGTTCTCACTGTTAGTCTCATTGTTAGTTTGTTCATGTTGTTTGTATTTTTAAACATTCATGTTTTTGTTAGATATATGCGCAGACAACAATGCTTCTGTTTTCTCTAATCGTATATTGTACAACTTGTCGAATCACTTAGTAGACGTTGTCGCTCGTTCAAGGTCTAATTCATTAAAAGATTTTCGGCTTGAAATCCAGAGAAAACCTAGGGTTTGGTTTGTGCGTAACGGAAGAAACATATCTGGATGCGATATATTCGTGATTTTCTTTATTAAAATATATTTGTCATTCCATTCATACCCTTATAACGTCATTAAACTGATTAAATTATTAATTAATTCGTAAAAATATAATTAATCTTAACTGTTTAGATAATCAGATCTACGAGCGTAATGAGTTGTAAATTCTGACCTAAATACTGATTCTGATCAGAGCTCAACTCTTCAAGAAAATATCAAGAAACGATTTCGTTCTTATATATTGAAACAACTCCGTCACAACATTTAGTTACCATACACTGGACATTTTTCCATTGCTCCAACTCCACATAATAATACCAATTAGCAAATACAATAATAAATATAGCTACTACTTTAATTATAGACATTATGCATGGTTGTCGGAGTCTCGAAGAACATGTTTAAGCACTTCCACCTAAGTTGTTTGCGTCGTCTTTGGGCTCACTAAAACATAATTAACAAATTGCGCATGCGCCCTTTAATAAAAATTGCGAAAGACAATTGTAGAAACCCATCTTGTGGGAACATCTATTCATGATCGTAAATATCGATGTTTTGATATGTGCATCTCTTCCTTGGACTATCCAGAACGATATCGTATCAATGTTTTAGGGCGGTCCCATTTTCGGATTTGGAGTTGGTGTTGCACTGCCAAATGCCGCGAGTAAAAAAATAATGATATTTTAATATGTTTTGAAAATTACTCTAAACAAAACAACGCGAGTTTTATTGAAATTAATGATTTCCATTTTTACTCGCATTATTTAGCTGTGCAAGCACCAAATCTTTCACCCGCACTCCAATAGTTGCGGGCCGAGCTGATCGATTTCTTCTTATGTTCGGTTATTAAGCTCCACTAAACTTACTGTTTGGGCCATTAGACATGAAACAAAGATTCCAAGAGGTTCGTTCCCAACTGAAAGTTAGTTTTGTTATTTAGTTTGAGATGGGAAAAGGATGAATTTAGAAGAATATAAAAGACATTTTTGATATATTTTTTGTAAAACTTTATAAGTTTTATAAATGAACAGATCACTTATAAGAAAAAAAAATTATGTTCTTTTGGGTTAAAAAATACATAAAACTATGCCGTTTTGAAATTAGGCAAAATCATGGTTCAGTACGTTCTTGACAATCAATGTTAAAATTAAGTTTTAAGCAAATATCCACGAAGTGAGAGAGTCTAAGCGACTTAAACTAACTTATTTACACCAATAATCTATAGAAGAAATTTAGTGTCAACCAATTTCCTTCCCAATCCAACAAAAGTGACAACATATATACAAAAAAATGCAGGTGATCATTTTGGAGGTAATTACAATGAAGACCAAGTGTATTTGCAACTTTCAATTTGTCAGTCAACAAATACTGTTTAAAATATGCATAAAATGGAACCCATTGCAGCAGTTCTTGGATGACAGAAACTACTACAGTAGATATCGTTGCACAGACTCTTCTCCGTAGAGATATGAATTTGAATACTTGATCAGTTTTGGCCTTCCTTTTAATCTCAAAGGGCACACAAATTGGGTTGCACATGCACTAATGTGCTCAGATATGAATATGAATAGTTGATCAGTTTTGGCCTTTGATGCAGACAGATTAGCGAAAAATCAGGATTGTGACGAAATAGCTGGATTGGAGTTGCCGGTGTCCGGTTTCAGCCCATAATACCTTATTTTGAGCGGAACGGCGTGATGATCAGAAATCATGAGCTTCGCTCGTGTAGTATGGGCTTTTTGAGCCATCCGGGATTGTTTCCTATTTTATTTCGAATTTTTAATGTTTTTAGAAATTTTCCGTTTTTAGTAATTTCCGTATTAGGGTTTCGTTTTATTTTCCTATTTAAGTAAACTTATGTAATTTCATTCGGGAGCTTTTGAATAATGAAAAAACAGAATTAGGGTTTTTCCTAACCCGGCTTTCTCTGCGTTTGCTATGCATTATCTGGTATCAGACTACGGTGGTCCTGCGCGATGGCTAGAGGACCAAGCGGCGCTGCTGCGGCTGTGGAACGTGATATCGAGGATTTCAGAGATCGTGAGACTGCTGACCTGCGCCGGCAGGTTGCATATCTAACTCATCGTTTGGGCGCCTTTGTGGCCCAACGTGAAGGTGTCGAGGTCGTGGCTGAGCATAACCCGTTCGCGGGTGAGCCAAAAAATCAGCGTGACCGACGGTGGGAGCTTGGGTTCAAGGTTGATATTCCTGCCTTTGATGGCGGCCTCAAGGCCGAGGAGTTTATCGATTGGCTTTCTCAGGTGGAGCGACCTGCGGCCAACCCTGCCCAGCCTTGTTCTGGCGGTGGTCTTCTTTGTTTCCGTTGCGGAGAGATGGGGCATCGTCCAGCGGAGTGCCCTCAAGTTTCGAGTTCCTGTGGACTGTTCACGCATGAGGCTCCCGAGGATGTACCTGCTCCGGAAGGGGATCCTATTTTTGATGTGTATGGTGATGACGTGGCTGCGGAGGAGATTCAGCCAGCTGTTATTAAACTTGGAGAGCGCTTGTTTGAGGTTGATGGGGTGAATTTAACGGCACAAGGTGATTTTTTCGTTGGGTCTGTCAATGTTGCTGTGAATGTTGTTGAGCTTGGTGTCGCTATTGTGGACGATAAGGAACCTGTTTTTGAAGCCAGCTTGTGTTCTGATAATCCTGAAGAAGATTCTGTTGAAACTAAAGATGAGGTGCCCAGTCAAAATAATGTTGACATTCTGAAGGAAGCTCCATCAGAGGAGAATGTGAAAGAGGATCAGTTGGTAGCGGTGAAACCATCTAATGATGATTTGATTGTAGCAGACGGAGTGAACCTTACAAGCGAAGGTGATGTTGTTATAGATGATATTAAAGTTGATCTGCAGGGACCGGGGGTTATAGATGAT
Source organism: Rhodiola kirilowii (assembly GCA_033675215.1). NCBI lineage: Eukaryota > Viridiplantae > Streptophyta > Magnoliopsida > Saxifragales > Crassulaceae > Rhodiola > Rhodiola kirilowii. The sequence goes on along the minus strand of CM066201.1, from coordinate 5,813,253 downwards.
ATTAAGGATGATGTGGTTAAGGAAGCTGGGCAGGTTATTGATAATGTGGAAGACACTGCGGAGTTCACAACCATAGGGGATGCACCGAAGAAACTGCTTGTTAATGGCAGATCAATAGAACTAGCAGCTCATAAACGTGTATTCGTGTCTAGGGTGGTGTGTGGTGCTGTTCCCCGCGAGTGTTCGGACTTATTGACCCTGCCTAGCCATGTTCGCACTTCGGATATGTTCAAGGTTCAGCATTTGAGTTTGTTTTAAGGTGCGCCTTCTGTTACGGAGATGGGTTCGGATTCGGGGACAAATCTTTTCGACCCGGGAGGGGATGATGCAGACAGATTAGCGAAAAATCAGGATTGCGGCGAAATAGCTGGATTGGAGTTGCCGGTGTCCGGTTTCAGCCCATAATACCTTATTTTGAGCGGAACGGCGTGATGATCAGAAATCATGAGCTTCGCTCGTGAAGTATGGGCTTTTTGAGCCATCCGGGATTGTTTCCTATTTTATTTCGAATTTTTAATGTTTTTAGAAATTTTCCGTTTTTAGTAATTTCCGTATCAGGGTTTCGTTTTATTTTCCTATTTAAGTAAACTTATGTAATTTCATTCGGGAGCTTTTGAATAATGAAAAAATAGAATTAGGATTTTTCCTAATCCCGGCTTTCTCTGCGTTTGCTCTGCATTAGCCTTCTTTTTTTATCTCAAAGGACACACACAAATTGGAGTGAAATGAGAACAAATGCCATGAAACCTAACACACCCAATATTTGGAATTTTTTTTGAATAAATAGCACCTGTTATCCCATTCACTTTCACATGTGTTTGGTTTGGCCTAAAAAAGGATCTCCCCTTGTGTCAGGTTTGTCTGAATCTTTTGCTTTCTGAATAAGTCTCTGATTTGTTCCTCAAATGGAAAAGGAGCATCTCAAGAAGTGGGTGACCCTGATGGGCACACATCATTGTTGGTGGGAATGATTTTAGTTGGTTGAGAAAGAATAAATGATTTATCATTAGCATTTTATAATCTTTTGCAGTGGACATAAATGAGACAAATTACACTTATAATATTCAGATCCAACGATTCATGTAATTTATTCTTTCTGGTCCTAATTAGGACGGAAAGTATTAAAGTATAAAATATCATGCTTAATTATAATATAACTATTCGAATTTGATCATCAAACAAAAAGAGGACAATCCAAGTAAGGGGTTTGGGTGGACTTGAATTCTTATGCTTGTGATTACAAACCATGTGTGTTTCACTCAACTATATCATCATGTAGCTTTCAAAAATTGTTCAAAATAATCCATCACATACACTTATGGTGATAGATGAGTGCTCAAATACAGACCATTTTTACTTGCAAATATTTTTCAAGAAGTGCAAAATGCATTAAAATGCGTTCAATGAATGAGTTTTGCATTTTTTTTATTGGGACTTGGGTTAGGTTAATTAGTATCCGTCCTGTTAGTTGTTACGAGGAGTCGAACTCACACTGCGACGTGGGCAACGGAGAGCAGCCCCACTAGGCTAGCGGCATCATATATAGCATATTTTTATTATACAGTGCTCGTAACTTTTCACGACGATACAAAATACACCACAATGCTTTTAAATTCAAGAAGCGCAGAATGCATTTATCGAATATAATTGAAGCATTTTACAGGTGTCCTTAGGTTCAGTCATCAAGCTCAAAATTAGAAGGAACTAGTACTAGATCCAGTGGACCGCAGCCTAGTGGTGACAAAATTGCTCAAAAAGCAACCAATAACATAAATGGTCTTGTAGCATAATCAAAGCTCTCAACGTGTCTCTCTAGCCTATCTTATTATACATTTCTCCACGATTTACAGTTTTGTTTGGTTTTTTATGTTATGGAGTTAAAAAATTATTGTTATATGGAGTTAAAAAATTATTGTTATATGGAGTTAAAATATTAAAATTACTCGTTTCAGGTGCAAACTGAGTAATTTTAAAAAAAATTATAAACTAAAATTAGTACGTAATTTGTTCCTGTAGTTTTGTTTATTTTATAAAAAATAAAAAGGCATTTTGAACCATTTCATATGGCATTTTCCTTAATAAAATTGGTGAGGATATGTGCGCCTAGTGCCTTTACAAACTTTCATGCCTAAAGCCATGGTGACTCAATTTCTCTTTATGCTGCAACTTTCTCTTTTCCAATATGCATGGTACTTTCATTAACGGGCAACAACGGTGTAGTTCATTCTTTCCCAATGCTACTCATATTGATTGAATTATAAGGGCTTTCATGCAAATTTTATATTTGAAATCCTATCACCTTTTCAAAAACTATTTGGAATAATGGGTGACCTTTACTATTTAACTATTTTGATCTTTATTTTTTTCATCAAGCCATAATGATATCTACTTGGGACTTAAGAAGGTATCTACTAAACGATATGACGGATGTGGAATTTAATTTTCCTCGAGCCATGTTAAACTTTTAAAATTATAAGAAACATAGCGGAAAGAAAATGAAAATAAATATTTTTGTATCAAATACTTTTTTTTTTGGATTTTCCTATATAAAACAAATATAAAGTTACATATTCCTAAAAAAGAAATGTGCCTTAAAATAACTAAAACGTACATTCTTATTATTCTTTTATTTTTGCATTGTGTTGATTAAAGATTTTTTTTTCCGCAGAAAAACAAAATATTTTTAGTTTTTATATAGCAAGAACTGTACAACCTCAAATTCATATACGTAAATGTATCATGTTGGGATTTGAACCCTTACGTTTATAGTATTAAATAAAGCGTACATACCTATAAATTACGTATTTAGCTTGATCAAATAATCTACTTTTTTTTCTTCATAAAGAGAGCTTTTTATGTGTTATTCTCGTGTAGCTTATTTGAGACCTTGGCTTATACTTGATATAGTTCACTAATTGATTTTTCTCTTTTTATTCTTGTTGGATTCATATCCGGTGCAATCATGCAAAAAATAATCATCTAAAAACAGCATATTTTAGATAAAATAATAGCAAAATTATGCCATTTTAATAATATATTCATAAATTGCAAAATTGCACCGGTTCAATACTGTACGGTTTTGACTGAAAACACAATAAAACTACATCACGTTACTAAATAATGGTAACTTTTTTTTTGCTTGTGTGTACTGAATTGTATTCCATCCTCTCTTTTTTTTTTCTCAAAACTCTGCCAAAATGTTGGTGTATGATTGGTGAAAAATCCACCAATATTAAAATAGAAAACAGAATAAAATCACACAACTTATTTTGATTTTTCTTTTAAACAATTGTCCCTCACTACTCCCACTCTCCAATTCCGCGCGTGTAATCTTCCCCTCCAATCGCGTCACGATAACCGCGTCTCGCACTTACTCTTCACGCGCTTCTCCTTCGCGCGTGATTCACACACACACATCTCAAAACACGTACACAACGACTCTTTATCGCTCTCTCTCTCTCTCTCTCTCCGTGACAATTCCCAGATTCTGCTTCTCTCCTCCCTTCCCATGGTTGCAGCCGGACCAAGCCCTCCCTCCAGCCCTCCGAAATCCCATCTCTGCTGGTAAATCGTCAGTTGACTTCTGTGTGTAATTCGTTTTTGCCAGTTTATTTTTATTTTTCAAAGTTTGGGTTGGTGGATGTGGACTTGAATTTGGACGAGGGTTTGTGAATCGGTAAATTGTTAATGCTGATTTTTGTTAAAAAGTTTAGGTCTTTTTTGTGTATGGCATTTTAATTGAATGACAGGGTTGAGATACGATGAGGCTTTGGTTGTTTGGTGCGTGTCCGTGTGCCCAGATCCGTTCTGGAATTGCTGGGTTTGTGAATTAGCTTTTTGGACGACGGAATGGTTGAAAGATTGGAACTTGTTTGCATTTTGTAATGTGGTGATTTTGTTTGCAGTTTTTGGTTGTTTTTTAGTTCAACATTTTTGCTACTTGTTGACTTTTTTGCATTGTGGACATTGTTGTGGTCTGAAGAATGCTGTCATTAAGGTTCTCAGTTTGATGGGCTAGTTTATATTTGAAAGACAAGTGTCAGGTTTGGACTTAGAGTTGGCTGGCGGCTGATAAGCAGTGCGGGTAGGCTAGCTTGTTATTGTTACCAAGTGCATTTCGTTGCAAATTGTGTTAGAGTGCCAGAGAACTTACTTTAGTATTCTTTCGTGAAAAAGCGTCACGTCTCTAATGTTATGAAGTAGGACAGTTGGTCATGTGGGTTATTTGGATGCCGGTGATGACAGTCTAGGCAAAATTTGTGAACCACAATTGTTGAATGAAAGTTTGTAGTGTGGATTGATTCATTGAAGTTCTGAATTATCTATTTCTATAAGGGATTCATGAATGTTAAGTTTTTTTTATACTCACGTGCCGTGTTTTGTAGTGATGAAACAATTTCCATCTGATGTCAACAAATGAGTCTCTTTCCATCTTGGGTGCATCCTGCGCTTAGTATCATGACTGAAGTTGCAAAATATGATTTTTCGTGGTCGAGCGGTTTGCGGATTTTGGATCACTGATTTTATGGTGAGGGCGGGGTTCGAATAATTACTTAACTTTGCAAGGGAATGGATTTGGATGAACAGTCTCTTGCCAAAGGTACACCTTGATCTGAAATAGCGCTATCAGTTTGTTAACATGGGCAATTTACGCAGAAGGAAATTTTAACATCGAAATTTTTCTTAAATCTTTGTTTAATGTTTTGATAAATATATTATGTCATTGGCTTCGGCGGTGACAGCTGTAGCTTATCTTAACATTTCAATGTCATATTGAATGCGGTTCTTTTTTTAGCTTGTTGAGTTCACATTGGAATTTGATTTTCCCTGACATAGTTTCTTCATAAAGTTGAATGTCACTGCTAAAGGTGGTACTGTCGCTTACATAATCACCATTGTAAATCTCACCATTTTCGGGTTGTGTATATCTCACAGCTTGTCATATTCGAAATCTATCCAGTGTGCATAGCACCCCAGAGAAAAAGGGGTGCTCAGAACTTTCAGAACTCGCCTTAAAAAGTCACAATCTTGTTGAAAACCACTTGGAATCTGTTAGAAGAAATGCTCTAAAGCGAATGGTTCCACCAAACTTCAGAACGATGGAACATGTGAAATCCGAGTTACTTGCTAGGCCAGCTGAGAAGGAACTTGCCATGTCTTCAATGAAAAAGCAACAGAGAAAATCTGGGAATCCTATTCACCTTGCACCATCAGCTGTTCGATGTACAGAAGTAAAATCCTCAAGTACTTGGATATGTAAGAACTCCGCTTGTAGAGCTGTTTTGTCGATTGATGAGTCATTTTGCAAGAGATGTTCTTGTTCCATATGTCATTTGTTTGACGAGAACAAGGATCCTAGTCTGTGGTTGGTCTGCGCATCAGAATCTGGTCATGGATTTTCATGTGGATCCTCTTGTCATTTATTATGCGCTCTTCAGCATAACAAAGTTGGTGTAGTTGATCTTGGGCGAGTGATGCAACTCGATGGAAGTTATTGTTGTGCTAGTTGCGGAAAGGTTTCTGGAATTCTTGGGTAAGTGAATCTCTTACATTTATTCTAGAATGTCGTTCTAGGAGGGTGACTACGTGGATCTGATTAATTGAGCTGAATTTGTTGCAGATGTTGGAAAAAGCAGCTTGTAATTGCGAAGGATGCTCGTCGAATTGATGTCCTTTGCAAGAGAGTGCACTTAGCTTACAGTCTCTTCGACGGGACCTCCAGATTTTTACATTTGCATGAAATTGTCAAAGATATGAAAGACAAGCTAGAGGCAGAAGTTGGCCCTGTAGATGGCATCTCAGCTAATATGGCCCGTGGTATTGTCAGCCGGCTTTCTGTCGCTTCTGAAATACAGAAACTAATATCTCAGGCTACTGAAAAGGCCGATGAGTGGCTGGCTAACCCCTCTAATGCGAATGGCGTCTCTGAAGGTTATCAGGGACATCATTTAACATGTTTCTTTGAAAGTTTGGAAGTCAATATTCTGAAATTTTGTTTCTTTTTCATTGTCAGACGATTCACTTCCTGCTGCATGTAAGATCCTGTTTCAAGAAGTGACTTGCTTCGCTGTAATCATTCTTTTGTGTGACGTAGCTGATGCGCCATCTGATAATATCAAAGGCTACAAACTATGGTATTACGAAAGCAAGGGCGAGAATCAAATTGGGGAGCCTTCATATGTCCTCGCAAAATCTCAGAGGAGGGTATTGATATCCAATCTTCAGCCGTGCAAGGAGTATACTTTCCGAATAGTTTCATTTTCGGATTTTGGTGATTTGGGTCATTCCGAGGCCAAATGCTTCACGAAAAGCGTGGGGGTCATCCGTAAGGATCATGATTTTGTAGGGAATACCGATCGAGTAAAAGAAAATGGTCATTCAGATAGGAGGTCTTGTATGGACAAGGAGCGAAAAAAAGAAATGGGTGCAGGGTCTTCTTCAGATTTCCGGATAAGAGACCTCGGAAAGTTACTGCATTTTGCTTGGACTCAGGAAAAAGGTTGGTCTAACGAGTTATGCGCTGCTGATATGGAAAAGTGTTATGGGCCAAGTAAAGTGGTCAAATCAGAAACAGTGGAAGATGAGTTGCCCGTAGCTGCAAGAGGAGGCCTCGACTTGAATGTCGATTTAGTGCCAGATTTGAATGAAGAGCTGGCTCCCTATTTTGATTGCAATAGGGATGATCAGACTGGACCAGATTACGGATCTCAAGATATAGAGAAAAGTGACATGGCAAAATCTCTCGACAGCGGCAACTCTCACACCCAAGCCTCCATCCCATCTGCCAGTGGTCTACTAGTCGGTCCTTGCAAGAAAAGACTCTTAAACGCAAAAGATGACAACCACGACTGTCACAGCTCTTTGATACCTGGGCCGCCACTTCAAACTTGCAACGGCTTAGACGGCAGTTTTGAGTACTGTGTAAAGATTATAAGATGGCTTGAATGCCAAGGCTACATCAACAAGGATTTCAGATTGAAACTACTCACATGGTTCAGCTTGAAATCTACAAAACAGGAACGCAAGATCGTCAACACCTTCATCCACACACTGGTGGACGATCCTTGCAGCTTGGCAGCTCAGTTGGTCGATTCCTTTTCTGAAATCTTACCCAACAAAAAGCTATGCAATGGCAATGGCGTTGGCGTCTCTAACTAGCTTTACATCATTGAGCTCAACCTCAAGCTATGGGGGTAACAAAATCTCTCTTATTCATGGATTTCCATTAACATAATTATTATCTCTTTTGTTTCGACGGGTCATTTTCATCTGATCACCTCCTGAAGCTGAAATTAAGTTCCTAACGTCAGGGAGATGAGAGCCTCTGCAAATTAGGCACCGCCAAAGACGTGCGACTACTTACATCATTGAAGTCTTTAGCAGTAATTTGAGCAGTAGAATTAGCGCACCCATTGCTGCAAAATATTATCAGTTGCCATTGTTGCCTTCTGTCAATTCAAGGGAGGTCTATTGAGATTTGGAAATGATTAATTCATATTCGTACTCGTACCTGTTCTTTTATGTGCTCTTTAGTTGACAACCACGCTCAATTTGTTAGCAACTGATCCATGAAAAACAGGCCCGTAAGCACCGTACTTCTATCAGGCACAATCCCTTTACAACCGGAAATTTCTGAGCATTTGGGATTTTTTTTGATAGTATGTGGATTTCTTATCATTTAGAATATTATGTATATAGTATGGTATTTTCATTGGATCCGAAATTATCTAGTACATTTTCTCAGTTTCTGAAACTCAGATTAAGTTCGGCATCTTTATCATGGTTCGCACATCCAACTATCTTAGAATGATCTCCTTAACTAACAGGGCACTATCCATGTTGACAATCATTCAAGATTTTAAGTATTCATTTTTCTATTGATATAATTCAGATAAAATTAGATTAAAACTATGTCGTTTCAATACTAAATTTGAAAATTTAATCTTTTAGAATTATATAGTGTCATTTTATGATTCTTTTTCGATTAAATGGGCCGGATCTTATTCCTACAAGTACAAACTATACAATTTTATTTGGCATATGACTTTTAATTTATACTAAAAAATACAGAAGAAAAAAAAGTATCCGGTGCAAATGACATATTTTTGTAAAAAATACGTACAATCTAATGACAGTACTTGATTTGATCATTTGGACGGATGAGATTAAATCTCGTTATATGGTTAATTTCTGATTAATTTTTAGGTAACCAATTATAAAATATTCTTGACGAACTATATCGTACTTTTAGTTTCTTGACGATAAATTATAACCCAATTTTAACGAACTATGTATCGATAACGAAATACAACAAGTTACATCCTTTTTCACTAAACAATTGCATTACCTTTACCAAACGAGAAATGAATTGGTCATGATGCTGAGGGCAAATCGGTAGTTAGCGGATCGGGAAAATAGCAGCATAATTTTCCTGCTAGAAACAATAAAAAAAGACGAAAAGAAAAGAAAAGAAAAAAATTGCATAAAATGGGAAGTCTGATGATTGGAGGAGCATCCCGAGCTCTACTCAGATCATCATCTTCGCATCGTCCTCGCTTCGCATCCATTCGATCGATCGCTTCGATGGCCGGAAACGACGAGTTCGTCAAGGGAAAAGTTCATCCGAACGGCGTTGCTGTGATCACGCTCGATCGTCCCAAGGCGCTCAACGCTATGAACTTAGGTTTGGATTTGATTTGTTGAGCTTTATTTTATGTGGAGGATTGAAGGAATTGTAGTGATGGATTTGTTGTGGTTAGGTATGTGTGAGTGAGTGGACTGGAATGAATCAAGTTAGGGGTTTACGATTGGAGTTTAATTCCAGTTCGTAGAGTGATTTTAGGGTCTGTAAATTTTCTGGCGGTGTGGAGTATTTGGTAAATTGGTAATTTCTATGAAAATATATCTGAACAATGAGTCTTATAAGTTATTAAATTGATTGATTCTATTGCTCTATTGATGTGGTTCTGTTTCAGTTTACTAGCGGCTAGAGTTTGTGAACCACACATGTATATGATATTTAAATGCTCGGAAAGATTGTAATGTGAGAAAGCGTCAAACATGTATGCAAAGATGATTGGTGTGTATCCACATTCATTGAATATGAAGTGAATGCAGAAACAGAATAAATTTGTATGTCATGATTGTGGGCTCACATGTGTTAAACTCCATGATTGGATTGGTGCTACTTAGTAATTTTATTGACATGATGAATTTAATTGGATTAATGATTGTGCTGACTGTGAAGTTTCATTGTGCAGACATGGATATAAAGTATAAGAGTTATCTTGACGAATGGGAGTCAGACCCAAAAGTTAAATGTGTGTTGGTTGAAGGCAGCACACCTCGCGCCTTTTCAGCTGGTATGATTGTGTGAAATTAGATCCGTATCAGTTGTCACTCATGCAGTTTGATTTTTACAGTCTAGTTTCTCTGATTCTTTTTTTGATGATTCTAATTCACTTGAACTAATCGTTTGAATGCTAATTTTGATTTGCCATTTATGGCATAGTTTTTTTTTTTACATTTGGCTTCTCGTGTGAAATGCTTTTATTCTCTTCTTACCTCGGGGTAAGGTTTGAGAGGTAACTATTCACGGCCGGTGCAGGGATGGATATTAAGGGAGTAGCAGCTGAAATTCGACAAGACAAGTCCACATCTCTTGTGCAGAAGGTTTTTTTATACTGCATGTCCTTCGCATGAATGTGTAGTATTGGTGTGTGTGTGTTGGAACAGCATGTTGTGTGTTTCTTGAATTCTTATTGTATTAACGACAATGTTAGCATAATGATTTGCTTATTTCTTGAAAGTGTGTCAATGTGTAATAATAACCCAAGTGTTAGTTTATCTGCAGGTGGTGATGTGAAGCAGATAACAATCAGAAACCACCTGTCAGATATGATCGAGGTCTTGTTGGCTTTTTATAATAATTAAGTGAATTCAGTGTAGCCATAATTGGGGTACCAGGACTTGGTTATCCAACTCATACTTTATGAACTGGAAATCTCTTAATTCGACATGTGCATTGATTGGTCTTTCAACTTCCACTGGACTTGTCACCTTTGGTGTTGGTTGTCTGGGGCATCCATATTCTTGTTGTTTTTATAGTTTCAATGGAAATTCCTTTGCTTATTATGTGGCAGTCCTTGAGACATTTTCGATATGATGCCCTTTTATAACTCTATTGTTTGCCCTATCTCTTATCATGTTTAATAAATCATGTTTGTTTCTCCAGACATCAACGAGAAAACCTTCCTTATTTTTAGAAACATTAAGTAGTCCGTGTCGATACGCATAGTTCTCTAGTTTTCTGTTCTATACGATGAGGTATTTTTGGTGCGGGTAATTGATTATGACCTTATTTGTTATTGTCTCTAGGTATTTACTGCTGAGTACTCTTTAATTTGCAAGATATTTGATTACAAGAAGCCATACATCTCCCTCATGGATGGCATAACAATGGGGTTTGGGATAGGCTTATCTGGACATGGTTGTTTCCGTGTTATAACAGAGGTAACGTTCCCTTTGAACTTGAGTCTGCAATCTCATTGAAACAACAAGTTAATTAATGTCTTGTTGATTATTCAGAAAACAGTTCTAGCTATGCCCGAAAATGGAATTGGTCTATTTCCAGATGTAGGCTTTTCTTATATAGCAGCAAAAAGCCCTGGAGGAGGATCAGTGGGTAAATTTCTTAACTTGCCTGTCCACTTTGACTGAAACTTAACTGATCTTAAATGATCTTAACTGATCTTAACTTATCTTAACTGATATTAACTTATCTTAACTGATATTAACTTATCTTAACTGATATTAACTTATCTTAACTGATATTAACTTATCTTAACTGATATTAACTTATCTTAACTGATATTAACTTATCTTAACTTAACTGAAACTTATATTGACTAATGAATAGTAATCTGAAACTTATCTTAACTTAACTGAAGAGTCATTGCGCGTCGTAAGAAGAGCGGGGATGAAGTTTTTGGGTACAGAAGAGGAAGGGATTCAGTTTTTCATCGTTGAAGATGAGAGTAGGAGAAATGAGAGAGGGAGGCCTTGCAGTGTTGTTTAGTGTGGTTTTCAAGTTGATTGCTGCTCTGTTTCTCAGTGTTGTGTTTTCGAGGGCATCTAGATGCTTGGTGTTTAGTGTTTTTTCAGCCTGCTGGAGCGGTGGAGTGAGGGTGGCCTTGGTGTTTTGTCGGTGTGGGCCTTCAGTGGTTTGGCTGCTTAGCTTGGAAGTAGCAGTGATGGAGTCCTGCTTTCTGTTTTCTTGGTGTGCTTGAAGGGTAGTGTGTTTTTAGTGATCCTTGTAGTGTTGCTCTGGTTCGCTAGTAGAGTTCTGCTTTTGTTGGGTTGTTTCTTTTTTAGTGTCTCTTGGCTTTGGTGCCGGTTGGTGTTTTTGTTTGCCTGTTGCTTTGCGCCGAGCTCAGGTTTTTTGTTGTGGCGCTTTTCGGTGGCTTAAGTCCACTTATGAATCAAAAAAAAAATATTATGATGATGCTGAATAGTAATATTATGATGATGGTGAATAGTATGATGACGATGGTATGATGAATAGTAATATTATGATGATGATGCATAGTAATTTTATGATGATGGTGAATAGTAATATTATGATGAATGTATGATGATGATGAATAGTATGATGATGATATTATGATGAATAGTAATATTTATGATGATGATGATGAATAGTAATTTTATGATGATGAATAGTAATATTATTATGATGATGAATAGTAATATTATGATGGTGATGATGGTGATGAATAGTAATTTTATGATGGTGAATAGTAATTTTATGATGATGAATAGTAATATACTGATGATGATGATGGGGGTGATGATGGTGATGAATAGTAATTTTATGATGATGAATAGTATGATGGTATGATGATGATGGTATGATGAATAGTATGATGGTATGATGATGATGGTGATGGTATGATGATGATGATGATGGTATGATGATGAATAGTATGAGGATGGTATGATGATGATAGTATGATGATGATGATGGTATGATGATGAATAGTGTGATGGTATGATGATGATGGTATGATGATGGTGAATAGTATGATGATGATGATGGTATGATGAATAGTATGATGATTGTGAATAGTATGATGATGGTATGATGATGATGATGGTATGTTGATGATGATGAATAGTATGATGATGATGTTATGATGATGGTGAATAGTATGATGGTATGATAAATAGTATGGTGGTATGTTAAAAGTAACTTAACTTATCTTAACTGGTCTTAATTGATATTAACTGATCTTAACTGATCTTAACTTATCTTAACTGATATTAACTTATCTTAACTTACAAGTCAAAAAAACAAGTCAAAAAAACAAGTCAAAGTGGACAGGGCCTTAGTTTTCAAGGTTCTTGGATTAATTGATTTACCAAGGAGTCATGCTCATGAGTTCCATAATTAAGCATCTCATGTGTCCATAATGACTCAGAATTTAGTTCTTAATGCAGAAATCACATATCAGCATTCTTTAAGGAATTTTTCAGAAGCCAGACCCATCCCTGTTGATTATAATTAAAACATGTTGTAGTTCCGATGGGTCCATTTGAGTAGTCTCCCTGATTTATGCATACAGTCATTTTACCTGATGTCACAGTATACTGGCATTGAATGCTGCAACACCATACTGATCTTATCTGCCTTCTCACTATACTTTATGCAGGTGCTTATCTTGGACTAACTGGTAAAAGAATCTCCACTCCTGCTGATGCTTTGTATGCAGGACTTGGCTCTCACTATGTACCATCTAGCAACATTGCTTCACTTAAGGAAACCATTTTGGCAACTACATTGTATGTGTTCTTCCCATATTCCGGCTGCAATTTATGTATTTGACCTCTTGATATTCATTAAAAAAACATTGAGGGTACATTGAGCATTCTTGACTTCTAATATTTAACTAGTTGTACTTTGATTTTGCGACAGTTCCGATGACTCGCATGACACAGTCAAAACTATCCTGGAAAAATACAGTGCTGAGCCTGAGTCGGATGCGCAGCTTAAGCAACTTCTGCCTCAAATAAGTTCTTGTTTTGGTTCTAACAAGTCAGTGAAGGAGACAATAGAGGAGCTGAAGAAGCACGAGGCTAGTACCGATGCTGCAGGTAGAATAGTGGATGCTTGTGTTGACCTCTTGGTGCATATCAGTTCGCTAAATTGTTTAAATGATCAGTGGCAGGGTGGGCTAAAGAAGCCCTCCAAGGCATTGGGAAAGGTGCCCCTTTCTCTCTCTGTGTAACACAAGAATACTTCTCAAGGGTTGCATCAGCTTATGGGAAAAAGGGCAATACACTGTCTTCGGTAGGCCTCCTCTCCTATCATTTCGCTTATTGCTCGAAAACTTTGAGGGCACAATGTGATGACTTATTCACATGTCCATGCAGCTACCTGGTGTGATGAAAACTGAATATCGAATTGCCTTAAGATCTTCGGTACGAGGTGACTTTACTGAAGGAGTTCGCGCAGTCCTTGTAGATAAGGATCAGGTATCTCATGGATGCACCTTAAACACTGGATTTTGGTTTTGTTGCTGTAAATGTACTCATATGTAGATACGATTTTTAAAGTATCCGTTGTTCAAATTGCAGAACCCGAAGTGGAATCCATCATGTTTAGAAAAAGTCGATCCACTAGAAGTGGAGGCTCTATTTGCACCATTGAGCGCAGAAGTTGGAGAACTGGAAGTTTGATTGTTCTATGTCAGTGCAACGTCTAGTTACCTTAGGAGTGTGTTAAGTAGGCTCTCTCCAGTAGAGACTGATGCATCATCAGTTCAGTTACTCAAAAAGCTGGCAACAACTCGACCAAAATTTGGGCACAAATAATTGTATTAGCACCTTTAGGTGACTTTGTATAACTTCTGCTCCCAGGATTGTTTCCATGTCTAATTTCAGACTTATCTCATCATTCAAAACGTATATGCAACAATAAGCTCTTATAGTTGAAGTAAAAGTAATTCAATTCACTTAGACAGTTATTCACCTTGCACAACTTTAGTTCCAACTGAAACAGCTTCCTCCTTCCTTTTACCAGTGCAAGAGAAATTTTTAGTTTAATAGTGGTGGTTAAAATATACGTGTGAGCTAACATGTTTTTTTTATTTTGATGGGGAATGCGAGCTAACATTTCAAGCACCCCAAAAGTTTTACTTTCATGATTGTTAAAAGTGCCTCAAATTATGCTCACTAAAGCCAACACCTTCTACAGGTCGTAATAGGACCAAATAAATTATATAAAATATACTGTCAATATTTATTTGCATTTTCCATCAAGAATGTGGTTCAGGTACAAACCGATTTTATATATAAAAACTACAAACCGAATTTCAAGCTGACACGTGTCCAATTTCGTCGAAATCTCGGATATAACACGGATGGGCATGATGGTCATTTCACATATCTCGGAATGATCATACTTAAACATGGAATGATTGGACTTAAATTAAAACAGCAATGATCAGACTTAAACATGGAATGATCAGACTTAACATGGAATGATCAGACTTAAAACAATAATGATCAGATTTAAACAGCAATTATCAGACTTAAACAACAATAATCAGACTTAAACAACAATGATCAGACTTAACTTGGAATAATCAGGCTTCAAACATCAATGATCAGACTTAAACAGCAATGATCAGACTTAAAACAGCAATGATCAGACTTAAATCAACAATGATCAGACTTAAAACATCAATGATCAGACTTAACACTATTATTGTAGCAATGATCAGACTTAAAACTACAATGATCAGACTTAAAAAAGTAATGATTAGACTTAAAACTACAATGATCAGACTTAAAACTATTATTGTAGCAATGATCAGACTTAAAACTACAATGATTAGACTTAAGACAGCAATGATCAGACTTAAAACGATTATTGTAGCAATGATCAGACTTAAAAACTACAATGATCAAACTTAAAACAGCAATGATCAGACTTAAAACTACAATGATCAGACTAAAAACTATTATTGTAGCAATGATCAGACTTAAAACTACAATGATTATACTTAAAACATCAATGATCAGACTTAAAACTACAATGATCAGACTTAAAACAGCAATGATCAGACTTAAAACTACAATGATCAGACTTAAAACTATTATTGTAGCAATGATCAGATTTAAAACTACAATGATCATACTTAAAACTATTATTGTAGTACTGTTCAGACTTAAAACTACAATGATCAGACTTAAAAAAGCAATGATCAGACTTAAAACTATTACTGTAGCAATGATCAGACTTAACATTATTACTTAGCAAATGATCAGACTTAAAACTGTTACTGTAGCAAATTTTAGGACAGTTATACCCTCACGGGTGCGGTTAAGGTACAAACCTGTTTATTAATAAAAACTACAAACCGATTATTAAGCCAACACGTGTCCCATTTTAGTCAAAATCTCGTACAAAACACGGAGGGGTATAATAGTTATTTCACACGGATGAGTATAAAACCTAATACTGTTATTTTCAATTTAGTCCAAAAGTTGTTAATGATCAGACTTAAAAACTTAATGATCAGACTTAAAAATAGCCAAGGATCAGACTAAAAATACTTAATGTTCAGACTTAAAATTTGTAATGTTCAGACTTAAAAAGAAGCAATTATCAGACTTAAAAACTTAATGATCAGACTTAAAAATAGCCCATGATCAGACTAAAAATACTTAATGATAAAACTTAAAAATGGTAATGATCATACTTAAAAAGAAGCAATGATCAGACTTAAAAATAGCCAATGATCAGACTAAAAATACTTAATGATCAGACTTAAAAATGGTAATGATCATACTTAAAAAGAAGCAATGATCAGACTTAAAAACTTAATGACCAGACTTAAAATAGCCAATGATCATACTAAAAATACTTAATGTTCAGACTTAAAAATGGTAATGTTCAGACTTAAAAAGAAGCAATTATCAGACTTAAAAACTTAATGATCAGACTTAAAAATAGCCAATGATCAGACTAAAAATACTTAATGATCAGACTTAAAAATTGTAATGATCATACTTAAAAAGAAGCAATGATCAGACTTAAAACTTAATGATCAGACTTAAAAATAGCCAATGATCAGACTTAAAATACTTAATGATCAGACTTAAAATAGTAATGATCATACTTAAAAAGAAGCAATGATCAGACTTAAAAACTTAATGATCAGACTTAAAAATTGCCAATGATCAGACTAAAAATAGCCAATGATCAGACTTAAAAATGGTAATGATCATACTTAAAAAGAAGCAATGATCACACTTAAAAGACTTAATGATCAGACTTAAAAATAGCCAATGATCAGACTAAAAATACTTAATGTTCAGACTTAAAATTTGTAATTTTCAGACTTAAAAAGAAGCAATTATCAGACTTAAAAACTTAATGATCAGACTTAAAAATAGCCAATGATCAGACTAAAAATACTTAATGATCAGACTTAAAAATGGTAATGATCATACTTAAAAAGAAGCAATGATCAGACTTAAAAACTTAATGATCAGACTTAAAAATAGCCAATGATCAGACTAAAAATACTTAATGATCAGACTTAAAAATGGTAATAATTATACTAAAAAAGAAGCAATGATCAGACTTAAAAGACTTAATGATCAGACTTAAAAATAGCCAATGATCAGACAAAAAATACTTAATGATCAGACTTTAAAATGGTAATGATCATACTTAAAAAGAAGCAATGATCAGACTTAAAAACTTAATGATCAGACTTAAAAATAGCAAATGATCAGACTAAAAATACTTAATGATCAGACTTAAAAATGGTAATGATCATACTTAAAAAGAAGCAATGATCAGACTTAAAATACTTAATGATCAGACTTAAAAATAGTTAATGATCAGACTAAAAATACTTAATGATCAGACTTAAAAATGGTAATGATCATACTTAAAAAGAAGCAATGATCAGACTTAAAAGACTTAATGACCAGACTTAAAAATAACCAATGATCAGACTAAAAATACTTAATGATCAGACTTAAAAATGGTAATGATCATACTTAAAAAGAAGCAATGATCAGACTTAAAAACTTAATGATCAGACTTAAAAATAGCCAATGATCAGACTAAAAATACTTAATGATCAGACTTAAAAGATTTAATGATCAGACTTAAAAAACTTAATGATCAGACTTAAAAGACTTAATGATCAGACTTAAAATAGACAATGATCGGACTTAAAAGACTTAATGATCAGACTTAAAAATGGTAATGATCCGACTTAAAAAGCAGCAATGATCAGACTAAAAAGTCTTAATGAGCATACTTCAAAATAGACAATAATCAAACTTAAAAGACTTAATGATCAGACTTAAAAGACTTAATGATCAGACTTAAAAGACTTAATTATCAGCCTTAAAAAACTTAATGATCAAACTAAAAAAAGCAGCAATGTCATTGTTTTTTTAAGTCTGATCATTGTATTTTAAGTCTGGTCGTTAATGGTTTAAGTCTGATCATTGTTTTTAAGTCTGATCTTTACTGGTTTAAGTGTCATCATTATTATTTTTAAGTCTGATCATTGTTTTCTTAAGTCTGATCATTGTTTTTTTAGTCTGGTCATTATTGGTTTAAGTCTGATCATTGTTTTTTTAAGTCTGATCATTACTGTAGCAACAGTCAAAATTGCTACAGTGGGAGTCAATTTTACTGTAGCAAAAGTCAAAATTTATTCTTAATGATTAGACTTAACGCATGATGATCAGACTTAAAATCGTACTGTATTGAAATTCGAATTTTACTGTAGCGAATTTTCGAACGATTATACCCCTCCTATCTTTTATATATTTTTAAATAAGTCTATGTGTATTTTTTTATTTATAGAAAGAACCCCGACGGGATGAAAGTTCGGATGAATTTTGATTGATTAATTTTGACACGTGTCAAATTTTTTATGAGTTTGTAATTTTTATTTATAATAGTGGTTTGTATTTGATCCAAGCCCACATCTATTATATATTTTTAAATAAATCCACTTTAATTTTTTTATTTACAAAAAGCACCCCGAATTTTGATTGTTCGAAATATACACGTGACAACATTTTATTAAGTTTTTAATTTTTATTTATAATTGTGGTTTGTATTTGATCCGAACTCTTCCATCAAAACATATTTAAGTTTAACTTGCACAAACTTGACATTACTAACTCTGAACCCCTTTTTTTTTTACAGAAATTACTGAATGTGTATATGTGGGCGAGTAATTGGTTATCAATACGTAATGAACAAAAATAACTAATTAATGACACCTTTTAATCATATTTTGCTAATGGAAATGTTAAGGTAGTGTCGAGACCATTTTGGAAATGTTATGTGTCAAGAGCGTGGGATCTCATCACTTCCAGATCTTGATGCACTTGTCATAACTTGCAGATGCTACTATGCCGCCACCCGCTTTTGATCCAGCCAGAGAAGAGATCATGTCGCCGTGGGCTTTGAGGGTCATCATCTGGTTCTCTGACATGTTCCACAGCTCCAGAGACTAGAATGCGGATAAGCATTAGACGATTCGATTTAGGATGTTAACCGTAGGCAATAATTAGATGCATAAAAAGTGTACCTTGTAACATCCAATAATCATCATGGAAGGACAGGTCGGGTGAAAAATGCAGGTATGGAATTCGCTGCCGGTGCATTTTAACTCGTATACACAGTCCCCCTTCCCAGCGCTAAATGACCAAACTTTCACAACCTCCTCACTCACGGATGCCAGCAACTCACCGGATGGATCCCAACATAAGGAAGTGATGCGATTTTTATGACCCTGTCATGTTAATGTACAAGACAAGTTGAACAAAATGAACATACAGTTTCATGTTTTGAAGAAATATAGTGCACAGTGTTATTGCAAGATTATAGTGTTTTTCCACTCAGAGTAAATGGCAAGTAGTAACAAAAAAGCAAATTAAATATGAAGCATAAAAGCACCCTTATTGTACATAATCGTCGGTATGGTATTACTCGCTTATGCTTAGTAGTGAGAAGACGGCTAGGAACAATAACGGAATTTCAGAGTTGGCAGATTCCTTATGAGACTATTTCCTGAGACTTACCTGTAACTTCACCCTACAAACTTGAGTTTCCGCATCAAAAATGGATACTATGTTATCAGCAGAACCAGCTAAAAGCCTTCCATGACGAGGCTGAAACCTTATGCGTGTAACACCACCCTGCCCAAACAACCATGAATAGTTTCTCGATGAGAGGGATAAATCATGTTGGCACTTACCGCGCACCGCGTGAAACAACGCCAAATTCCACAAATCATTACCTTGAAGAATCTACAACATTTCCCATTAGTAATACTCCAATAGTTTATCTCTCCATTAGCGTCAGCTGAACATACGATGTCATCTTTGCAAGGGTGAAAATCCAATGAAGTCACTTTTGTTGAATGTCCACTGAAGGTTCGAAGAGAGTATCTCGGCTACACAGGGTCATCCATTTGGATTAAGGGTAAAAATGAAAGATTAACTTTGAAGCAATTAAAACACAGAATGGATGAGCAAGAATAGACCACAAGATTCAGATACATGAGTTGCTATTTAAATTTCTAATGGTTACTTAGTATCCTAATTAGTCATGCATGTGAAGCAGACGTCATCAATATAAAATATTACAAATAGAGTAACAAATGATAACCCCAAAAGCCAATAGTCTAGTTGATATGTATGATCCTCAGTTGTTCAAATAAGGGGACCCAGTAATTTGTTGCCAAATTACGTCGCTTAACGAATAAGATCTGGCAACCATGCACAAAGAAAGAGCAATGCTTACATTATCGGCATCCCACACCCGTACAGTTCCGTCAGCAGAAGATGTAGCAAGCCTAGGCATGCTTGGACTAAAACGGACATCGGTAATCACATTAGCATGCTCTTCGAGTGTAGACTTGACAGTATAGGAATCTGCACACCATAACACAACCTAGAAAAAGAGCGGAAACACAAAATAAGTTATATGAACATCCCTCCAAAGAATAGAGATTTCCTTAACACACACCTTTTTATCATGCCCGCCGGTGGCAAGAAGCTTTCCATCTGACGAAAAATGACAACACTCAACTTGTGTATTTGCAGAAAAAGCTCGAAATTCTGCAAACGCTGAACCTAGTGTCGCACCCAACACTATATGGAGGTCAAAGGTCACAAAATAACAAATATAGGCTATGATGATGGTGCTGAAAACCAAACGTGAGACAAATTTATTACCTTTGGCATCAACACGGCCAGTTGCATCTCTAGGGTCTCCATTATCAGGTGATATAATATCATCCAAAGCTTCATCGTTTATGAAATCGTCAATATCAGCCTGATATAATGTCACATTAACTTCCTCGCAGGGCAAGCTAAATATTCTACCTAATGGATCTCATTCTTAGAATTGCTGATCAATCAAAATAGTTAGACGAACTTATATTATAAAAATTCCTTCATGTTGCTTTCGTATGTGTTGCTTAGTGCTAAATGCACCCCAAAGACTTATAGATTAGTTCACACTGCTTGTCCAACTAACTGCTAATTCAGATTAACATCAGATAAACAAGAAGGAAGCTCGCTAACGTCGTAAGCAATTATTGATAGAACAACTTTCTGTAGAGAAAGTATTTAAAAGGGTAACATAAGCCAAGAAGTTTACCGCATCCAATGTAACGACTGATTCAATCAAAATACCAACAGAATTTTCAAAAAAAAGGACAATACGAAAACGTACCAATTGATTAGGCGCCGCTGATAGATTGCTCATTCGATCAGAGGTAAACATTGGCATAGATTTAGAGGACGCAGCATTAGTAGGTACAGGTAAGTTTGGGATTGATAATCCATCTCCTGGAGTGTGTGTTGAAGGAGTTGAGGGTGCTGAACCAGGAGATGGTTCAGTATTGTTTGCAGTTCCAGAACTATTAGCAGGGCCTGAAGATGATCCAGGATGTTTCCTCTTTTGTCCAGCCGGAAACTTGGATACCTTGTAAAAGAGGGAAAAGATATATATAAATTACAATGTTGAATTGTCAATCCACAAATAGGTGTCATTTCAAATTAAAGAAATGTTCAAGAAATCTGCCGCCTAGATGTCACTTTATTTTTGCTAGCTGGCAGCGATCGGAGAAATTTTTAAAATTGAAAACTTTGGGAATTAATAAAAATACTGATGTTTGATAAAATTTTGAAGATGTGTTTTCTTTTCAAAATGTTATTTATAAAAAAAATTAGGTGTGAATGGTGTTTGTATGATTATTTTTCATTGATAAACAAATAAAATAAAAACCCATCAATCCCCTATTGTCTTCGAAGATACTTTCCGCCCAACTAACACCTAGCCTCTTTTATAACCTTTGGTTTAAGTTAGTGTGCACATATAAGCAGCTTATTAAAAAAGACTGAATCGTCCTCCTAATGAATGAGGTTATCCACTAACAAGCACATATTAATAGGTAATCATGAAATTCTATTCACTTTGGGTTTATCGAACATTTGATTATGACATTTTATTCACTTTTAATGCCTTGAATTTTAAAACAGAAGATACTATTAAAAAATGATGTCATCTTAATCGACTGATAACAGTGGAAGGAGGGTTAAAAGGTAGCTAACCTGATCATTTCCACGTGAAGTATTTGACATGCTTCCATCACCCATGATTCCACCACTTATTTTATCATGATGCTGGATACCACGGTTGGAATTCTGAGACTGCTGACTAGAGAGTGGCTGCTGCTGCATGTACTGTTGAGGCATTTGATTGTTTCCCTGCATTTGTTGCTGCTGAAACTGAAAGTTTTATGGACGCTTGCACAGTAAATTTCAGTAACTTAATGATGCGACAACGCAAATACAGAAGCCTTTTCCCCTGAAAAGGTTTAAGAGAAAGAAATCACCTTCATTAACATGTCATTTCCCTGAGACATACCAGGCGAACCAGCTTGCAATGGTGATCCAACATTCGAAAGTGCATCGCCTACATGGTTGCCATCTCTGCCAAAGCTCTGTCTCTGGTTACTCAGAAGCGTCCTAAGTCTTCTGTTTTCAAAATCACTGGACGAAGGAGAACCCAAATTTTGCTGCTGGAGCAGAAATTGTTGCTGCAGCTGAAGCTGATTGAATGACTGCGGAGATTGGATCAAAGACTTTTGCTGAAGCAGACCAGAGTGCAGCTGATCCAGTCCCTGTAATAAGATGACGTTTAGAATCAGTCATTCAACTTGCTTAAACACATTGTAATGAGTCATTAGCATAATGAGATCACTATTGACTAAGTATTGACTTCACGGTTTTTAAAATTAGCAAAACTAAATGAAATTACAAAGCTCAGCAATCGAGTGACTCGGCCATTTAACACAAAAGTTATGTGAATATAAATGTGCTTAATAGAAAAGCAATGCTGGTGTGTGATAAAACCCACCGTCAGTGGCCACCCTTTTAGAGTCATATTGCTTCCCCCTTGATTTAGTCCTACACAAAGAATAAAAAAATTGAATATGCAGATCATAATCATATTATCTCATAATTCAAGATAGTACACAAAAACCACAGATATTTTATTTGAGGAGCAACTCATAAGTGACTAGCCTCCATTAAGTTGTAATAAGGCCTCAAGCCACATGTTTTTCATGTTTTTGGTCCAAAGTTCTTTTGGTGCGATGGTTGTATATTTGGCTTCTTCAACTAATATTTTAAGAACCGAAAATAGTAATATCTTTTTCATTATCAGCGAGGGATTCAAAGCTACCATTGAGGGCTCTTTATATGTGTGGGCCTCAAGGAAACTGTGCAAGGCATATAAAAAATAATCCAAATTTCTTTATGTCAAGTAACCATCCATAAAGTTGTTAGTATGTTATTCCATTTTCCTTATGACGTGGAATTTGAAGTAGTTAGTAATGATGCCATCATCTGAAGCATCAGGTCACGCGATATGAATGTTTCCAAAGTCTACAAGCACTGACAAGTTCATACCGTTGACTCCCATAGAGGGGCCTTCCAGACGAGCACCAAAACAACCAGCATTCATCATTGGGTTGAGTTCAGGTTTAAGGTCCTGGCGCAAGCACCACGTTACACAAGTATTAGCCTCTGAGTTAGAACCAAATGGGTAATATGAATGTAAATGAAAGATGCAATGATATTTTACTTGTGTTGACACTGGAATCTGCTGATTCCGATTCTGAACTTGAGCGTGATTTCCTGAGATGCCTCCAGGGACCCCAACTAAAGTTTGTCTGCAGTGAAAATAGACTTAAGTAGTATGTTGGACAAGTGTGTTGCACAGAACGTGTGAACTTAAAATTTAAATAAATCATGGGAAATGATGATAGACATCATCAATTACCCTGGAGGCGGACCACCAACACCTGACGATTTCAGAATTGGGATATTATTTGGATCTAGAAGCTGCCTTGTGTTTTCGCCAAATCTCTGGTGGATAAGAAGGTTATATCGTACATAAGAAAAAGTGTCTTAACAAATTATAAGTATCAAAAAGGATATAATAGCAGCACCTTCAAGGCCATGTCATCAGAGGCATCTCTCTTATGCGGAAGCTTTATGGTATCCTCATACATCTTTGTAGCCATAGCATTTGCATTTCCAGCGTTCTGCATCATCAGAGAACCATTTCCTGCAAGACCACTTGGGTTACCATTGGCAATCTGAGGCCCATCTCGGCGTTGCTGCTGTAACCCTTGGGCATGTCTTTGCATTAAAAGCTGCTGCATTTGAAGTTGATGTGGCTGCTGTTGCTGCTGAGGTTTTTGTTGGTGCTGCTGTTGTTCCCGGGCTTTGATCATCTGAGTCTGACATCAAAAGATGAAGTGACTTATGAAGCACATTGATTTTCATCATATCTATGTTGGTAGCATCAGATAAAAACTCGAACTAGTGATTTTTCAAGAAAGAATGAATATCAAAACTTCTTTCCCATTCTGAATTGGCATGTACCTTTTTGAAGATTACATCTTTTTATTTATTTAGTTAGAACCAAATATAAAATTAAATACAAACCTATACAAGCATGCATATTTATATACCTCAATGTAAGATGCGGCTGCCTCAGAATGCTTTTCATTGGACCGAGCTATGAATATGTCCCAAAAAACAGACCACCATTCAAATAGAAAGCCGCCAGGTGCATCAATAGCTGTTCATAAAGAAATAGTAAATAAGTGAAGACGTGATATACCGAGAGTTTTCACATTGCTCATCAACGAAAAAATATGGCGTTATAACTTATACCCATACCTACAGGATCCGTTGAAACTTCTCCTTCTTGTTGAAATGCCTTTGCAGAATTGTGAAATTTCCTCTTCATGAGGTAGTCATAGATGTACACGTCCAGCCTGTCATCCAAACACATAACATCATAACACAATCATTTACCAGGAGCCCGACCTAAGCGAATAATTCTCGTAAAAATCATGTCAACCTAAGTTTCTTCCTTGTCTTGCCCAACAATTCTCATTAAAACCAATGGACACTCCACGGGCCGTGATAGAGAGTCAAACAAAACCTCTGCCGAAGCACCAACTTCCCAAACAAACAAGCAAACACTGGAGTCTTAAAGAACAATAAAATCACATAAAACACCACAATTTCAACAACAACAGAAAAACGAACTAAACCTCAATCAAATGGATACTAAGCCAACCAATCGAGAGATCAAAAATAAAACTTTACTCGAACAAAGCTGGTCAACATAGCATCAAGAATGAGCCAATTCCGATCCCCAAAAAACTATCACACAGATCTATAAGAATACTAAACCTCACATCCAGAAAAACACACAATTCCATTCTGAATTCAATGAAACCTCAATCAAATCAGCATAAAATCGAAAATCAAACGTCCTGACCAGCTGTCCACCGATTCGAAAATTCACGCAACCGACGAATAATTACGCGAATTGAAAACTAAGAAAGTCAAACCGGATGATCAGAAAAGCGATTGCTTACATCTTATCAGCCTCCCATTTAGTCTGCTGATTCTGATTTTGTTGCTGCTGCTGTTGCGACATGGCTGCGGAGCTGTGCTGGTTCGGATCTCAGAAGGGAATCTCGGAGATGATTCGGTCGGATTGAATCGAAATTGAACTTTGGGGTGTTCAGTCGAAGTCTTCACGAATTCTTCATCGCGATGATGACGAAATGCGACGTGCGTTGAAAGCCGATGTAAATATAGTTTTCTCTGCTTTCTAATTAATCCGAATATTTACCGATGTACAGTAACATTTTCTTTTCCGTTGTAAACCAACCTATTTATGAAGTTATTCCTAATTTTTGATTTGATCATTTGTACGAAAGATATTAAATTTAATATTAAATTTCGTTTATAGTTAAGTTTATTTAATATTAATTTTTTGATGAAAAATTATAAATTATTCTTTTTCAGAGACGAATTATAATCGTTTTTAACGAATTTTACATTTTACATTTTTTTGACCATCTTTGTACTTGATCTTTAATACATTATTATCATTTTAATATACAAAAAAAAAATGCGTTGTACTTGAAAGCATATTAGTATTTTTTTAGCTATGAAAGTTTTTAGTGATTTTAGAGTAAAAATCAATTTACCTTTTAGATAAGATTAATCATATCACCATTAAAATTTTGTACATAGTCACGGTACATATATTCAAATCATAAACTTTCTTTATCAAAAAAAATCCTAAACTTTCATATAAGGCACTACATTCATCAAGAACGTCATATGAAAATCATCTAATTCCACATAATCGAATTGACGGATACACATCAAATAGTTCAACTCCAACTGATACACTACTACAGACGGGACTTTATGTAACGGTTCAAATTTATTATTACGCAACGGTTATAGTTTATGCAACGGTTTGTGTAAAAAAACGTTGCATAAGGTATACTTTATGCAACGGTTTTTATGAACCGTTGCATAAGGTATACTTTATGCAACGGTTTTTATGAACCGTTGCATAATGTATACTTTATGCAACGGTTTTTTACACAACCCGTTGCATAAACTATAACCATTAAGCAACGGTTTTGTGTTAACCGTTGCATATACTAAACCCTAAAATTAAAACACTGTTTCTTAGCCAGACGTCCGCTCTTCGCTCTCATCCGCTGGGTTGGATTCGTTCAGTCATTCGCTCAACTGTTGGAGTCCTTAACACCAGATGCTTCTCTTGGTGAATCTCTTCATCAATCGCTTCTGTCATCGAACATCCCTGGCCAAATCTCCATCACCGACGACGCGTTCCACTCCGTGAACCAGTTGGCCAGAAGTCACGAGCGGATGCGGATGCGGATCTCCTCCGCCTCCTCCGTCGCCAATTGCGATTATCGGTTCGGATTGGCACTAGAAGGTGACTAGGAGAGCGAGGACGCCGCGGAATGGAGTGAAAATGAAGTTGGAGATTACGGAGGCGAGCTCTTTGATGGTGCCGGAAATCGGAGTCGAGGTGGAGTTGAGCTGCGAGACTGAAGATCTGATGGTGTTTCACGTGTCGGTATTTGATGCAGATTGCGGTTTCTGGAACGAAGATGAATATGTCAGGGGTGAGTTTGCATTTTGGTGAATTCAGTTGTTTGATTTTGGGGGTGATTTTGACCTAACTTTTATGATTGATTAAACAGTTTAGGAATTGCATAGTTTGCAGGAGAATGGAATCAGCTATATGAGAACTTTCTGTTTGAGTTTGTGCTGCCTTTACTACTCCGCATAGGTGAATTTTCTAGCTCATTGGTACGTCCATTGGTGACTTATTTTAAGCTTCAATAGCTGCAGTTTGTGGCTGTTTGGTGATTTTTTTGAACTGAAGAAATGATGTGGTTGTTTATTTCTGGTTTCTTATTTCTTATAAAACCATTCTGCCTTTTTCCAATATGTCTGGTTATTTATTTGTGCCAGTAACAGCAACAATGGCCAGGTGGTTTCTCATATTGCTGTGGAAAGGAACAGAAGGAAGCAGATGAATGAGCATTTGGCTGTGTTGAGGCAGCTCATGCCTTGCTTCTATGTAAAAAAGGTGTTTTTTCACATCTTTCCTCAACTCTATACACTCCAATCATTGAATTCCTATCTTTTGTAGTTATATTGCAATGCTACACAGTACTTTATAATTGGTAAAGAACATGATATTGCCTGTTAGTGCATAGTGTTTCCTACCTTCATACAATAATGTTAATAACTGTTAATTAATCAGACCTGTCCTTTTCCAAATATTTCAAAACAAGTCTGTTTAACGTGAAACGTCATATATTGCTCTCTTGTCTATATATTGCTACTGCTGCTTGGCCTACAAATTTCGGTAAAATCTTCCATATCCACTGCGTAAAGATCTGTTCCATTTATGTTTATTTCCTGTTCCAGATGTTTTTCTTTCAAGCTAATATTTTCTTTTAACTCCATACTTTTCAGCTGATTGGCTTCTATAAGTCCAAACTGTGCACACTTCATCTCCTGCGTTGTTTTCCAGCTCACTTCTTGAAATTGAATGCTCATGCGTCTAACAGATTCAAGAAAAAAGATACAAGACGTGCGAAATGACATCGTCGGCTACTTGCACGACTATTTGTTTGAACATGATCTAATTTTGGCAAGATAAATTATTGTAGTGTTCACATTTGATTGTTTTGTGAAGTTGTATGAATGATGTAATGAATGGTCGTATTTTGAGTGAAATGAAAGTATTTGATGTTTAGAAAATGAGTAACAGGGGAATTACATTTGTTAGCAATTTGTGTTTAATTTTTAAGGTCAATTTGAGCTATAAAACAACCAAAATATATTAGAATTTTTCCACATTTTATGCCACGGTTTTAAGGAAAACCGTTGCATAATGTCATACTTTATGCAACGGTTCTAGCAACAAACCGTTGCATAAAGTATGACATTATGCAACGGTAGCTTATGCAACAGATGAGGAACCGTTGCATAATGGTCCTCAGAACCGTTGCATAAGGTCTGTTCTGTAGTAGTGTACAATGACTATTTCGGAGGAAGAGATTAAGGATGATGTGTTCTCTCTGGGCCCCTTGAAAGCCCGAGGCATTGATGGCTTCCCTGCTCTGTTTTATCAGAGGTTTTGGGAAAGGATCAAAAGCAGTGTCATTCGGGAAGTTAATACGTTTTGGGTAGAGGGCCGACTAGATGGAAATATTAACAGAACCTTGATTACTTTTATCCCAAAAAAGCAAGTAGCGGAAAGGATGGAGGATTGGAGGCCAATAAGTCTGTGTACAGTTGCTGTCAAGATCATTACGAAAGTTCTCGCATCAAGGTTGCAGCCTATTCTTGATCAGGTGATTTCCCCTTTTCAGAGTGCTTTTATTAAAG
Source organism: Rhodiola kirilowii (assembly GCA_033675215.1). Classification (NCBI taxonomy): domain Eukaryota; kingdom Viridiplantae; phylum Streptophyta; class Magnoliopsida; order Saxifragales; family Crassulaceae; genus Rhodiola; species Rhodiola kirilowii. Next base: position 5,784,867 of record CM066201.1, on the reverse strand, counting down.
GTCGCATTATTACTGATAATCTCATTGTGGCTCATGAGTTGGCGCATTTTATAAAGAGTACCAGGGATAATAAGAGGTTTTATGCATCTATAAAAGTGGATATGATTAAAGCTTATGATCGTGTAGAATGGGCTTTTTTGAGGAAGCTTCTCCTGAAAATGGGGTTCGCAGCCAAGTGGGTTGATAGAGTTATGGAGTGTGTTTGCTCGGTGACTTATCAAGTTAAAGTTAATGATAAAATTTCCTCTATCATTAAGCCGGAGAGAGGTTTAAGGCAACCCTATTTCTCCCTATTTATTTCTATTTTGTACGGAGTTATTGAGCGCTAAGTTGCAGAAGGCTGTTGCTGGTAATCATCTCAGCGGAGTGAAGTTGTGTCGTAATGCCCCAGTGATTACTCATCTTTTGTTTGCGGATGATTCTCTCTTTTTCATAAAGGCGGAGGCTATGGAAGCTGGGGTTCTCAAGGGAATTCTAAATCAATTTGAAACAGTGTCTGGGCAGAGAGTTAACTATGAGAAGTCGGAGATCTGTTTCAGGAGAAATACGCCTGCAGATGTCAGAATCAGTGTTTGCAATGTGCTTGGGATGGTGCAAGTGTCTGGTCACTCTCGGTACTTTGGTCTTCCCTTGTTGATGGGCCAGAGGAAGACTGAAATTTGTAGAAGCGTTGTGGAGAAAATATGGAGGAAAGTTAATGATTGGAAAAGTAAGTTTCTTTCAACGGCTGGAAGGGAGGTCCTGATCAAAGCTGTGGTCCAGGCTATGCCAGTGTACACGATGTCTGATTATCTGTTTCCCAAGACTATCATTGCTGAAATGGCTAGACTTATACAACAGTTTTGGTGGAATAAGGAAGGGCCAAAGGGGATAAGCTGGTTAAGTCAAGACACATTGCAAAAAGGAAATGTGAAGGAGGATTGGGTTTCAAAAATTTAAGGAACTTTAATGAGGCTATCCTTATGAAGGTTGCTTGGAGGGTGGTGAAGTATCCGCACCTTCTAATGTCGCAGATAGTAGTGGCAAAGTACTGCAGTAATAGGGGGCTCCTGAATGCTAGGCTGAGTTCTTCTCCTTCTCATATTTGGAGAGGGATCATGAAAGGTATTCATACTTTCCAGGATGGAGTTTGGTGGGAGGAAGATGGAGTTACCTGCAGGTAGAAGCACTCTAGCACTAGAGTGTTCACAGTTAAGTCTGCCTACGAATTAATCAAAGTTAGGGAGGAGGGTGGGCAGAGGAGAGCAGTCAGACACTTATAAAATTTTCAAATTCTGGAAGAGGGTATGGGCCAGTCTAATTCCTAATAAGATCAAGGTTTTCCGGTGGAGATTGTATCACAATAGTCTTCCAGATGCCTCCAACCTGAGGAGAAGGGGTGTGATGCTGGATCGTACGTGTAAACTTTGTGGTTTTTCGGGAGAGAATGCTCTTCATTTTGTTTAGAGATTGTTGGTGGGCGAAGGCAATTTTTAATGAGATGGAAGTGGACCCTGTGCTTATCTCTATAAGCGGTGATATCCCGGCGGATTGGTTGTGGAGCTGTTATCAGTCATGTTCGGAGGAGGTTTTGAGGGTCATTATGGTGACGTCTTGGGTGTGTTGGAAGAACAGAAACAGAGTCTGGCATGAGGAGGAGAGTTGGTGCGTAAAGAAAGCTGGGATTATTGCGAGGAGTATGCTCAAGATGCCTGCCTTTTCTCTTTGTCCGAATCCACGTCAAAATGTTTCTCTTTGTCCGAATCCTCGTCAAAATGTTTCTCTTGATGGTGCCTGGTCGCCTCCCGGGGAAGGTATCATTAAGATAAACATAGACGGTTCTTGGATTGGAGATCTCAGAGAAGCAGGTATTGGTTTGGTGGCGAGAGATAATTTGGGACCGGTTCTGTGGGCTTGGGCGGAGAAAGCTGGGCACTGTTTTTGTTCAGGAGAAGTGGAAGGCAGAGCTTTGAAAAGAAGCATGGAGCTGGCGAGCCTGGCGAACGCTGCTAGAGTTATATTTGAAATTGATTCGTTGGAAGTTCTGAGAGCTGTATCAATGGGCTCAGTGATGGAGCACAGTCGTCGTGTGCAAAATCAAATCTAAATTTATAGTCCACTACCTTGAACTCACTAGAAACTAGTAGAGTGGCAAGTAGGGGTCGAACCCAAGGGAAATAGATCACGTACTTGTTGTTCTTTTATGCAAGAAAAGTAAAGTAAAGTAAATACAAGTTGGGGGTTTTGAAATTGGTTTTGAACGTGTAAGTAAGGAAAGTAAATGCAAGAGGATTGTGATCAATAGAATGTATGGAATTCGGTCTAGAGGCCTTTTGTTGTGGCGCAACTCATCATTGACCTCTAATGATCTATCCTTGTATCCATAAGTGTGAGTTTATTCCATTTCAAGACATAAACCCTAAAGTAAGGCCGTTTCAAGCACTTACACCACAATCCATTCCATTTCAAGACATGGATTTCTAGTTCTAACTAGACTAACACTCCATTTCAAGATATGTTAGCCTAGGTGTAGCCGCTTGGTGTCATGATTTATTATCGACCAAGCCACTAATGAGGGAATGAACTATTAGGAGGAGCTTTGCCATTTCAAGCCTCTACTCAACTTTATAGTTCAATCCGAATGGAATACACAAGAACTAGTTACTAGACTAGGTGCAAAGCTTATCTCATATTTCAATGAAAACAAGCACAATGGAGGTCATGAAACCACACGGCTAAACCTTGCCATTTCAAGCCTTAGTTTAGCCTAGGTATCCATTCCCAAACCATTGGCACATGTCTAGCAAATGGGATACAAGGAAGCATTAAGATCAAGGTCTCAAAGCCTTGCTACAACATTAGGGAACCCCAAACCGAATTATGAAGGTTTTAGCCACTCATATTCATGAAATGAATATGAGAACTAAGGGAATCACAATCGGAATTTAGGCTCAACCTAAAATGTGTAGTGTGGAATGTAAATTGCGTAATGTAAGAAGAGAAGGAGTAGAGAGATGTTGGATTTCTTTCAAGCCAAATGACAAGAGTAACAACTATGGAATTTTAGAGTAGATTTTTCGAATTGTTTTTCCTTGTTCCAATAGGTTGTATTTATAAGCATGAGCTAGGGTTTCTCTTGTCTTGGGCTCCAAGTTTGGAGTGGCACAAGTGGATTGGCATGAGCCAATGATGAGATGCTTCTAGAATCATCAAGGCACTCTTGCTCTGGAAGTAGTCAAAATGGATTGGCATGAGGAAATGATGAGATGCTTCTAGAATCATCAAGATTTTGCAAGTGGGCTAGCTTTGGCTTGGGTTCACGTGTGGCCCAATAATGCCTTGTGGTGATTTTGGCCTTAAATGCCATCTTTTAAGCCCGATTCTTCTTTAGACTCCAAAAGGCCCTGAAATGCAAAACGACATTAACAAGCATATGTTCTTATGATCAAATGTCGTATTTGGTGGGTTTTGTTGACTCGATGAATCATATAAATACGACTCATCACCCAGGAATTGGGGAGTGGTGTTTCTCTTGGCTGAGTTCTACTATGAGGTTGCTGTGCTCTCATTCTGGGTGGGCAGTTCATTTTGCTTCTAGGGAGTCTAATCAAGCGGCGGATCAACTAGCTTGCAAGGCGAATTTGGAGCACTGGACTAGGAACCGGGTTGATGCTATTCCGCTCTGTTTAATTGGCTTTGTGTAGTTTGGTGTTTTCGTTTGTTGTTCTGTTGCCGTGTTGGTTTTGTTTGCTTTACAATAAAAAAAACTGATACAATGACTGTATCGAAAAAAACCTGATACAATGACTAAAAAGAGTGAATAAAAATTTGTGTTAAATTTTTTGTACGTGCTATAAGATAAGTCTAAACAAAGTGTACTAAATTTATATTTTTGAATTTATTTTAAGATATATTATTTTGTAGCGCGATTATCTTGTGTACACACCATAAAGAGATTTTTTTTATTGTTTGTTTACATGCAACACAAGGAATACATCACACACATTGTATATTTCGGGTATTTATATATTTCTAGATCTCGTTTGAACCACAGGTCACACATAGAACATTACCCCGAACTTGAACTTGGATCATTCTTTGAAGCACAAGCCATATGACACCTCTGACTTTAAAACCCACGTGTCGATACACCTCTCCATAGTAGGACCTTAGTGTCTTAAGCGCGCCTCCGCGAGAGGGTAGATTCATAACACCTGCAAGCGTCCACAAGGGACGAGGAAGAGGAAGATGAAGAGAAAGGGGAAGAGGAAAACATCCACAAATGATGGAGGAAAGGTCCACACCATAGGTGAGACTAGGAAAATCCACAAGATTGTAGAAGGAAAATTGTCATGGTGGGGTTTGAACCCTTGACCTTGTCAATTGCAAGACAAGTGCCCAAGCAACTCAACCACCGCCTTGTTGGCACCAAAAAGTAGGGATGCATATCCGGTTCGACCCAAACCGGACCGGAGGACCAAATTTTTTTGAAAAAGTGGATCGAGGACTGGACTGAGTATATACGGTCAGGATCGGTGGACCAGATTTTTTTGAAAAAGTAGACCAAAGACCGGACCGGACCGTAGTTTTACACTATAATACGATCTGGACCGTAAACCCAGACCGGATCGGAATTTTACGGTCCGGATCTAATCGGGGGACCGGAATTTTCTTAAAATATGGACCATGGATCGATACGGTCCGGGTTTACGGTCCGGTGCAATTTTGAGCATCCCTACCAGAAAGAGATATAATTTGAAAGCAGATTTTTTAAATGTGATTATCTCAATCGTAACTGTGGTGCATAATTTTAAACATGAGTTATGGTCTTTTCCATCTCCGGTCTACCACCATAGTTTCCAACTCTCCTTACTTTAAAATATAGTTTACTGAGCATATACACCGGTGCTTATTTTGAGAACTTCCTCATCCAGAACTTCCTCTTCGATTCTCGTAAATAAGCACAAAAAGTTTGTATTATACTGAGGGATGTTGTATGAGAAATGCTCCGGTGAGGAGGAGTAGCACTTCCTCACATAGAACTTCCTCCTCGATTCTTGTACCCACTCACAAAATATTGTAGGAAGTGCTACCAGAAATGCTACTTCAGCATTTTAAGTGAACACATAAGTAACATAAGCCAACAAACGAAAATAGTGTAATCACAACTCACAAGAATCGAACCTAGGACCTAAACGTACCTCAACCATCAAAATACCATCATACTAGTTTTTGTAGATATTAAAATACTCAAAATTTATATAGTTGACTTATTGAAAAGATTTTTACATTTTCAACCCTCATGCCAACAAGGTGGTGGTTGAGTTGGTAGTGTCTTGCAATAGCAAGGTCAAGGGTTCGAACCCCACCATAGCATTTTCCTTTCCACAATTTTGTGGAGGGGTGTTTTTCGTCCCGCTTACACGTGGACGCGTTGTTCCTCCCTCGTGGAGGTGTTCTTTGTCCCGTCTCAGTGTGGACGCGTTGTTTCTCCCTCGTGGAGGTGTTCTTCGTCCCGTCTCGGCGTGGACGTGTGATAGTGCTAAAATATATGCATTTTAGGCGACCTCTATGCTTATTGTTCTGTTTGTTTTATCACGATTTCACTTGCTATTTGATGTCTTGTGGTTCATTTCAGGCGAGTTACAGAGTTTAAGCTGAGAACACAAGTGGGCATTGATTTTGGAGCAAAACCGAGCATTTCGGAGCAAAAACATGGACTTTCGGGCAATCGAGACACGCAGACCTCTCCGGAGTATTTTGGACCTACAGATCTCATGTGGTGTCCGATTTGGTCAATTCAAAGCTTATTGGAAAGCTAACTCAAAGGGCTACAACTCTCTAGTTGACGCCGAGACCCAAATCGGACGTTAAGACAGCAAAAAGAGGCCAGCAAGAGACCATGCGTTTGCACAATAATGTCATGCGAACGCACAGACTCGACCAGTCGCATGAGAAAGTCATGCGCTCGCATGAAAGGCTCCAGAGCTCGCATGGCTTCGACCAGTCGCATGAGAAAGTCATGCGCTCGCATGAAAGTCTCCCAAGCTCGCATGAACTTGACCAGTCGCATGAGAATCTCATGCGGTCGCATGCCTCAAGCCCAAGCTCGCATGACCAACTTTTACGCATTCATGCGCTCGCATGAAGTCATGCGCTCGCATGATAATTTCATGCGCTCGCATGAAGTCGTAAAAATCAGATTTTTAACTTTGGGGTATAAATAGAAATTTAGGATTTCCAAAACCGTGTGTTGTTTTTCTGGGATTTTTCTGGGGATTTGAAGAGAAGAAAGCTTGGAGAAGAAGCAAGAATTTTACATCATCATCAACAACTCGGATCGTGGATCGTCCTTCATCATTATTCCTCCATATTGGTTCTAGAATCCTAAACCCAACTTTGTTTATGTTTTTCTACTCATCTACTATTGATATGGGTTGTAATCTCACCATGAGTGAGTAGTGATATTGGTTGGGGTTCTATGAACCCCTAGGCATGTTTGTGACGTTTTGAATACCATGAATACAATTGATGAATAAATTTTACACACGATTCTTCTCCGTTTAATCTTAATGTTTTTGGATTACCTATGACATGTTTTTTTTGACAAGTCCGAAATAGGGATTCTAGTTGATTTCATGCTTGACGTAGCTAACCCCTGAAAAGTATGATTTCAAAGAAACTAAAAGAAGGAGCATTAGGATTTTAGTGTTACATGGCGATGCTTTAATCTTAATGAGAATGGCTTGAATTTAATAAGTGCATGATTTATTTAGCCAATAAAGCGCGAGTGTGAGGCTAGATAAATAATGTGCTATAGCACCAATAGAGCGCGAGTGTGAGGTGTTATGCGAGGTGTAACCTCTTAATGCTAGGTTGTAGCGCGAGTGGAACCTAGTATTAGTTTGTAGAGATTCTACGCAGTTGATCTAGTACAGAATGGATGAAAACAAATGCGGAAAAACGCACAAAGATTTATAGTGGTTCGGATCCGGATGATCCTACTCCACTCGAGAAGAGGCACGGCTTTATTAATCAAATTGGTAATAGTACAATGCTCTAAACACTCTCACGAAACTACAGACTTGAATTCAGAACTCAATTCAATCTCACTCGAACGAATTTCTCTCTGCAACTCAAGAACCCTAATTTCTGATTTCTGGAAAACGAAGAAGATAATGATCTGACTCGGTGAGTCGTCTCGCTTATATAGCCGTTGCTTTGAGTCGAACTCGAATGCTCGCCAAAACGCTGCGCTCTAATTGTCCGCTTTCATTAAACGGTGACGTTCCAATAATAAGGCGTGCACTCCTTATTAGCCGAAACGCTGCCGTTCAAAACCAACTGTCATAACAAACTTTCCCGCTGAGCTGTAACGATGCCGTTCCATTAAACCGAAACCGTTTGAGGAAGTTTGTTATTCGCAAAACGACGACGCACGCTCAAAGGGAACAGCCGATCGGCTACTCGGCCAACCGCTTGGACACACGCCCGGCCATCCGAGCGGCTACCAAGCACAAGCCCGGACCTCCACTCGGCTACCCGGCCTGCTTGCTCGGCCATACGCCCGCACCTCCGAGCGGCTACCCGGCCTGCTTCCCTGCGCAATTCCGCGCACCTGAATTTGGTCTTCAGCTCTTCCTTCCTGTACTATTACCAATATCCCAATGTGATTCACGAATCAAAATCCACAATTCTCCACCTTGATTCTTAATCACTTCAAAGCCACTGAATGTACCTCTCCTCTCATCCTGCTCTAGGGTTCGTCCTTCAACCCAATCAGCTCCAAGCAATACTCAAACTTATCACTTGGGACTGATTTTGTCAACATATCAGCAGGGTTGTCCTTTGTACCTATCTTCACCACTTGAACTTCTCCAGTGTCAGCCACATCCCTCACAAAATGCATCCTCACATCAATGTGCTTGGACCTTTCATGAAACACTTGATGTTTTGACAGATGAATGGCACCCTGACTATCACTATGCACCTTCACACAACTCTGGCCATGACCCAACTCTGTAAGAAGTCCCTTCATCCACAAAGCTTCCTTGACAGCCTCAGTTATTGCCATGAATTCTGCCTCAGTTGTAGATAAAGCTACCACCTTTTGAAGATTGGCCTTCCATGACACTGCAGTCCCAAACACTGTAAATACCAGTCCTGTTTGTGACTTTCTTGTGTCCACATTCCCTGCATAGTCTGAGTCCACAAAACCTTGTATAATCTCTGAACTGACTTGCTCCTTTCCAAACAACAGTCCTTTTCCCAAAGTCCCTTTAATATATCTCAATAGCCACTTGACTGCTTGCCAATGATATTTCCCTGGATTAGCCATATGCCTGCTAACTATACTCACTCCATGGGCTATATCTGGTCTTGTGCAGACCATAGCATACATCAAGCATCCTACTGCATTTGAATAAGGCACCTTGTCCATATAGGCTTGTTCTTCTTTGGTCTGAGGTTCCTGATCCTTGCTCAACTTGAAATGTCCAGGAACTGGTGTAAGAACTGGCTTTGCATTACTCATCTCAAACTTCTCTATTACCTTTGTCAGATAATCAGTTTGGCACAGAAACAGTTTCTTCTCTTTTCTGTTCCTCTTAATCTGCATTCCCAGAATTTTCTTTGCTCCCCCAAAATCCTTCATCTCAAAATTAACACTTAACTGCACTTTTAACTTGTTAATAGCATTAATATCATGACTAGCAATTAGCATATCATCCACATACAATAGTAAATAAATCTCAGATTCACCTTGTACATGTTTACTATAAATACACCAATCAAAGTCAGATCTTTTAAAGCCACAGTTAATCATGAACTCATCAAATCTCCTATACCATAATCTAGGTGATTGTTTAAGTCCATATAATGATCTTTTTAGCAAGCAAACTTTATTTTCAGGATCACCAACAACAAATCCCTCTGGTTGTCTCATATATATAGTCTCATCAAGGTTACCATGCAAAAAAGCTGTTTTAACATCAAGTTGCTCTAGTTCATAATCAAAATATGCAACCAAAGCTAACATGATCCTAATTGATCTATGTTTTACCACTGGGGAAAATATTTCATTAAAATCAATACCTTCCTTTTGAGTAAAACCTCTTGCAACCAACCTTGCTTTGAGTCTTGGCATTTCCACTCCTGGAATTCCTTCCTTCCTAGTGAAAATCCATTTGCTGCCAACCAATCTTGCCTTGTGAGGTCTGTCTATGATTTCCCAAGTCTTGTTCTTCCACAAGGAATCCATCTCATCCTTCATAGCTTTTAACCACTGTTTTCCTTCACTACTATTCACTGCATCTTTATAATTCTCAGGTTCTGTGTTAGAAATATTTTCAGCCACATTACAAGCATAATTTACTAGATCCTCAAAACCATATCTAACAGGTGCTCTTCTATTTCTAGCAGGTCTATCTCTAGTTAACCAGAAATCACCTTCCTCACCAGTTATTTGATCATTCTCATTAGGATCCTCTAAATTACCTTCATCCTGATTTTCAATATCAGCAGTTGTAGTAACATGTTGTTCAAGCTCCACCTCAAGATTAATACCATCAGTTCTAGGCACAACATCAGCAACTTCATTTTCAACATTTTCAGTATGAACCTCATTTTCAGTATTAACAGTAATTTCAGCATGTTCAACATTTTCCAAGTTTGGTTCCAACTGTTTAGCATTTTTATTATAAGGAAATGTGGATTCATCAAATCTAACATCTTTACTGATAATAACCCTTTTATGCCCATCTTCTAAACACCAAAGCTTATATGCTTTCACCCCATCAGGATAACCCAAAAACAAACATTTTAATGCTCTAGGTTCTAGTTTCCCCTGCTTCACTGTTGCATAAGCAGCACAACCAAATATCCTAAGCCTATCATAATCATCTAAACAACCAGTCCACACTTGCATAGGAGTTTTAAAGTTCAAAGCAGAAGAGGGACTTCTATTTATCAGATAACAGGCAGTATGAGCAGCTTCTGCCCAAAATACTTTAGGCAAACCAGATTGTAATAACATGCATCTTACTCTTTCTAAGATAGTTCTATTAAACCTTTCAGCCAAGCCATTTTGTTGAGGATTACCTGGGGCAGTATGGTGTTTAACAATGCCACATTCTTTACAGAAATTAAGAAAGGCACCATCTAAGTATTCCAGTCCATTATCAGTCCTAAGATACTTTACCTTCCTGCCAGATTGATTTTCCACCATCATTTTCCAGTCCTTGAAAGTTTCAAAGGCCTCTGATTTCTGTGCTAAGAAAAATACCCAAGATCTTCTGGTAAAATCATCAATGAGAGACATAAAATATCTTTTACCACTATGGGATTGAACCCTTGTTGGTCCCCAAAGATCAGAATGTATATAATCAAGTTTTTCCTTGGTAACATGTTTACCTTTACCAAAACTCAATTTAGTTGATTTACCTAGAACACAGTTTTCACAAAACTTAAGTTTGTCTATATGATCATTGCCAAAACAGCCTTGATCATGTAACTTAGTTAAACCAATTTGGCCTAAGTGTCCTAGTCTTAAATGCCATAATACAGTTCTATCTTTGTCAGATTCAGTGTAATCCACACTATTGATCACATCAGGATATCCTTCTAACACATATATGCCATTCTGCCTTTTTCCTTTCAATTTCAGCACATCATCTTTATACACTTTTATTTCACCATTTTCAGCTTTAAAGATGCAACCATGTGATTCTAACATGCCTAAAGAAATTAAATTTCTTTTCAGTTCAGGAACATACCTTACTCCTGAAATTTTTACCTTAGGTCCATCTTCCAATTTCATCCAGATGATGCCTATTCCCATCATCTTGCAAGCTTTATCATTTCCCAAATGCACTGTTCCTTTGTCTTGAGATTGAAACTCCATCAGCCATTCCTTGTGAGGTGTCATGTGATATGAGCACCCACTGTCTAATATCCATCTACTAGATGAAGAAGTCTGAGTCACTGTTAGGGCCTCAACAGTCTCATAAGAGTCTTCAGCCAAGGCAGCATCACCCTTGGGAGTTTCCTTCTTTTTCCTCTCAGGGCAATCCTTCCTCCAATGACCAGGCTTGTGACAGAAGAAACAGGTGTGCTTCTTCTGTTCTTGAGTAGAACTGGAACTAGTACTGGCCTTATCCCTTTCATTGAACTTCTGGGACTTATGCTTCTTCTGAAAACCTTTCTTGTGAAAGCCTCCATAAGCCACCAGACCATCAGCAGAATCCTTCTTGGGTTTCATCTCCAATTGCTTCTGTTTCAGGGCTGCCAGAACTTCCTCCATTGATAGAGTTTCCCTTGAATACTTCATTGTATCCACTAGAGTAGAATATGAGGGAGGCAATGCATTCAGCACCATAATGGCCTGATCCTCATCCTCAATCTTCTCCTTGATGTTCTCAAGATCAATAACAATTTTAGCAAAATCATCAAGATGTTCATCAATGGACTTACTTCCATCCATCTTGAATCCAAACAGCTTGCCCTTCAAGTAGATCCGATTTGTCAGAGTATTAGTCATGTACAGGGACTCCAACTTCAACCACACAGCAGCGGCAGTCTTCTCCTTGGATACTTCCCTTAGGACCTTGTCACTGAGATGAAGAATCAATGTGCTGTAAGCCATTTCTTGCATCTCTTCCCTGTCAGCTTCAGATACAGTCGCAGGGATGCCATCAGTGACCAAAGCCTTCGCCACTTTCATCTGAACCAGAATGGCCTTCATTCTTTGTTTCCAAAGCGCAAAGTCACCTTTGCCATCAAATCTTTCGAGCTCTACTTTCGTTGACACCATCTCTGCACCCTTTTGGCTCTGATACCAGTTTGTAGAGATTCTACGCAGTTGATCTAGTACAGAATGGATGAAAACAAATGCGGAAAAACGCACAAAGATTTATAGTGGTTCGGATCCGGATGATCCTACTCCACTCGAGAAGAGGCACGGCTTTATTAATCAAATTGGTAATAGTACAATGCTCTAAACACTCTCACGAAACTACAGACTTGAATTCAGAACTCAATTCAATCTCACTCGAACGAATTTCTCTCTGCAACTCAAGAACCCTAATTTCTGATTTCTGGAAAACGAAGAAGATAATGATCTGACTCGGTGAGTCGTCTCGCTTATATAGCCGTTGCTTTGAGTCGAACTCGAATTCTCGCCAAAACGCTGCGCTCTAATTGTCCGCTTTCATTAAACGGTGACGTTCCAATAATAAGGCGTGCACTCCTTATTAGCCGAAACGCTGCCGTTCAAAACCAACTGTCATAACAAACTTTCCCGCTGAGCTGTAACGATGCCGTTCCATTAAACCGAAACCGTTTGAGGAAGTTTGTTATTCGCAAAACGACGACGCACGCTCAAAGGGAACAGCCGATCGGCTACTCGGCCAACCGCTTGGACACACGCCCGGCCATCCGAGCGGCTACCAAGCACAAGCCCGGACCTCCACTCGGCTACCCGGCCTGCTTGCTCGGCCATACGCCCGCACCTCCGAGCGGCTACCCGGCCTGCTTCCCTGCGCAATTCCGCGCACCTGAATTTGGTCTTCAGCTCTTCCTTCCTGTACTATTACCAATATCCCAATGTGATTCACGAATCAAAATCCACAAATGTTACATGGCTAAATTCTACATGTGTATGTTCGAATTCATTAATGGTGTTCTAATTCGCAGTCACAATAATTGTCTAGGAGGGATTAGAACCCTAGTCATCCTTGATTGATTGTTTACTTATTCCATTTGACTAAATCTCTTTGTTCGGATAGTGAATTATTTGCTATCAACCTCTTACGAGGACCAAACCCCCCCCCCCAAACCATTAGACACTCTAGGTTTAATCGTTAGCACTAATTAGTTTAATCACCTATCTTTTGGGTACGACCTTGGGTTTCCCAAGTCAAAATATAAATGTTTTGATTAACCGTGTTTGGCATAAGTATTTGATAATTCTTATCGAATATTTACACTGAATTACAATCGATCAACGTGTTAATCCTCCTTAGCGGAGGTGTTGTCCGTCCTTGTGGACGTGTTGTGTTCTGCAGGTGTGGCTTGTATGATGCATGGAGGTGCGTATTAAATCATGGGTTCTCAAGATAGAGGTGTCTTAATGACATGTGCTTCAATGTGGACAATTCAAGTATCAATCCGGGTGGTGCCTTGTGTGGCCCGTGCTCAAAGTCTAGTGTTTGTACCTAATTAACAAAGTGATCATGTAATATATATATGCAAGATGTATTCGTGTAGTACTTAATTTGTATGAGATGTTGTAACCCACACAAACAAGTAAAAAACCTATAAATCATCAAAAATCTGTAAAGTTTAATATTGAGGCAATCTCAATATTTACCGATCAACAATTCAAATATTCTTCTAACTATGTCATGCCTTTATATGTGAATGAATTTAGGGGATTATAATTTAAAATGAGAACTGCGAATTGATAAGTAATATTCAGATGAACGATGAAATAGTGATTAACCGTGAAATATTTTAGATGAATATTAAAATATAAGGAAAGTGACAAATAGGAGACATAAACTATCACTCATTGACAATTACGGTCCGAGAACTATGAAAATTGACAATTACTATCACTCATTTCAAATTATTTGAATCCTCAATTTTACAATTAAGTGCAAGAAGGTTTTTTCAATTCATTCGTTTAGTTAACTTTGTTAATTGACGGAGTGATATTCCGTCAGTTAAGTGTTATATGAGGATTCAAATATTTGAAAATTGCTCTTAATTGTCTATTTTCATAGTTTGGACCGTAATTTGTCAATGAGTGGTAGTTCATACCCCCCACTTTGTCATTTTTCCTAAAATATATGATGAACAATAAATAAATAACCTATGCAATAAAATTGTTGTTTCTTATTCACTATTTATTAGAATATTTTATTGTTAACTATTATTTTATAATGAGTATATTATCGTTCATCAGTCTGTAGTTCTCATTTTCATACGTAGTTCTCTCCTTGAACAATATCCAACTGCTCAAAATTACTAGACTTGGAAAATACATTGGCGTCAATCCGAAAAGGATGTGATTCCAAAATAAATAAATAAACAGAACGAATCATGTTATTGTAAATTTAAGCGATTTGTCGTGGCCTTTTACAAAATCGGGAGTGATCTAATAAGTAACCTACTTGTCAAATGATAAAAAAAATTGATGGCTCAAGCCTATATGGGCATAATTAAGTTTATTTGGATAACTTTGATTTTCAATGGAAAATCAATTCAGATTGAATCAGATTCATCAATTTTTTTATTGAATCAAATGTAGAAAAAAAAAAAAAATCCGAATCGTCACTAATATATGCTAGTGTTCGCAATTTTGACTCCAGCATAACCACAGTATAGATTCATGCTTCATGTTAATCGTCTCGACATCATCACAATGTGGACTAAAAAGCCTAAGAGGGGTTTGAAACACTCGATTAAATGATTATGAGAATGACTGCCATGTCAATATCGTTTGTGAAAAAAAAAACAGATTTGAGTTTTGAGCGGATAAAAATAAATCGATATCAATTGGCGAAAGATTGGATTGAAATTGAAAAAAAAAAATATGAAAACGAAGAAAAATATGTAAGGAATTTGAAGATTTAACTAAAACGGAAGGTCTTGAGAGAGAAGTCATATTTTTATTTTTGGAACGGTTTTACGAGTTCAGGCTATCTCAATAATTTCTAAGGTAAAAGAAGAGGTTTCATTTCAATAAAACTACAAGCATGTGTCATTAGCATTACTTACTTTTCATTTTCTTTCCACCAAATTAAAATTACGCGTCCCTTTATTTTCGAACACGCCCTTGTTGTCCCCAAAGGCTAGTACGCTCACAATTCAATGACCATTATTATTATTATTATTATTTTTTGATCAATGACCATTATTATTATTTGTAGTTTTTTTGTTCTATATTGATTTGTCCCACAACGTTGTCAAGTTAAAATATGAATGTGCTCTCAATTAAGTGATTATGTTCCCAAAAGGATTAAAGAGAATAAATACACTTGAGAATAAATAAATCATCATCTATAATTCTATTATTAATAAATTAGAAATTTCTATGTCTCCATCACCTGATTAAAACAGACACACTTAGTGGCTACCTTAACTAGATTAAATAAGTATAAACTCGCCAGCAATATAAAAGCATTGACTAACTACAGTAAGTTTTAGCCTGCAAACATTCAACGCATACATTTGCAAGCATCATATTCAATGTAAAGTTCGAATGAAAAAAATAATAATAATGTGAAATTATAATGACTCGTTCCTCAGTTATGTATATGCATTGTTTTATACTGAAGCCAAATACATGAAGTTAAGCCAAATGTAACAACATCTATCCATTGTTTGGTGATTTCTTGTTTTACAAATGTCCTATTTTCAAATTTTACTTCCCAATTTGTCTTGATTTTTTAAATATTTTTGATATGTCTTTTTATGAGGAGTGTTCAAATGTTATGTGTATTTTATGGTGTTATGTGTTACTTCAATCTCAGCTTTTAGATTAAATTATCTAGAGGGGCAAAATGAAAGTCAAAAAGTAACCAAGTTATTTGTCATCTTGTACTTTTGTCTTTTACCTAAAAGACAAAAGTGTAAGATGAAATCTGGACCTTTAGATCAAAAGATCTAAAGGTGCACAATAAAGTAACACATAACACTCTAACAACCCATAACACTTGAACACCCCCCCGTCTTTTTATAATCTAAATATAAATAAAATACAAATGTTATGTTTTAATATCAAACTAGGAAAATAGTATATTAAAAGAAAAAAAATAAAAATGTTAAGTTGCATTATTTTGTAATCTTTATACCTAAAATCGATATAATTTATCATAAAAATTAAGATTATTAAAAGTGATCTGGATACCACATAATTTAAATAATATAATATCAAAACTACGTCGTTTTAGTATTATAACTCCTAATTTAAAATGAATCATTTTAAAAACTATACACCTCTAACTTAAAACACACAAATCTATATCATTATGTAATAACCCTTTCTTGATTGGTTGCCCTGAAAACAATATTAATTTTTACATTTGACATCAAAACAGGTTTCAATAACCGATTGTCAATTAAGCAAAAATATGATGGAAAAAACGGCTCCAAGTAAACAATTTAGCACGACCCTTGCAGAGAAATTATACTCATAAATCCAGTTTTTTTTTGTTGAACAATACTCATGAATTGATACTGCATTTGTGGTCAGTAAATTCCAATTTAATGTTGATAATATTTGGTGCATGGGAGAAAGTCAATATTAATGTAAGGGCACGAATTTTAATTAAAACCTTCACAAAATGATCTCTTTCCAAAAACAAAATTAATTAATCCTCCCCATATCACAACTAAAATACACAATTGAAAAAAAAGAAGAAGGAAAAAACAAATTACCTTTTAGATTAGAAAACATGCTCTGACTCTGTCGTCTTTCGTCACATCTTCGAATTTCAATCCGTCAACGAAAAATAGAATGTTGCAGATACTCATCCCATTAATCCCCTGACCGTTTCTCTCCCAGAAAACTCGTTACATCTTCCTAAAAACCCTACTCCCCAGCTGCTCTGTTTTACAACCATCAGAAGATAAAAAGCTTCGACTTTCCTCCTCCAATGGCGGATGTCAGGAGGAGAAGCCGAAGCGGCTTTGTTAACCTCGTTTTCATCATCTGGATCGTGACCGGGTTTTCAACACTTCGATCCAGCGCCGAGCCGACGTCAGACAAGCAAGCGTTGATCGACTTCATCACCAGAATCCACCACAGAAGAAACCGTCCCGGATGGGACTTATCGAACTCCGCCTGCAACTGGACCGGCGTCGTTTGTGACCCCGCGCAAACCCACGTCCGCGTGCTTCGGCTTCCTGCCGTTGGACTAGTTGGTCAAATCCCGGTCAACACGATAGGCCGGTTGACTCAGCTCCGCGTCCTGAGCCTCCGGTCCAACTGGTTAACAGGATCATTGCCGGAGGATTTTGGGAACTTGATTACTCTCCGGAGTCTCTATTTGCAGAATAATCTTATCTCTGGTGCGTTTTTTGTGAAGTCGAAGAAGCTGATTAATATTGATGTTTCGAATAATCAGTTTGAGGGAGCGATTCCAGCGTCGGTTGGATCAATTTTTTTGCGGACTCTGTTTCTGCAGAGGAACAGATTCTCAGGTGCGATTCCGCCGATTTTGAATACGTCGGGGTTGTTAGCGTTTGATGTTTCGAACAACTTTCTCTCTGGCGAGATTCCACAAACCCTAGCGAAGTTTCCAGAAGCTTCTTTTTCTAATAATCTGCAGCTCTGCGGCACGCCGCTGCCGCCCTGCTCAATTCCATCCCCGTCTCCATCTCCGTCGAGTGGGAAGAGAACGAAAAAGCTTTCCACCGGCGCAATAGTTGGCATTGTCGTCGGCGTCGCAGTCGCTCTTCTCCTCCTCATCTTACTCCTCTTCTGTTTCTTCAAGCGCAGCCGCCGTCCGCCTCGGAGGCAATCTTCGAGAGGGTTGAACGAGGTCGTCGAGTCATCGTCGAAGGAAGAAGTCCTGGCGGAGGATCCGAAGCACAAACACAAACTAGTGTTCTTCGAAGGAGACGAGTACGGATTCGACTTGGAGGATCTGCTGAAAGCTTCGGCGGAGGTGCTCGGAAAAGGAAGCACAGGCTCGACGTACAAGGCTGAGATCAACGACGAGACGACGGTGGCTGTTAAAAGATTGAAGGACATCGTTGTGGGGAAGAAAGAGTTCGAATCACAAATGGCCTTGCTTGGTCAACTCCGCCATCAAAATGTGGTCAAACTCATCGCTTATTACTTTTCAAAAGACGAGCAGCTCGTCATCTCCGATTACATCCCCGCCGGCAGCTTATCTTCTCTTCTCCACGGTTCGCTTCAAAACCCTAAATCCCCAAATCTCAATTCCTCAACAGTTTTTTCGATAAAATTTAATTTTTTTTGATGAAAAATTTAAATATTTATTTACAGTGTTTTTTTAATGCATATTTACAGTGTTTTTGATACTCTGTTTCTGATGTTAATGTGAACAGCGAGTAGAGGATCGGGTCGGGTGCCGCTGGACTGGTTGACCCGGTTTAAAATCGGGTTGACCGCCGCGAGGGGTTTGCACCACCTGCACACGGCGGCGAAGACGCCGCACGGAAACGTGAAATCATCCAACATTTTGATAACAAAGTCTTTTGAAGCGTGCATTTCGGATTACGGTATGTTCGCGCTATTCGGACCGTCGGCGATGCCGAACCGGGTCACGGGTTACAGAGCTCCGGAGGTGCAGCAGGAGGCGAAGATGGTGAGCTTCAAATCAGACGTGTACAGCTTCGGGGTGTTGCTACTGGAGTTGTTGACGGGGAAGGCGCCGAATCAGGTGGGGTCGTTGGGGGAGGATGGGATTGATCTGCCGAGGTGGGTGCAGAGTGTGATGATGGAGGCGTTTGATGGGGAGGTTTATGATGCGGAGGTGGTGGGGAGTGGGGTGGAGGAGGAGATGGTTGCGGTTTTACAGGTGGCGATGAAGTGTGTTGAAGTGGCGCCGGAGAGGAGGCCGGAGATGGGGGAGGTGGTGAGGATGTTGGAGATGGTGGAGAGCAGCGCGTTTCATTCACCGTCAGATTTGAAAAAGGGAAAGATCTGACGGATGAGATTGATTTGATTTTTTGTGGATTTTGTTTGACATTTACATTCCCCATTATTTTTATTTATTTTACTTGTCTTTATCCATACTGACACATCGGTTGTAAATTGCAACTTCTTTTCTGTGATGGTTATGTTTAATTTTATATGAATGGTTTGCTAATTTGCTATTGATTTTATGATTTCTGATAGATCCAGATCAGATGGAAAAAAAGATGACTGATAAATGCTGTAGGTGTCAAAACGATATTATTTTGACAGTTCCTAGTCTCAGTATTTAACAGCATTGCACTAGATTGAATTAGGAATCCAACCTGAATGATTTGGTCGGATGTTTTCGAGCATAAGTTGGTGAGCCTACTAATGACAATTTAAGCTAGATAATGCTACTAAACAAATATTTGTAACTTCGAAAGGATCACAAGTACCTAAGTAATAGAAGAAAACCAAGATAATCATGTAGTGCAAAACATACGGATTTCGTATGGTTCTTAAATTATAAAAAAGCGACTTCCTCAACAAGTAAGACAGACTCCATTCAAGCAACAATGCGAGACGAAAATACAGAGAAGCAAAACTGAAAGACTTCAAAAATCCCATCATACAGCAGCATGTTTACCTGATGTTCCTTTGCCATCAATATTACTAACAAAGTCCTCATCAACGTCGTCCTCGCTGTCCTTATGCTTGGCTGTAGTAGACTCTTTAAGTGATGGGGCAGGCCCAGTAACAGATTGCTGATAAAGCACTCCTCCAGCTATGGTAACAAGAAGACACAACAAGCCAAACTGAGTCGCATGCTTATCCCAAATGAGTACATTGATCGCAACCGTTAGAAACTTGTTAACAACGCCCGTCACTGTAAATGCTGTAGCTGAAACAGCCTTCCTTGCCGCGAATCCAAAGAAGCTTATCAGTAACCCGAACACACACGATAATCCAACAGCAAAAACAGCATTGTTGTCGATGACAGGACTGGATCTCAATGCAGCGATCACCTCACCAGACTCCCCAGTAAGAACCCAAAAGAAAGGAGCCATCATAAGTGATAACAAATTGTTATACAACACAAAACCCCAAGTATTCAACCCAAGATTCGTCACCATATGCTTGATATACACCATTTCGGTAGTAATAGTAATCAAGTAAGCAAACGCCCATGAATAAGCAGTTATAGTAAATCCATAATCAGTAGCTACATACCCAACCGCGCCACCCAATATAACCAACAGTGAAACAAATGTCAGCTTCGAAGGACATGGCTGTTTCCTAAATGTAGTATCAGCAATTGCCACCAGCAGCGGCGTCAATGACCTGAACACGATAAAAGTATCGACATTGGCATGTCTCAACAGATTGGTGTTAGTGAAAATAGCCAAGTAGAACACAAATGCAGCAGGCAAGAACTTCTTAGCAGTCTCCCAATTAAACGCATCATGATGCAGAAACCCTAATTTGCCCAAAAGCCACACCCCCAATGCTGAGGTGAGATACTGCAACGCAGTCAACAAGCCAGGGTAGTTGAAAGTGGTGATTGCGAGTTTGTTGATCACAGCTAGCAAGCTCGAACACAGCGCGTATCCGATCACCAAGCTGCTGGTGGCGTAATACTGCTTTCCTGAATCCAACCTAATCGAAGCCATAGCTGGAACAAATCGCACAAAAAAGAAGAGATATTGAGCTACTTACGCAGCCATTTTCAACGATTCTGACTAAAACAATAAATCTGGGTATAAAGTGAGATCTGAAACAAGTGAATGGTGCGAAATTTAAACCCTAGCTGGAGATGAAACTTGAAATTCGAGCAACTCAGTGTGAATTGAGGGTGAAAAATGGAGGAGATCAGATGAGGATGAAATCTAGAATTGAAATTTGCAGGACGGAGAGGAAATGGGAATCTCTTGGTCGGAGCGATTTAGAGTTATCGAAGGTGTGTCGGTGTGTTCGTATATTGGTAATTTTGACATTCCTCTCGATGAAGGAAATTTTGTGCATTTCAAAATTTAATTCCTCATATGCCACACCTAAATACAATTCGTGGGGTGGGGACGCTCAATTAAGAATTATTCATTTTTAGAAGATTATAGGGCAAATTACAAAAACATATTTTGGTATCGCATCATTTCATATTAGGTATCGAACTTTTTCAATTTTTAATTTAGTGATGTTTGCATCAATTTGCACATGTTTCATTTTATAAATCATATCACCAACCATAATAAAAATAAATTCAATCGAATTATGTTAACCAAATAATCAAACGCATAAGTTTTTGACCTTAAAATCCCTATAAAATCCGAATTCTAAAATAAAATGTATGCAAATTGATGCAAAAGTCACTAAATTGAAAATTGGAAAAGTCCGGTACTCAATTTAAAATGATGTGATAGTCCAAGATATGTTTTTGTAATTTACCCAAGATTATAACGTTCAGTGTGTATTTTTAGATCAAATGGTCTGAAAATGTTAATTTGTGCAAAAGGTGTAAGATGACATAAGAATTTGCACTTTATAAGTAACTGAGAATTATTGGATCATTTGACCTAAGAGCATCCCCACCATGCTTTTTTGAACCATATAAAGTGATCATGGGAGATGCTCAAAAAAAATCATGCACCTCCACCATGATTTTTTTTGATCATCAAAAAGATCATCCCATGGTTTTTTCTAAAAAAGATCATCCCATGATCTTTTTTTGTGTTTTGATCATGAGAATGAGCCAATCGTAACGCGACACGTGTCCTGTGTAAGAAACAGTACAGTTTTTATTTTGATCTTGCAACAAATATATCTTCTAAATTACAAAGTAAAAAAAATCAAAATAAATACCAATATTCATAATTTTTTGAGATCTATAAAACGAGATACACTTTGATATATTTTTATTAATCTTAATATTTATGAGCTATAATTTATGTAGTGATGAGAGAGACTGATGATAAACTTTTTTTTTGATCATGAGTGAGATGCATGTGATTGAAAAAACCATGAGGGATGATTAGATGAGAAAGAAAAAGATGAGAGAGATTGATGATATGATTTTTTTGATCATGGTGGAGGATGCTCTAAGAGCATCCCCACCATGGTTTCTTTTATCATAGAAAAGTACCATGAGAGATGATCAAAAAACCATGCACCCCCACCATGATCTTTTTTATCATAGATTTGATCATCTCATGATTTTTTGTAAAAAAGATCATCTCATGATCAAAAAAATGGATTTGATCATGAGCCTCAACCAATCGCAACGCTTGTCCTGTGTAAGAAACAGTACAATTTTTATTTTTATCTTGCAACGAATATATCTTCTAAATTATAAAGTAAAAAAATCAAAATAAATATCAATATTCATAATTTTTTGAGCTCTATAAAACGAGATATACTTTGATATATTTTTATTAATCTTAATATTTATGAGTTATAATTTATGTAATGATGAGAGAGACTGATGATAAACTTATTTTTTTTGATCATGAGTGGGGTGCCTGTGATTGATTTGGTCATGGGGGATGATTAGATGAGAGAGATGGATGACATAGGTTTTTTTTATCATGGTGGGGATGTTCTTAAGGCTCTCAAAACGACCTTATAACCTTCTAATAAATAAAAGATTCTCATTTAAACGCTTTTTGTATCAAAAAATGTAAATATAATTCGGGGTTACAAGACTTCACCTCTTTTGATAAATTATATGTCCCGATAGAAGAAGTAAAGGTTGATAACATCAATAACGAAAAAAGTGCATTTTCATCTTCTTTATTCGAGCATAAGTGCCTTTTCAACTAACTCAAATTGATATTCAAGATCAAGACGGACTTAAAAAAAGTATAAGAATTAAAAGTTTCTCAAAATTTTACTCAATTGTCATTTCTTGAATGTAATTCTAGTTTGATTATCGAACATTAAACTTGTTATAAAACTCTCTACCCTTGAAACCCCGTATTGGACAAGATCATCAGCCTTAGCTGATGAGATTGGGTGCTGGGCTCAATTGTAATTTTATTTCATTTTAGGTCTATCTACTGTCAGAGTTTAGAAGTAGAAGGGTCAGTTTGTAATTAGTTTGTAACTATAAATAACAGATTTTCAATCTGTTATTTGCAATGAAAATCTTTCTTGCTAAACACATTTCTCGTCGCTAAAGCTCTGGTTCGTCTCCTTCGTCTTCTCCGTCGCTCCGACGGTATCGCCGCCGTTACTGGTGGTCCGATCGTTCCGATCGTTCACTCCGA
Organism: Rhodiola kirilowii; assembly: GCA_033675215.1. Classification (NCBI taxonomy): domain Eukaryota; kingdom Viridiplantae; phylum Streptophyta; class Magnoliopsida; order Saxifragales; family Crassulaceae; genus Rhodiola; species Rhodiola kirilowii. The sequence continues at coordinate 5,761,977 of CM066201.1, read as the reverse complement.
ACGTCCAGACGTGTCCAATCTACATGGTATCAGAGCGAATCGTGGAATCTTGATGTTTCTCACCGGTAAATCGCACAATCTTGCTTTTCGTTTCCGCTCGTTTTTCTTCTGCGATGTCAACTGGTTCGTCCGATCCTGCTCTCGCAACGACTGTTGCGCCGTCGTTATCGTCTGATATGTACGCTCATCCTTTGGATGATCCGTTGTTCGTTAGCCATAACGAGAACATAGGAGTTCCTCTTGTGACTCAGTTACTCACCGGCTCGGAAAATTACATCACATGGCGCAAGTCCATGGAAAGAGCGTTAGGGGTGAAGATGAAGATAGGTTTTGTGAAAGGAGAATTTCCAAAACCGGTCGATGCCTATCAACGCGCTCGTTGGGATAAATGCAACAATGTGGTCTTAACATGGATTTCCAATTCTGTATCAAAGGAGATAGCTGCTTCGTCCATTGCACTGATTCTCGTGTTGCTTGGGAGGATCTGTGCGAGAGGTTTGCAGGATCCATTGATTCAAGTTTGTTTGCAGTTCAACAGGAAATTGCTGAATTAATGCAAGGGGATTTGAGTGTTGCTGGGTACTATGGGAAGCTTATTCAACTCTGGGGTGATGAGGATGACCTTATGGAGGATGAAACTTGTGATCTTGGAAAACAATGCAAGGCGGCTAAGTGTTCTGTAACAAGGAAAATGAAGAACAGAATCATGAAATTCCTCACGGGGCTTAATGAAGATTATCTCACTGTGAGATCCCAAGCTCTTCAAATGAAGCCTTCGCCCACTCTTGCTCAAGTTTACAACATGGTTGTCAGAGACAAGACTCAAAGAAAGGCCAAAAGATCCATGGTGACTCTAGAAATCTCTGCCATGTTTGCTTCTCAAGGTCAGTCTTCCAAGGGACAAAATAGCAAAGTCAGCCAACAAGCCAATTTTGTGAGCAAAGGGAAGAGACCTTTCTGCACTCATTGTCAATCTCCAGGGCATATTAAAGACACATGTTACAAGATTCATGGGTATCCTGCGAACTACAAGTCTCAAAAGGGCTCTGGCCAATCACAGAAATCTCAGACCAGGTCAGTTGCCAATTCTGCTATCAGTTGCAACAATGCTGATGATGGAAATGCTAATTCTAATGCTTCACAACAAGTGAGTTCAACAACTTCTTTTCAGTTTACCAATGAACAGCTGACCAAGCTCTTTAGTCTCTTGAATCAACCAGTTGTGGACTCATCTGATCATCAACATATGGCAGGTATCACTTGCCTCACTAGATACAAAACTAGTAGTGATATTTGGATAGTAGATAGTGGTGCTACTGATCATATAACCTCACACTTGAGATTATTGACTGATGTTAGACTTCTTGATGAACAACATGATGTTGGATTGCCTAATGGTCAGAAAACAAAGGTAACTCACATAGGGACTTGCATCATAAATGATCATCTGAAGTTAGAAAATGTGCTGTATGTTCCTGACTTTCAGTTCAATTTATTATCTGTTGGGAGGTTGGTTAAGGATACTGGATGTACTATGACATTTGTTCATGACAAATGCTGTATCCAGGGCCTTCCCAGTCAGACTGTCCTAGAAACTGGTAAGCTGAATGCTGGACTGTATGAGCTCAAAGCTACAAGTACTCCAAGATGCTTGCAGTCAAGTTTAGCAGATCCTGCTGCTGTTTTGTGGCATAATAGACTTGGCCATGTCTCTTACCACACTTTATTTTCTGATTTGAAGAGATACATTGTTGACTTGAAGTGTAATAAAGTACCAGTTTGTGATATTTGCCCTTTGGCTAAGCAGACAAGATTTCAGTTTGCTACTAGTTCATCAAAATCTTCCAAGTTGTTTGAATTAGTGCATATGGATGTTTGGGGTCCTTTTCAGGTTCCAACAATCACTGGTGCAAGATATTTCCTTACCATTGTTGAAGATTTATCAAAAACAACATGGACCTTTCTCATGAAAGCTAAGTCTGAAGTGCCAAATCTGGTGATCAATTTTTTCTCCATGGTGAAAACTCAGTTTCAACAGACAATTATGATTGTAAGGTCTGATAATGGGTCAGAATTTCTTAACCACACTCTCAGTCAATTTATGCAGTCCCAAGGTACTATACATCAGACTTCTTGTGTATATACTCCCCAACAAAATGGGATTGTTGAAAGAAAGCATAGGCATATCCTTGAAATTGCTAGGGCCTTGATGTTCAAGTCCAAACTGCCTTTGTGCTTCTGGGGTGATAGTGTATTGACAACAACTTTCATCTGTAATAGGCTCCCTACATCTGTTCTCAAAGGGAAGACTCCTTTTGAGGTCCTCTTCAACAAGTTGCCAGACTTTGAGGTAATCAAAACTTTTGGTTGCTTGTGTTATGCTACAAACACTAATCCTCACAAAGGGAAGTTTGATCCTAGAGCTGTGAAATGCATTTTCTTGGGATATCCTTATGGTCAAAAGGGATACAAAGTGTTCTCTATCAATGGACATTATTCATTTGTGAGTAGGGATGTCATTTTCCATGAAACACTTTTTCCATATGATGACCCAAAAGCTGATGACACTGTTCATTTACCCTTTTCTGAGAATAATGTCCCTCTTGCAAATATACCTGTTTCTGCACCATCTGATGATGATGATTTCATTCCTCATCATGAAGATATCATTCCACCAGGTGATCCACATGTTGTTGACACTGAAGTTATTCTTGCTCCACCTGTTGATGATCAACAGATCATCGGGAAATCTTCCAGGCCTTCTAAGCCATCTACTTGGTTGAAGGATTTTGTATGTACTAGCATTCATACAAGTCCCTATCCCATGGCTAATTTCATCTCCTATGATTCATGCTCTCAATCCCACAAGTCATTTGCTCTTCAAACTATAACTATTGCTGAACCAACCTCTTATACTCAGGCTTGTAAGCATGAAGAATGGAAACAGGCTATGCAGAATGAGATTACAGCTCTTCAAGAAAATGATACTTGGGATATAGTGGACCTACCTGTTGGGAAGCATACCATAGGATGTAAATGGGTCTACAAAATCAAGAGACATTCAGATGGAACCATTGAGAGGTACAAGGCCAGATTGGTTGCAAAGGGGTATACTCAAGAGGAAGGTATAGATTATCATGAAACCTTTGCACCGATTATCAAAATGACTACCATTAGAACTGTTCTTAAACTTGCAGCTTCAAAGCAATGGCCTCTTTACCAAATGGATGTTAACAATGCATTCTTGCATGGTACATTGGATGAGCAGGTGTACATGAGCTTACCACCTGGTCATTCATTTCAGTATAAAGGTCAAAAGAAGGTGTGCAAACTCAAGAAGAGTCTCTATGGCCTTAAACAGGCTAGTAGGCAATGGTTCAGCAAATTCACAGAGTCCATTGAATCTTTTGGTTTTAAACAAAGCCTACATGATTACTCATTGTTCACATATGACAAGGATAATGTTTTCCTTATTCTTCTTGTATATGTGGATGATGTATTACTTACTGGTACTTCCTCAACAAAGATTCAGCAAGTGAAGGAGTTTATTCATAGTACTTTCAAAATTAAAGATCTTGGCTTCCTCAAATATTTTCTTGGGATTGAAGTTGCTAGAAGTGAATCTGGTATCTTTATAAACCAGAGGAAATATGCTCTAGACCTCTTGTCAAATGCTGGAATGATGGATTGCAAGCCTTCAGTCATACCAATGGACACAAAGCACAAGTTAAGTTTGTCAACTGCTGACCTTCTACCTGATCCTACTGTTTACAGAAGACTTGTTGGCAAACTTATCTATCTTACTGTGACTAGGCCTGACCTAGCCTATTCAGTACATATCTTGAGCCAGTTCATGAGTAAACCTACTTCAGATCACATGACTGCTGCTCATCGAGTCCTAAGGTACATCAAAGCTGCTCCATCACAAGGCCTATATTTTAACAGTAATGAGAAGCTGGTCCTTGAAGCCTATTGTGATGCTGATTGGGCAGCTTGCCCTGTAACAAGGCGATCTCTAACTGGGTTCTGTGTCCTTCTTGGGAACTCTTTAATCAGCTGGAAGACCAAGAAACGATCTACAGTCTCAAGATCATCAGCAGAAAGTGAGTATAGATCAATGGCACAAACCACTTGTGAGTTAATCTGGCTGAATGGATTACTCAAAGATCTTCACGTCATGGTTCCTACTCCTGTTGCTATCCATTGTGACAATAATGCAGCACTCCACATTACTCGCAATCCAGTCTCCCATGAACGAACGAAACATGTAGAAGTGGACTGTCACTTGGTCCGACAGCATGTCAACAGCCAGTTTCTTGACCCTCGTCCTATCAATACAATTGACCAACCAGCAGATATCTTCACGAAACCTGTTAGCCATGATGTCCTTCTCAAGCACTGTGGCAAACTTGGTGTCTCGAACTTCCTCCACACGCCTCGTTTGAGGGGGGTATTGGACAAGATCATCAGCCTTAGCTGATGAGATTGGGTGCTGGGCTCAATTGTAATTTTATTTCATTTTAGGTCAATCTACTGTCAGAGTTTAGAAGTAGAAGGGTCAGTTTGTAATTAGTTTGTAACTATAAATAACAGATTTTCAATCTGTTATTTGCAATGAAAATCTTTCTTGCTAAACACGTTTCTCGTCGCTAAAGCTCTGGTTCGTCTCCTTCGTCTTCTCCGTCGCTCTGCCGGTATCGCCGCCGTTACTGGTGGTCCGATCGTTCCGATCGTTCACTCCGAACGTCCAGACGTGTCCAATCTACACCCCGTTGTTATTCAAGTTTAAAACTTGCTATTTCTTTTTTTTGATGGAAAAACTTGCTATTTCAAATGATATATTTTTTTCTTATAAAAATATTGGTGAAAACTGTTGACCCCAATTGACCAATAGTCGGTCTTGGCGCTTGTTTAACCTACGAGTAACCGAAATAACCTACGAGTAACCGAAATTGGCGCGGATTATATTCAAACGTGAGGACACAAACTTCATCTTAAATTTTTAGAGAAAGAGAAGACACAGAGGTACCCAAATCGGAGAGCCCCTTTGTGTCTCTCAGACCTCTCCCACCTTCATCTCCGACGAAACCCCAGCCAAATCCCATCACATTTTCTTTTAAAAAATCGTCCCTTTATAACATCTCAAAATTTTATCAATCACGAGTCTCCATTTGTGTTCCGCTTTTCGTTCAAACGGACACCGGCCTGGTCGGTGTCATTACATCCGCTGGGTATTAAAATCGATCGTCTTCGAGAAATACTTGTGATATTACATTTTAATGTGATTCGTTTCATTTTTTCCAGTAATGGGAATTCCATTCGAAGGAATCATCAACGATTTCAAACAGCGAAAACCTTACTACAAGGATGATTGGTCTTCGGGACTCCAATCCGGTATCAGGTTCTCTTACATCCCTCTTTTAGGCTTATATAGCTGAAATGTGAAATGTCTCGGCGTTTCGATTTCAGTGACTTGTAACACAAGTAAATGTACAAAAATGTGTCAGGATCTTGGCTCCAACCACATACATTTTCTTCGCATCTGCCCTCCCCGTGATCGCTTTCGGAGAACAGCTTAGCAGAGAAACAGATGGAAGCTTGAGCACCGTTGAAACCCTTGCGTCCACCGCCTTGTGTGGCATCATACACTCGATCCTCGGAGGACAGCCTCTGCTGATACAAGGAGTTGCAGAGCCCACAGTCATAATGTATACTTACTTGTACACTTTCGCTAAAGGGAAGGAGGATTTAGGACCTCATTTGTTCCTGGCTTGGGCCGGATGGTAAGATAAATTCTCTTATTTCACTCTTTGTAGGGTACATAGTGTTGAGTTGCACAGCTTACAAAACACAAATTGTATTATTTGATGGAGAAAATATCCATATATAATCTCTGGTACATTTTCTTGAAATGCATTTGATTTTCTCTTAGGGTGTGCGTCTGGACAGCCATTTTCCTGTTCCTGCTCGGCATATTCAACGCTTGTAACGTCATCAATCGGTTCACAAGAGTGGCAGGAGAGCTCTTTGGCATGTTGATTTCAGTTCTTTTTATGCAAGAGGCTATCAAGGTATAACAGCCAATAGTGTTATAGCGCGATAATTTTCAGCCTGATCTTATGATTTTTACTAATAAATTGCTCCTATTGACGCGTCACAGGGTGTGATCAGTGAGTTTCAAGTTCTGCAGGAAGTCGAGGACCCGACAGGGGAGGAGAACAGCTTCCAATGGCTGTACGCAAATGGGCTGCTCGCGGTCATATTTTCCTTCGGTGTGCTCTTTTGTTCCATGAAGAGCAGAGGGGCCAGGTCTTGGCAATATGGGTTAGGTTTGTCATTTGTGAGCTCTTATTTTCATTGGCACGAATTTAATTTTTAACATAACAAAACAACGTCATTTTAACACTCACAACATATTTCTGTGCTGCACCAGATCTTTTTTTCGTTACAAATAGAATAACTTGTACTACAGTATGCCAAATGACCTTTAAATACGACGAAGTGATGATTACAGATAGTATCAAGTTTATTGATGTATCAGGATATATCTCTAACATGTCGTGCCTGATACAATGCAGGATGGCTACGCAGCTTCATCGCAGACTACGGAGTCCCTTTTGCAGTTTTAGTTTGGACAGCATTGTCATTCTGTGTGCCAAAAGCAGTCCCAAATGGAGTTCCTAGGAGGCTGTTTAGCCCACTGCCCTGGGATCCTGAATCTTTGGCACATTGGGGAGTTATGATGGTACAAAATTTACTTGTACAAAAAATCAATCTCTTCATCGAGTTCGGTGTGATAGATGTGACCTTTTGATTCCAGGACATGGGGAAAGTCCCGGCCGGATACATCCTTGCTGCAAGTGTACCTGCTGTCATGATCGCCGGTCTCTACTTCTTCGACCACAGCGTTGCTTCCCAAATGGCACAACAGAAAGAGTTTAATCTCAAGAAGCCGTCTGCATATCACTATGACATGTTTCTTCTTGGAGTTATGGTATTGGAAAAAATTCCATTGTGCATTGGCTCATACCTTCATCCCTCATTTCAGACTACTTAGTCAATCTTTGAATGAAATATTCACCGTAGACTTTACTTTGCGGATTGCTCGGTCTCCCTCCTTCGAATGGCGTGCTACCCCAGTCCCCGATGCACACCAAGAGCCTCGCCGTTCTTAAAAGACAGGTCAGTATGCCACGGTGGGATTCGAATCCTTGACCTTGTAAATACTGATCATATGTTCATACAAGTAGACCACCACTCTACTGACACTAACTTAGTCATTCGAGTTGTATCTTATGTGCTCACTCATGATGCAGCTTATGCGGAAGAGGATGGTAGAAGGTGCTAAAGAATGCATGAGCCGGGATGCAACCAAGTCTCAGGTTTACGGCCGGTTGCAGGAAGTTTTCTTGGAAATGGAGCCATCCCCGTCCGTAAGTAACATATGTCTAATTATTTCGTGTCAGAGAATACACAACGAATATATTATTTGATAATAATTACAAATTAATATCAAAATTGTGCTTATCATTATATTTGTCATGTACATTAATATATAATGATTTCGTGACAGCCTCAAGTAACTAGAGAGCTGCAGAACTTGAAGGACGCGGTGACCAACCGCGGCAGCAACACGGAAAACAATAGTGGCCAGTTCGATCCGGAGAAACACATCGACGCATACTTGCCAGTGCGTGTGAATGAGCAAAGACTGACTAACCTGTTGCAGTCAGTGATGGTAGGAGCATCGTTGATTGTGATGCCAACCATAAAGAAAATACCCACATCAGTCTTATGGGGATACTTTGCTTACATGTCCATCGACAGCCTCCCTGGGAACCAGTTTTTCGAACGTATTTTGCTTCTCTTCATCACCCCAGCTCGTCGACGAAGGTCAGTTTACTTTACTCTGTCTTTGCTCTGCATCATGTGAATTTGGTAATTTAAAGTTTATCTGTGAAAGTTATTTTGTTAATGTGAAATTTAGAGAACAAATTAATTTTAAAAAAATAACATGAAAATATATATGGAAAATTTGCATCATCTAGTTTTTTCTACTATTATGAACATTCCATTTTGTTATTGAAGTGTTTGAGGACTTTAAACCAATATTGAAAGAAAATGAAGTTTTATATTTTATTTGTCATGAGAAATATGGGAACACCATAATATACGTTACAAACATTTTCATATCAATTTTCATGATCTCATTCTCAACAGAGGTCAAATGTGCAAAAAACCAAATGGGTGAATAAATGTGAAGTTTTGAATTAGGACATATTCTTTTGAATTGAAGCGAAACTAAACTTAAGTTTTATACAATAGTAGTTTATAATTCATCGCCGAGAAACCAAAAGTATGGCGTAGTTCGTCAACAGTGATTTATAATTCGTCACTAAAAAACGATCAATCGATGTCATTAGTTTATATTTTTTACAAAAAAATATGTTGTTTGCATAGGATCCTTTTTCCCAATTTGGAATAGCAAATGTTAGAATAACATTTGTTTTAAGTTTCTTTGTATTTGTAACTTTTTACACAAACTACTTTTGGCAAAAATGGTACTCTTTAAATAACTTTTTAACAAATGTCATTAAATTTTGTAAGATAAAGAATCAGGTACAAAATTGATTTTTTGGTACAAAATAAACTAATTATAGCCTTTAATCTTGTGATTTGAATAAATGAGATTAAATCTTGATTTTTGGTATATTTTCTTGGTGACGAACTATAAAATGAAACAGACGAATTATGTCGTCTTTTTCATTTTTCGACTCGTCTTTTTCATTTTTCGCCTCGAAAAGTGACAAACTATAAAAATAATTTTGACGAACTATAAAATAAACTGACGAACTATAAAATAAACTGACGAATTATAAAATGATTTTGACGAATTTTGTATTTTGTACCAAAAATTAACTTTATACCTGATCTTGACACTATTGGTATAAATTAAAATATTTATGTGAGAAAACTGTGTTGCAGAATTTTGGAAGGAGCTCATGCATCATATGTGGAGCTGGTGCCCTTCAAGCAGATCGCCTACTTCACACTCCTCCAACTTTCATACTTCATCATCTGCTTTGGCATCACATGGATACCAGTGGCTGGAATTCTCTTCCCCTTGCCTTTCTTTTTGCTCATAACCATCAGGCAGCATTTGCTCCCTAAAATGTTTCATCCTCAGCACCTCTGCGAGCTAGATGCAGCTGAGTACGAGGAAATCACTCCTTCTTACAACTACACCCACCTCGGTGTCTCATTTAAGGTACATTCATCAATTCCATAAACTCAATTTAATTAGACTTCTGTCGTGGCCTGGAACGTGTTCTTATCCATATCTGATGTGGCAGAGCGAACCCGAGTTTGAGGACGAAGAGGCTGAAGCGGACATCTGTGATTCGGAGATACTCGATATCTTGACAACTAGCAGAGGAGAGTTCAAACGTAGAACTATAAGCTTCTCTAAAGACATCAGGACTCATCATGTAAGCTCGTCTTTTTTGTATGTGAGAAAGTGATCAGATGGTTGAGACAATGTCTGAAATAACTTCGTGTTGCGTATTCCTGCAGTTAGATCCTGACGGAGCTACCTGAAATAAAATGGGCAAATTAAATTTTTGGAACGACACTTAGTGACCTGACTCTATCCAGATGCAGCTCAGGGCCCACCTGGCCGGAGAAAAACGAAGCAAGCAGAGGACGAGAAGGAAAGCGTGTTACCCAGTGGCTGTGAGACGTCTATATTTAACATAGCCTAAAATCGATATGTACTCTACAATGCTAGGATCCATCGTCATAACCTGACTGAAGAAAAATCTTGAATTTTTCAAGATGGAAAGTACAACAGCTTATAGAAGAAGAGTAAAATTACTGAGAAATCTGATACAATCTGTTTTCTTATTGATATTTTCCTCACAATGACATTTTGATAGAACCGGTAAAAAATTGATCTATAACAACCTGAGAGATATGATATGTAGTGACACAGCTTGAACCTCTAATATTGCACAATTGCTGCTGAATCGAAGCTAATAAGATTTTTTAGTTCAATGTGAAGATTGAACTATGTATGCGTAGAATGATATACAGAAATGTACTTACTTCTCATCGGCCGAATTCACCGTTGAGTGTATCATCAATAGTGAATACCAGGTGATCACCATCACGAATCAGCTCTATACTATCAATCTCAGCTTTGTCTTTTGTCAGAACTCTTGTGGGTAAAAACCCGTATTTTTTTGCTCCAAGCTCGAGCAATTCCTTGAATGTCTCAGGAAGTAGCACGAGCTTCCCGGTGAAATCTCCTCTCTCGGGCCAACTTATTGTCACTCTTTTAATAGGATGGTGGCTTGTTTCGCTCTCGGGGGTTTTAGTCTCTGCCACCGGTAAGAGAAGGTCTCGGTCTACTGAGTGAGCAGAAGAGATAATCCCGAATATCGAGTTGCTGAAGTTAATATTCCTCCGTCTAGGACGTGTCTGACTCCACGACCCGTCTAAAAATGAAGGCGGACCATCTTGTTCCGTGGGAACCATTACTGGCTCACTTCGGAATTTCCCTAGGAAGGTTCTGTTGCCCTTAGGCTCCTCATAAATTGATACGTTGGATTGAGATTTAGTGAGTTTATTAGACTGGAATAGAGCTTTTATGTCCTCGTGTCCTTGCTGGTCCGCTAAAGCTCTTGGTGTCCAACCATGCATATCGGGTCTGTCAGCGTCCGCTCCCTGAGCCAAAAGGTACTCAACAATGTCTATGCTTTCTTCGCAAACTGCAGTGTGAAGGGCCGTAGTCCCGTTGCCCTTAGGCCGTGTCACGTCCCCACCGCATTGTACAATTTCTTTAAGTAAGTCCAAGTTTTTCTGCTCGGCCGCTGCACAAGCATATTGCCCGACATCACCACTAGTCAAAGTTGCGCCATTATCCATTAGAAGATTTTTTATAGAACTGTGCCCGTTTGATAATGCTTCCCACAACGGCACATTCCCCTCTGAGTCTGCATATGACATAACGATATTCCAATAGTTAGCCTTCGTTTAAACGCTAGAGGCTTCCGTATATTATCATTCATTATCTGAATTTCAATCAGTTAACGGACTTAAGATCTACGTTTCACGGCATAACGAGCTACTTTAATTCAACACCAAACACGGGAATTAATTCAAAGTCACATCTCACAACATGTGAACTCATTCATGTTACAGATGGGATCCCCATGATATCAAGCGACTATAAAGATTATGAAGCCAACGTGATACACTGACCTATGCACGCACACCAGAGTAGGCTCACATTATTGTAATGCGTGTATAACTGAATCAAGTCAACGAATGCAACTATTTTTTCTTTGACACTCATAATTGAACTAAAGTCAACTTCATTGGCAACGACGTGGAGGACCAATAAATCTAACTCGGAAATATATATAAGAATCCTAAATCGGCAAGTAGTTAAATTTCCAATCTTTAATGAGATCAGAAAACGTGGCTTATCACCACACTGAAAAACAATTGAGGGCAGGGTAGGGTATAACAATCGTTTTGGCTGTTATCGAGTATTCTAATTATAATCTAATCCCTAGTGTAAGAACTTCATCAAAAGTCCAAACTGTCAATACATAAAACTTTTGATTTTGATTTTTGATCGTTTAATTTTCCATGCAAGTTTAAAACTATGCGGCTAAAAGAAATGATATAATAAATTGTGACAGAATGTACCTCGGCTATTAGGATCTGCGTCATGATCTAGAAGTAGAAGCACACAGTTTTCGGATCCACTGGCAGCAGCAATATGCTAAAAATGACAAATGTAGGAAAAACCTCATTAGTGCGTGAAATTTTCGTTACTAAGGAAAAAAAGGATAAAAGGAAATCATAATGTTGACTTCCAGCCTACCAGAGCTGTCCTCCCATTAGGGTCAGCCTCGTTTGCATCCATACCCCGCTTCAACAACTGCCCCAATAATGAGTCGTCTCCACGCAAGGCCGCAAAACAAAGACTAAGCGGTAGATCCATCTGGCCATGCTTTAGCATGTGCTCCGTCTCGAGCAATATGTGCTCCATAAATGGATCCTGTTGCTCCTTCAGATGCTGTACCGACCAAAGAGCTTGATATAATTTACTTAAATTTGTTTAAACTACAAATCAGAAAAGAAGCTTGCATATTTACGAAAGAAAAGTAAGGATTTGCAAAGTACTAACTTTTAGAAGATTATTCATCATAATTGTTCCATCTCCAATATTAGCTTGGATAATATTCATGAATGATGTTCGATTGAGACGCAGCAGTTGGCTGAGTCGCTTCGTCCGCACTGTGAAGGCTTGAGGCCTATAACAAAGTACTCCAATCTCACCAACAATGTCACCCGTTTTTGCCTCCCCGACAGTTACGTCAGTCTTGCTATCGACTAAATCCTATTTAAAAAAATTGAGAGAGAAAAATAAGCATATCAGGACTAAAAGAAAACGAGCACAAGCTAGAAACTGACTTCAAATTGTCAGTATATTTACCACTGCACCATTCACAAGTATGTAAAAGTCCGTTGGAGCTTCATTTTGCAAGATGATATCTTCCTTTGGAGGGAAATACTCGGCTTTCATTTCCGACACCTTCAAAAAGTAAAAACAATTGTTTATATCAGAAGACAAGAGTTGGAACATTTAGTATAATTTCATTGTTCCGAAAAAATTACCAGCTGAAATAGTAAGTCATGAGAAACGCCCTTAAACAGGTAAACTTTGTCTACTAGAGAGTAGAAAAGGAAATCTGAAATGCTTGTGCGGATGGCTTTGGGAAGAGCCTCAAGAGTCTCTTGCTGCTGCAGCCCCTCGGAATTAGTTCTGAATTTCAGAGACAAGTGTGCATTCATTTGATCCTGCAAGTGTAGCGGTAGCTTGTTTCGTTTGCAAAAGTTTGTCGCAGCTTGGATTGTATCCCTCTGAGGCAAAGGGCAAAAAAACCAAACCAATATGAGAATCTCGAGCTATAGGCATAGCATTGACTGTACTGAAATATTATGAAGTGATACTTACAAATTTTCTGGTTCGACTTGTACCATGGACAACCAAATTCGTCATGTTTCCGATGAGGTAAGCTGTTAGTCCGAGATTAAAGAGCATATAGAAGACGGCAAAAATCATTTCTCCTGTATTTTGAGCATGCAGATCTCCATATCCAACAGTTGTGAGAGTCGTAATGGACCAGTATATAGATGTCAAATAACGAGTCCAAAGGCTCCGTGTATGAAAATCAGGCATAACAGCGCCAATCCACGTCTTCTCTGGGACAGGATAACGTGCTGCGAGCAGATAATAGAAACATCCAGCACAATGAACGGCAAATATCGTGACCTGTTAACAATACAACCTCTTGTAAGAAAGCAGGATATTATTAATTACCAAGTTTAAACGTTTTATATAAAGCTAACGGCAAAGGTCAATTTACTCACACATGTAAGCTTTACGCAGCGAACCCAAAAGTAGTTGAAGTGTGTGTCTTTTTCCAATCTGTGAAACCAACACACATGAGAAACCCATCTTCGAAAGTAACATAAAGATAGCTTTTGGGTCGTTCACAATTTAAAAATGATAAATCATGCACGTACCGTGAAAATAGGGCACTGACTCTGCGCAAACGCCAGAGCCGAAGCATATTAAACAGGCCATAGGAACTGACAGATGAAGAGGAGATCTTCACAGCGAGTTCAGATGGAATTGTGGAAAGGACATCAAGGATGAACCACGTACTTAAGTATTTCCAAGCGATCTGTTTGCGATTATCAACTAGAACAAATGTTTTCTTATCAAGATAAGCTACGAAGAATGTCAATATAATGTCGATTGCGAAAAATCCATTGACTATATTGTCCGTAATGGCCAGAGGTCCTTTTGGTTTAGTAAGGAACCCAAACTCAAATGGTGAAACCCAGGCAGTGTACACAACTAGAATAACCAGAAAAGCCTCCCAGATCCTGCGGTGAAAAGTTTACGATGCTTGGTCAACACACATACCATATACATGCAATATAATCTACGAGCTGAATCTGAAATATCATCAAGCAAACGGGTAGTTTATAAACATTTCAAATAAAAGCTACAGACTAGTCATGGAATATTCGAAAGTCTTAAACAAAATGGAGACTAGCACAAAGACACAATGAAAAGAATTGACATTTTACATCCCTATTCACATCTTTACGAAGAAAAAAACATAAATACTTGCGAAACTGTACAAATTTTGGCTCACCATGGAAACTCAATCTACGAATCAGATCAAGCAGTTGCAACAAATTACAAATTTACCAGAAACACATTGGATACCTTTTTTCATGGAAAAACACTCAGAAGTGTAAACATAAAGATCAAATCAATAGTTTCTCACAAGCCATCAGGAACAATAACCTCATTTTAAGACAAGCACTGATCACCTACAAAAAACCAACAAGAATCACCCAGAAAGGCAAAAAGATTTTACAATTCTAAAGCTAAATTTTTTTCTGTAATTGGTGGAAAAAGATTCAAACTATCAGACAATAAGACAAACCCCGTGAAAAAAGGAGCAAGCTTTGATAAGATTTAGCAACTTTAGTGAGATTCCTGATGATTCTGAGGAAGGGTATCACTTTTACCTGTAGTTGGGATCAAATGGTGAGATAATGAAGTGGCGGAGCTTGACTCTCCGGGTGCTCCGAGCACCGAGCGGCGGTAAGACTCCGGTGGTGAGACTGAATTGACTTCCTTCTCTGGATAGCATCTCAATCTCCTCTACTGATGCTGCTCTCACCATTACTCCTCCATTAACACCCATCATTTCTGCCATTTTCGGAACCTCGTAGCTCCGAAATTTTCTGCTTAATCACTGCGTTTGTAGAGCTCTATTGTGTTTGTGTTTTAATATAAATACAAAAAACGTCTCACAGTCACAGACAGTTGAACGACTATATTTAATATTTTTTTAATAGATTTTTATGGGTTTTATTGGAAAATTTATCTGGTACAAATGACATGTTTTTGTAAAAATACAAACTAATGAAAATATTTGATTTGATCATTTTATGGAATAAGAGTAAATTTCGTATTAAATTTTGTTTATGGTTAATTTTTCGGCCACGAAATATAAAGTACTTTTGACAAATTATGTCATACTTTTGGTTTCTCGACGATGAATTATAACTCATTTCTGATAAACTTTACATTTTGCACCAAAAATATGATTTGCACCTAACCTTTCCTCGGTTTTATTGTTTATTATCATAAAGAAAAAGGATCATGTGCAAACTAAAAATCGATGAATTATGGTACACTTCCTATTATGTAATAGTTCGCGAAAGTGACATATAATTCGTTTGGATAAAACCATGACATAACTCGTAAGAAGTGTATCATAATTTATTGATTTGTATTTTACACCAAAAATCAGATTTGCACTTCTACGCTCTTATTATAAATATATTATTTTGCTTTTGTAATATTTGAGTATTCCCTCCAACAGTTGCAATTAGGACACTGACAGATATACTCTTTAATCATAATGAAAGCTTAATAAAATAGAACTCACTAAAGTATGAATAATAGTTATTGTCATATAAATATTTAAGATCATTTTTTTGAGACTGGTAAATATTTAAGATCATGTAATACATTATGTAAGATCATGTATTACATAATAATGAGCTACTGTCAAACATATTAAAGATTACATAATAATGAGCTGGGGAGCGCGCGATTGAAAATCTCTAAAAATTCGAGAACCTGGGACTCCAAATCTCATCATTGGAACAAGTTGCATCTTTGAATGTGGAGGCGACAAGTGCCCCACTCACTTTTTTTCCTTCATTGTACAGTTTCGAGCATTATTTTTGCCTCAATGCATTTTCAAGTTTTGGAAAGTGCACTTAGACAAAAACGAAAATTCATAAAGAAGGTTCTCGGAAAAAAAAGATTTAATTTGAGTGCTCCTATACTATCAAACATTATAAAGAACTGCAGATTTTTTCAAACCAAAAAAAAATTGGAAACTGTCCAATGCAAATACATCTAGTACATTTTCTCTAAGAAGTAAGAATAACGCGTCCAAATCTCCCGACATCACAAATTTACAACTGAAACGTAAGTCTAATCAGACATATGTGCGCCACTCGGTCCATAACATTCAAAATCACCTGAGGTATAATATCAAAACTATTGTACAAGTTAAGCAAAATAAACAAAAATGATCCGCCTGTCTGCTAATGAGTTGAAGGCTGAAGCTTGAAGGGCTGTCAATTTTGCTTGGAGCCAAACAAATTGGCCAAGTAGGCGAAACTGACTGTTGAAGTACGATACCCCTGGAGGAGGCATACGTCTGAAGGACGTATATGCCAGTATGTTTTGATGGACAAACATTCTACTGATATGTTACTTGAGTGTACAGGTCTTAGTACAGGCAGGGGCGGACCTATGTTTAGAGGATTGGGGGCAGCTGCCCCCATTCAATTTTTCAGATTTTCTCCCTCTATATGCTAATTAATTTAATATGTTTACTAAATATAGCATAATGCCCCCAATGTTTGATGATCAATCTAAACATTTTCTGATTTTTATTTTAAATATGTGTTAAATGTGAAAATTAGAGATGATGATATCAAGGTAGAATTCATAAATAATTGAGTAGTTAGTTAACTAAAATATTTTGAGTATATTTTCCATTTGATTCCTATGTTTATGTTATATTTGTATTGAGCTCACTCCGCCTTCATTTTATTTTAAGTTCAGTTCGTTAAAAATGGGTTTGCAAGCTAGTAGTCATCTCTTGATTTTATTTTTTTGGAATTCATTTATATAATCAGTTATGAATCTCTATAAAACTCGACATGAGCATGTTCGACGACCTATGTTTCGTTGAAGCATCTCAAGATTAAAACAATTCTGCCCCTAGTCATATAAAATTCTGGGTCCGCCACTGAGTACAGGTACTCCAGAAGTAACGGCTACTTGAGTGTGCAAGGCTTTGCGCTGATCTCTGAGAAGTAGCAGTACCTCGGATTGAGGGCGAGAATATTTCCATAAATATTCTCAGTGGATCTTTGCTCCCAAGATCGGTTATAGCATATTCATATGCTGGGATATTTCCAAGATCTGTTCGAGATGCCTATAAATTTGGAATAGATTGATTTGGGAATATTGCGTGAGAGATATTAAGAAACTATATCTCAATCACATATCCAATTGGATTGGAATGGGACGATTCAATTGGAAGGCTGATGAAGACATTGAAGATGGACGAATTAGCTGGTGAACTTGTGCGAGCGTGTCGGGAAAGTTGGAGAGTTTTTCTTCTGGAAAATCTAGGACTACTCGGGTTGAAGAACATCTATATAAGGGATGCTATCGCTGCCTTTTAGAGGTGCTTCAACGTGAATCCTTGGCTGAGTAATTACAGAAGTAATTGCAACCGGAGAGTGCTGTGACGAAGAAGCTTTGACTCGGAAGATCAATAGTGCACTTTGTGTGGAGCCAGTAAGCAATCGGAGCCAGAAGTGGAAGATCTCGTACGGTGAGATTACAACCAGATTACACCTTCACTAAGACGGTCTGAAAGAAAGACGGAACACCACTGAGTGTGGTTTGGGTGAGCAGTGTATCTCATTGTAATCGATATCATCAATACAAGAGATTGTTCCGAAATTATGAATGTTGATCTCAACTGTTGTGCCCTGGATTGTATTGAGCTGTATGGATGAGAACTTCAGTGGTTTATTTGAAGTTCTGTTTGTTTATGATACAGAGGAGGTTTGAGCAGTTTTAAATCAGTCTGAGTTCTCAGGCCATGTCCAAGCGACGTCGTTTTGGCATAAATCAAAGAGGAGCGCGAAGACCGTGCCTGGCACGTGCTTGGCCATTATTTCCGTTACAAGGCAGCTGGGCTTAGTGGAGCGCTGCCGTTTTGGTCTTCATCCGTTTCAATTCGTCGTCATTTCAAAGAGAAGAATATAATCTCATTCCGCGCCTGGGTTTTGAAGAGAGTTCTACAATTCGAAAAGCTAGGGTTCTTGAGAGGTTATCCAGATTTGGGGATTTCTGTTTAGAATCAAATTAGCTTGTGATTGTTGTTCGATTCGATTCTCTGCGTCTTTTGTAATAGTTCTCGAAGTGTAATTATTCTGCGAAGCTCAATAAAATCGGCTCTCATTTGGTTGCTGGAGTAGGGGAAGAAGTCCCCAAACCAGGGTAAATCGTGTGTGTCAATTTCATTTTCAGTTTTCTAATTCTCATCACTGTCGTGTTCGATCAGCGCAAACTCGTACAATTGGTATCAGAAGCTTGAAGTGCAGTGATGGGTCCGATGAAGATTGAGATTGACCGGTTCGATGGCAAGAGAGATTTCAGTTTATGGCGTCAACGGATGCGGGCGATTCTTGTTCAGATGAAGGTGGTTAAAGCACTGGATGGTGAGAAAGATTTCCCGGCGACGATGACACAAGATGAAATCGATGAGGCGAAGGAGCTGGTCTACAGTTCGATTATTCTGCATTTGGGAGATAAAGTCCTTCGAGAGGTGGCCAAGGAGAAGACCGCAGCAGCGGTCTAGCTGAAGTTGGAATCACTGTACATGACCAAGTCCCTCACTAACAAGGTTTATCTTAAAGGTAAACTATTTGGATTCAAAATCAGTGAAGATAAAGACCTTGATGAAAGTCTGGATGAGTTCTCCAAAATTATACTTGATTTGGAAAATTTGGAAATCAAGATTGATGATGAAGATCAGGCAATCATGATCCTCAATGCATTGCCCTCTTCATATCACTCATTTGTGGAGACCATGAAGTATTCAAGGGATTCTCTATCACTGGAAGAAGTAACATCAGCTTTGAAGTCAAAGCAGATTGAGGGAAACAGTTCAAGTTCTACAGCTGAAGGCCTGAGTGTTCATAGGAAGTTTGACAAAAAGAATTTCCAAAAGAAGGCATCTAAGGGAGGCTTTAAATCCAAGTTTCAACACAACTCTTCATAGCAAGGTGGAGCCAAGAAACTGAAGTGCTTCTTCTGCCACAAAGAAGGACATTTCAGAAAAGATTGTCCTGAAAGGAAGAAGCAGAATCATCACAAAGATGGAGACAAGGGTGAGGCTGCTATTGCTGAAGAGGGATATGAAAGTGCAGATGTGCTGGTGGTTACAGAGGCAGATACAAGTCAAGGATGGATACTAGATAGTGGGTGCTCATACCATATGACACCCAACAAAGCCTGGATTCAAGAGTTCAAAGAAGTGGATGGTGGTCTTCTGTTGCTGGGAAATGACAAAGCCTACAGGATGAAAGGTGCTGGGACTGTCAAGCTCAAGCTTGCTGGTGGACAAGAAGCAACTCTTCATGATGTAAGGTATGTCCCTGAACTTAAACGTAATTTAATTTCTTTGGGTACTCTGGACAGGTGTGGCTATGTGTTTAAGGCAGAGAATGGAGTGATGAAGGTGTCTAAAAGATCTATGGTTGTTCTAAAAGGTAAAATAATAAATGGAGTTTATGCATTGTTGAGAAATACTATTGTTGGATCTGTGGATAGTGCATCAGTGAAGGAGGATGGGCATAACAATGTGAATTTGTGGCATTTGAGGTTGGGGCATGTTAGTGAATTGGGTCTGAAAAAATTGTTTGAGCAGGGTTGTTTTGAAGGTGAAAATCTGGGAAAGTTAGGCTTTTGTGAAAACTGTATTTTTGGTAAATCTAGTAAAGTCAGTTTTGGTAAAGCAGTTCACAGAACTTCTGAGAAATTAGAGTATATCCATTCAGATCTTTGGGGGCCTTCTAGGGTGTCTTCTCATGGAGGTAGAAGGTATTTTGTCACTTTTATAGATGACTATACAAGGAGAGTTTGGGTGTATATTCTGAGATTAAAGAGTGATGTGCTAGAAACTTTCAAGGAATGGAAAACCTTGGTTGAGAATTAGACATGGAAAAGGATTAAGAGGTTAAGGACTGATAATGGATTAGAGTATCTATCAACTGATTTCTTAAATCTTTGTAAAGCTGTTGGGATTTCTAAACACCACACAGTTGCTGGTACACCTCAGCAGAATGGTCTTGCTGAGAGGTACAACAGGACTATACTAGAAAGAGTTAGATGTATGTTAATTCAAGCTGGGTTATCAAAGGTTTTCTGGGCAGAGGCAGTTAGCACAGCCTGTTATTTGATCAACAGATGCCCCTCATCAGCTATAGAGTTTAAGACTCCAATGAAGATGTGGTCAGATCATCCAGTTGAGTATGCAAGACTTAAGGTCTTTGGATGTGCAGCTTATGCTCACATTAAGCAGGACAAGCTAGCTGCAAGGGCACTGAAATGTATTTTCTTGGGATATCCAGAAGGAGTCAAAGGATACAAGTTATGGTGTTTGGATCAGATTGGTAAAAGGACAATTATCAGTAGGGATGTTACATTCAATGAGTTAATGTTTCTTTATAAAGATGGAGCAGGGGATAAGACTGAGCCACAAGGGAATAAAGGGTCAATGAACAGTAGCAGCTCTAGAAATGTTCTGATTGAGGTGGAGCCTCAAGAGGCTGCAGCAGCTAATATACCTGATCAACCAGTGGAAGAGGCAACTCCAGATGATGAGAGTGATGAATCTCAACATGAGGAACCAGCTCAGGAACAAGAAGATCTAAGTAACTACATATTGGCAAGAGTGATAGCGCTAAAACATATGCATTTTAGGCGACCTCTATGCTTATTGTTTTGTTCGTTTTATCACAATTTCACTTGCTATTTGATGCCTTGTGGTTCATTTCAGACCAATTACAGAGCTTAAGCTGAGAACACAAGTGAGCATTGATTCTGGAGCAAAACCGAGCATTTCGGAGCAAAAATATGGATTCTCAGGCATTACGGGACAAACCGACCTCTCCGGAGTATTTTGGACCTATAGATCTCATTTGGTGTCCGATTTGGTTGCGATGCTTTAATCCTAATGAGAATAGCACGAATTTAACAAGTGCATGATTTATTTAATCAATAAAGCGCGAGTGTGAGACTAGATAAATCATGTCCTATAGCACCAATAGAGCGCGAGTGTGAGGTGCTATGCGAGATGTAACCTCTTGATACTAAGTTGTAGCGCGAGTTGAACTTGGTATTAATGTTACATAGCTAAATTCTAAATGTGTGTGTTTGAATTCATCAATGGTGTTCCAATCTACCGTCACAATAATCGTCTAGGAGGGGAATTAGATCCCTAGTCATCTTTGAATTAATTGTTTACCCTTTTCGTCGATCAAACCTCTATTTAGGATAGTAAAATCTTGCTATCAACCTCTTACGAGGAACAAACCCCCCCCCCCCAAACCATAGACATTCCGAATTTAATCGTTAGCACTATTAGTTTAATCACCTGTCCTTTGGGTACGACCTTGGGTTTCCCGAGTCAATACAAATTGTTTTGATTAACCGTGATTAGCATAAGTATTTGATATTCTTATTGAATATTTACACTAAATTACAACCGATCAAAGAGATAGACAAAGGAGGATACCAAAGCCACCTAGCAGATTGGCAATGAATAATATGGTGGCCTTTGCTTTCAATATTGTAGCTGAGGTATCAGACTCAGAACCTTACTCATATCAACAAGCCATTACTTCAACTGATAAGGAATTGTGGATTTAGGCAATGGATGAAGAAATGGAATCATTGATAAAGAATGAAACATGGGAACTAGTGAGCAGACCAAAGGGACAGAAACTGGTAGGAAGTAAATGGATATTCAAAAGGAAAGAGGGCATTCCTGGTGTTGAGAAACCAAGACTGAAAGCAAGGCTTGTAGCCAAAGGTTTTACTCAACAGGAGGGTGTGGATTTCAATGAAATATTCAGTCCAGTTGTGAAGCATAGATCAATAAGAGTGATGTTGTCTATTGTTGCAAAGTTTGATTTGGAATTAGAACAGTTGGATGTCAAGACAGCTTTTCTACATGGGAAATTAGATGAAATCATTTATATGAGACAGCCAGATGGATATATAGTTGGAAACAAAGAGGAGAAGGTTTGTTTGCTCAAAAAGTCACTTTATGGATTGAAACAATCTCCAAGGATGTGGTACAAGAGGTTTGATGAGTTTATGATTACTCAAGGGTACTGTAGATCATCTTATGATTGTTGCATTTATGTAAGCAAGGAAGATAGTGCACGCTTAAGGGTTTATCTATTACTTTATGTTGACGACATGCTGATAGCAAGTAAAAGTATGAAGAAAATAGCAGATTTGAAAGGTAAACTCAGTTCTGAATTTGAGATGAAAAATCTGGGAGCAGCCCAAAAGATTCTTAGTATGTAGATAGTAAGAAACAGAAGGAAAGGCCTGTTGTATCTAAACCAGACAGATTACATAGAGAAAGTAGTCTCAAAGTTTGGGATGAGTTCCTCAAAATCAGTATTGACCCCATTGGCTCAGCATTTCAGATTACACAAGAATCAAAGTCCTCAAATAGATGAAGAAGGCAGACAGATGCAAGACATACCATATTCTAATGCAGTTGGCTGTTTGATGTATTCCATGGTGTGTACCAGGCCAGATTTGGCTCATTCAGTTAGTGTAGTCAGCAGATTTATGGCAAATCCTGGAAAGGAGCATTGGCAAGCAGTTAAGTGGATTCTCAGATATTTAAATGGCAGTTCTGGGAAAGGTCTGGTGTATGGTGGAGCTGAGGGAGAAGCTGACATGATAGTAGGGTGTTGTGACTCAGATTACGCAGCAAGTATTGATACCAGGAAATCACAATCATGCATTGTTTTCACAATCTTTGGAACTGCAGTGAGCTGGAAAGCTACATTACAACCAGTGGTGGCATTATCTACTACAGAGGCAGAATATATAGCTATTACAGAGGCAGTGAAGGAAGGCTTATGGTTGAAAGGTCTGCTAAGTGAACTTGGGTTAAAACAAGAGAATGTTCAAATACTCTGTGATAATCAAGGGGCAATACATCTATCAAAGCACCAGGTTTTTCATGAAAGAAGCAAGCACATAGACATCCGAATGCACTTTGTCAGAGACATCATTGAGTCCGGGGAGGTCAGTATTGAGAAGATCCCGACTGAAGAAAATCTTGCGGATATGCTAACCAAGCCTGTCAACTGGGAAAAGTTCAGACTTTGTCTGGACTTAATCCAGTTAAAAGCTTGACCAGCTGCAGGTAAACCAAGTGAGAGGGGTTTGGGAGAAACAGTTGAGCTCAATGTGGAGATTATGAATGTTGATCTCAACTGTTGTGCCCTAGATTGTATTGAGCTGTATGGATGAGAACTTCAGTGGTTTATTTGAAGTTCTGTTTGTTTATGATACAGGGGAGGTTTGAGCAGTTTTAAATCAGTCTGAGTTCTCAGGCCAGGTCCAAGCGACGTCGTTTTGGCATAAATCAAAGAGGAGCGCGAAGACCGTGCCTGACACGTGCTTAGCCGTTATTTCTGTTACAAGACAGCTGGGCTTAGTGGAGCGCTGCCGTTTTGGTCTTCATCCGTTTCAGTTCGTCGTCGTTTCAGAGAGAAGAATATAATCTCATTCCGCGCCTGGGTTTTGAAGAGAATTCTGCAATTCGAAAGCTAGGGTTCTTGAGAGGTTATCCAGATTTGGGTATTTCTGTTTAGAATCAAATTAGCTTGTGATTGTTGTTCGATTCGATTCTCTGCGTCTTTTGTAATAGTTCTCGAAGTGTAATTGTTCTGCGAAGCTCAATAAAATCGGCTCTCATTTGGTTGCTGGAGTAGGGGAAGAAGTCCCCGAACCAGGGTAAATCGTGTGTGTCAATTTCGTTTTCAGTTTTCTAATTCTCATCACTGTCGTGTTCGATCGGCGCAAACTCGTACAGAAATCCTTCTAGGAAACTAGAAGGTAGTGATTTTTCTCAGATACTTGCTTTGAATATCTGGGTTTCCACTCTACATTGTTGTCCAGTACTTACTCTTACGTTTGATTTATTTACATCCGCTGCATACATACTTGAAGAGTATCAGTACTTTGCGAATACAGCTAACTAACGATCCTAACACTGACTCTCCTTAATTAAGGCCACCATACGAGAATAATTCAACAAGACTATTATTTATCACCAAATTAGACCTCATACCGACTACCGAGTGGACTTTTTTTAGTAATAAAATCTAACCCTATGCGTAGGGACATATATAATTATGTTTTATCACATAACCATAAGGGAAGAGTTCAAATGAATAATTTTCTAATATATCGAGAATTTGAGAAATTATTCTTGTGATCGATCCACAAATTTTTTTCGATAGGGGTAAACTAAAATTGATATTAATATAACAGTAATTTTTATGTACTTTCTAAATTAGTGGTGGCATAATATTAAAATCAATGGGGCAAAATCTAAAACTTATTGGGATATTAATCTAATTTATCTAAGATTAAGTTAAAATTCAAAAAATTACCGGAGGCGACTGCCCCCACAATCATCAACATAGATCCGTCGGTGCTTGTGCGCTAACACATATCTTATTACTTTAATTTAATCAAAAGTCAAAACTATCAAATTTGACTTTACTATCAAGATACATCTCAGATGCAAAATTATTCTTAGATTCTCGAATTATAAAGAAATTTTTAAGCGAACAGTTCTTTAACAAAATAACGCCTATAATTATTAATAAAAAGCAGTTGTCTGGTTCGAAATGCTAATTAGTGATAGGTGGTGCAGATGAATGATGATGTACTTATTTTTGTTATCTTCGATCATTCGTGATAGTCATGATCGTGGTGACGAGCTCTAGAGGTAGGAGTATCAATATTATGGGGAATTAAGTATGATAGAATTGTCTGTGTATTGTGGAATAAAGTAATGGACGTGCGTTATTAGGTCATTGTCAACTAAAACACAATACTCAATCATGGAGAGTATTATGTTAGTGTCTTATCTGACAGATTTGGGCTTAGGTGGTGTCAAACCATATGATCCAATGTGAGAGCCTAAATAGTAAATATAGTATTAATGGATAATGAAGACCACTCAATTTAGTCGAGAATCGCTTTATAATTCGAGAATTTTTTTTGACACTCTCAGGATTCGAACTCATGACCACTTAGACATCGGAGATTTTACGTCTTAGCCCTTGATTGATGGGCTATAATTCGAGAATTTGAAACCTCGAATTTTACCATCCATTTCGTATGATTTGTTCAACCACAAATTGTTGTCACGTGTCTCACTAATTTTATTTTGCATATCAAAGTTTAAAAATGCATCACATAAGAAATGAAAGTCGGTAAGACATGTTGGCATCCCCAATTTTTTTCTTTTCAAATATACAATTTGATTCAATAATCAAATTTGAGTTCTCGTATTCTCGAATTATCAAAATATCTAAATCAAGTGCCCTTCAATAAATAATACTACAAAAATGTGCATGGAATCATATATACAGAATTATACATTCGTAACGGGCATGCTAAGGATTTCACGATAGAGAGTCAAGCATCAAGTTAACTTGAAAATGTTTAACTTGCATACGCAGAGTTTTTTTTTTAAATGATCCAAACGGGTTTGGAACTTTCAGAACTGATCCACGCGAGTTTCACATTTTAAAACTGACCATTTTTAATGAAACCGGATCCCCAGAATCTGGTTTTCTGTGTGTTTTACAAAACCGGATCCCCAGAATCCGGTGTTATGTGCGCGTTCGAATGAGAGAACTCCAAGTGTTCTCGTTTGCACATAACACCGGATCCTGGGGATCCGGTGTTATAAAAAAATAGAAAATCGATTCCTGAGAATCCGGTTTCATTAAAAATGGGTCAGTTTTGAAATGTGAAACTCGCATGAATCAGTTCTGAAACTCCCAAAGTCGTTTGGATCATTTAAAAAAAACCCGCATACGCATATACACAGAACTTGAAACGGGCATATGCTAAACGGGGCTCCAGCTCCAATTGGAAAAAAAATATCTACAAGAAGATAAATTTCAATATAAATATTATCTGAACTAATATTATAAATCCATCAATAAAAAAGTACATATGCATACGCATATTTTTTTTTTCATTTATATTCAATAAGATTGGGTTTCATTTCCCATTTATAAATTTTTAATAAAAAGTCAACTTCTTACAGACTCCCATGTCCCATGTTGTCCGGTTTTGCCTTTCATTTGGACCAAAATAATGTGTACAGATGTTTGCTTTGAAAATTTTCAATTTTAAGTATTAGAAAAACTTCAAAAGGCCAAGTAAGATTTTGTTTGACTTGTTTCAATATTGTAAGAGAAACCTTGATGTTTTGCATAATTATTAAAGATACATCGATATATTGTCTAATTATCTTCAAGTGAGACGGTAGTTCAAAATTCAGATAGTATTTTTTTAGGGATGCACAAATTTGGACCGGATTGTAAATTCGGACAGAACTGAAATTTTACGTTCCGGTCCACGGTCCATATTTTTGAAAATTTTCGGTCCACCGATCCGATCAGGAAAGTAAAATTCCGGGCTGGTCTGGGTCCGTGATGGACAGTAAATTGAAGGTAATCCGGTCCGGTCCACCCGGCATGTCCATATAAACCCCGGTTCGGTCCGGTCCACGGTCCATATTTTTGAAAATTTTCAGTCATCCGGTTCGACCTGGATATATTTTTAAAATTTTCAGTCCGGTCCACGGTCCATATTTTTAAAATTCTGGTCCGGACCATCATGTTATTTATTGATAATTATAAATTATATTTTCTTTTTGAAATTAAATGTTATTCTAAAACTTTTATATAAATATTAATTTAAATTCATATAATAATATAATTAATTGTTATTCAAACTTTTTATAAATATCTAACATTTTTATAAATTTTAATTTTAATTAAATAAGCTAATTTGATTTCATATAAACTTACTTAAGCTAAACTAATTTAATCTAAATTAAGCTCATATAAACTAAACTAAACTAAACTAAACTAAACTCATTTAAGTTCACCTAAACTAAACACCTAAGCTACAAATCCAACCCCTAAAGGACCGCCCCTAATACCCGGTTACTCCTTAAAACTCATTCCACCGATATAAATCTGATATTAATGTGTGAGGCCATCAATTTTATTTATCTCTAGGGAACTATCGAAAATAAAAATGGAATGCAGCAAAAGCAATTTCCAACCCTTGTCAAAAAAAAGAGTCGACGTTTCCAAAACTTATATATATATAAAAAAGTAGACGCTTCCAATTTCTTATCATCGATCACTTTTGTGCGTCTCTCATGGTCGGTGTCCCTCATTATGTGATTGGTTTACTAAAGCTTTTTTCAAAGATCCACAAACACATGGGTCTTGACGTAAATATTGGCTCCATCTAACCTTTTTTCTCTGAGGAATTCAAAATATAATATATAATTACGTGAGGAGTAATTTTTTGAATCCAACGGATCTAGACTGCGTAACGAAGTAGGCAATGTTTTAATAATTCTTCACCTAGTTGGCTAGCTCGTCTCGTCTAAAAGGTGGAATTTTTTTCTGAATATGTTCCAATTTTATACAAATCGGTCTGTCATAAGTTCATTCAATTTGTAGGCGTTTAATTGACGCCTACCTATTTAGTCGTCGCTTAGACTCGTTTAAATTGTCCTCTATACCCGCCTAGACAGGGGCGGATGTATGTATATGGGAGTGGGGGCAGCTGTCCCCAGTAATTTTATCAAATTATCCCTAACTTTACTGTGATTTTCCCCACTGATATTTTGAATTTGCCCTCACTGTATTTTTAATTTACCTCATTAACAATTTATATTAAATCATTAAATAAAAAGCAACACACAATGTAAAAACAAAACTACAGAGACTTTAAAAAAATAAAACAACATAGATTGAAAAGCGTAAAGTAGAGGCAACGACCGCACGAGGCAGTGGCGCGACGCTTGAGCCGGGAGATCGACCCCTATGCCCTATTTGCTTTTCGTTTATTCTACAATTATTCGAAATCAGGTAGAGATGAGACTGATTAACTGATTAATTTGAGTATTTTAGTTTTGAAGAAGATTGACAGGTTACAGGTAAAATTAGGGTTATTGTTTGATGGTGAATTAGTGATTGTTTAATGTTGGAATTACAAACTGAATTCTTGGTTGATATCGGGTTCACAGTCTTGAAGAATATAACACTTTTACTTGAGTTTAGTCTCACTAAGTTTTGACTATTGTTCTTATAAATGTACAGAACACACAAAAAACACACAGGTTTGATTTTGAGAGTTAGGAATCAAGTTCGTTTGATCATAAGCTCATATGTCACGTAAGTTTGTACATAATAGTTTATCTAATGTATTAATATTTTTATGTGAAAACAAGCTTACACAACTAAAATTGGAGGTATCAATGGTTCTTCTAGTAGTTTACATGATAGAAATTGGTTGGATAGCATAGGTATGAACTAGTGCCTGTGTTTTGGTTTTGGTAGTCTGTTGTTAGGCTTTGGGTGCCTAGTTTTGGTTGGCGTAGTGTTGGGGCTGAGGTTGTACATTCTTTTGAGTAATAATATCATTCTTTATTAAAAAAAATCGCATGACAGATTCTTTTTTGTGTGACGGTCTCTTTTGTTATATTGAAAGGATTTATTTCATTCCGTTAGTAACGAAGATGTGATGGGGCGCTTTATGAAAATGAAAATTCGAAGAGAGCAATTATAATAATTTTTTTTTAATTTTACATGTTGCCCCCAGTCAAAATAAATCCTGGATCCGCCACTGCGCCTATGCACCATCTAGACCTGACTAGATGGGCAACTTCTTAATCAAAATTGAAATTTTTTTGTTATCTTTTTATTAATATTTGATAAACTAATAAGGATGTTTCTATTATCTAACTGATTTTTATTTATTAAAATATTATTAATTATATGCCATATTACTGTAGTACTTATATGATTATTAGTTTTTTAAAAATTTAAAACTATTAAATAAATTAAGCTGTGATTAATTTTCAAAAACTATTTCCACCCGATTAGCGACTAAAATTTTTTATATCCTTCTAATGGAAGCAAGTACATGTTGGGTTATATAGGATGTGAGGTATATGTTATAATTCATTTTTTAACATTCATTAATAAAATCATAATCTTTAGGGTGAATAATTCACCTACTATCATTTATAACACTTTTATGAATCTTCTTCCATGCATCCTCCACAGTCCACCGGTGTCGGCTTGACTGATAACATCCATGTGGAAAAAATTGGTTCAATAAAGGCAGTTGTAGACCTATATATACACACATGCTGAGAAGCATCAAAGTAGGATTTTGGTCAGAATATTCAGCCTAGTAAAGTCGCTTCAACTGGCTTTTGGTGGGGCATAATGAGCCTCATCTTGGGCCTGATGTGTAAGGATGCACATCCGGTCCGGACCGGATCGGTGGATCGGAATTTTCTAAAATTTTGGATCGTGGACCGGACCGGACCGGATATATATGGACCGGGACCGGAATTCGTGTGAAAACTTGGACCGAAACCCGGACCGGACCGGGACCGACCGTAATTTAGGGTTAAAAAATAGAAAATAAAAAAAATATTAGGAAAATAAAAAATTTTGGTTTATTCCGGTCCAGACCGGACCGGACCGGAACCCGTAATCCTCCAAAAATATGGACCGTGGACCGGACCGGGATCGGACCGAGACCGGACCGGACCGGAAAATCCGATCGGTTCCGGTCCGGGCCAATTTTGTGCATCCCTATTGATGTGGCCTAGTAAGGTCGAATATTAAAATTGCTTCAAAATTTTGAACATTTTTGTATTCAACCAAAAGTTAAAAGGTTACAAAAGATTGTCAAAATGTCGTACCATTTGGCTGTGCCTGTGCTGCAACGAATTTTTTTCCGTTTGTTATTATGAGTTGACATAGTTAAGTTGAATAAACGCATGCCTCATTTGTGCATAACTTTTTTTTCATAGATATCTTTTTATAGGAAGCATATGATTTTAATACATAAAATATAGTGAAGGAATAACAAAAGATTTGCCAATTGCTCCTTTATGTGATCTTTTACGCCACCTGCAACAAATTGGCCGGAGCCGCCGGCGCAGGATGGTGGTCTACCAAGTGAAGCTAATGGCCTCGAAGTGTAAGGTCTTCACCGAACTAGCTGAGCATATTTTCGCAACCTCGTGACGCATTTTTCTTGGTCCGCAAACTAAGACTCCAACATCCGCCTCTTTCCGATCGAACAATATCTCTGCAGTATTTGATCATAAAATATCACATTTGAAATAATAATTCAACTGGGCTAAATACTAACATATCGAACAAAAAAATGGTCAGTAAAAACGACGTCGTTTCACTTAATTTTTTTTTTGAAATATCACAAAACGACGCTGTTTTGATCGAAACGGCATAGTTTTGTTGGTTTTAGGTGAAAGTACTCACTCTTGAGATCTGGTCTTGATCCATAATGCACATTGGTCGACTGAGCAATGCAATCGTTTGGTAAGCTTTCAACCTCGGCTAAGGACATTGCGGCAGCAGGAAATGTCGTCGGCGTCGCGACGTCCGTACTCTGTACCTGGATTGTATTGGCGCCATTTTGTTTCTTGCACCACAAGAAAACAACACTAGAGGAAACGAAAATGCAAAGACAAGCAAGAAACATGTCCCATAAACATCTGTACGAGTAATGATAAGTCTTGCTTTTGTCCTGATCGATTGGGTAGATGTAGTATCGCGTTACGATGCCCAACAAGAGTAGGAACATAGCGAAAGACGAGGAGAGGATTGCCCCGAGCCAGAGCCAGCTGTTCGGACCAAGTGTTGGGGAAACTGGCGTGTCCAATGGGTTTGGCTTAAACCGGGTTAATGTTGTTGGGGCAGGTTTTTCGAAATTCGTCGCAGGTTGTTCGGTTTCTTGTGTAACGTAGGCTTCGATTTGGAATTGTACTTTGGAGAGATCCAATGAGGCGTCAGATGAGGGGAGCAAGAGGGCTAGTGATGAGAGATCAGTTGCATTTTTGAAAGCGGATATGAAGAGCAATCGAGGTACTTGGCGGCCAGGTTTCGTGCTTTGATGAATGATTTCTCGGAATATGGAGATGAACGGTGTAATGCCGCTCCCTCCGCTCACCATGACTAGCAACTCATGACTGTTTTTCCAAAACCAAATTCGAAATGAAAATTCAAAAAGAAGTTTTTTTGTTGCTGTTAAGAAGTTCCAATAAATAAATTTCTCGGTCTGAATCACCTGAGGAAATGGGACTTGGAAGGTCCGTAAGGTCCTTCAACCGAAGCTTCAATGCGATCAGCAGCAGATGAGAGTTGCTGACAAAGCATCCCGGTCCAGACTCCTTTGTTTCGTAGGACGACACTGATCGTGTCGGGTTCGAGGTTGCAGTTAGAGGTCACTGTAAATGGATGCCACTGTAACCTAGAAACGCTAGGCATATTCACAAACAAGATGCTGCCTGGATTATACTTGTGTCCTGTAAAAAACAGTTAATGATGTCAGTCCATCTCCGAGGTGGATGTGATGCAGCGTTATCAAATGCTGCGAGTATCAAAATGACATCGTTTTGATTAAAGTAATTTTTTTAACATAATAAAACGATGTCGTTTTAATTGACACATCGTCGTTTTGACACTCACACTATTTAATGACACTTTACCATGTCTTTTTCCGAAACAAGTCAAGAGCTAACTGCAAAGCCTTTTTTTCCAACATCATAGTACCTGGAGATTTGGCGAAGTTGAGCTCAGCAAAGCCACGGGGAAGAAGGCGCGCAGACACAAGCCTGACCCGTTGGCATGACTGTAAGAATCTGAGGTAACGGTCGATAAGGAAGAGAAAAATTCCGGGTAAGATCATGCATAGATAGGCCGGACCGACGTGCAAAATGTAGAAGACGATGTAAAGGAAGTATAGATGGTGACTGTAGAAGAAGAGTTCGAACATCTTGCGTCTGATCCGAGGGATGCTCGTTGCCCACATCACAAGGGACACTGCGAATGCTATTACCCCGGCTACATTCGATACGTAGTCTTTGCTCCATTCCAATGCCTATAAGTTTCACATATTTGATACATCAGTATATTTGATTGTTATTTGACATGTGACAAAGTTCAAAAAGCCTCACGAAAATTTCAAAAGTGCATACCAGGACCATTTGATCAGTCACGAACCAATGGATGAAGAAACCAACGCTATGAAATGCGAAAAGGAAATTCGAAACATGTCCGAGCCAAATGTGGTACTTAATGCTGGACTCGGATGTAAGGCCAACGAGTGGCAAAAGTGATGAGCCCCGTGTGACCGGGAAGAACAAAAATGCCCAACATATGTTTCCAATGTATCCTAGTCGCAACGAGACACTACGAAACTTAGCCTGCCCCCTGCCAAACAAAATAAGCACCCAGTTTAATTTTTTTGTACCATTTTTTTCCCGAAACAAAAACCATGCGTTTGTCAATTCGCGACAATGGCCTAAAAGACGTACACTGTCTCTCCGACTTTATGCATATGGAGATGGAGGAAGCTGACATGTAAGTAATTTGCGAGAGACCAGGCAAGAAGGACTATGAACATTGCTGCAAATGTGAGCTCCATTGCTGTCACAATTCCGATCGGGGCCATTACAAGGACCGGCCTTCTCCAAAAGCTCTTACCCGAACTGACCAAAATGAACCACAAGTTTATATTGTCATACATTTTTAAGAAAATAAAATGGCCAAAACATATATTGAATTTATATCTCGAGATTTGAATTTGATTGATCAGTTTAAACTTTTGAATCAGAATTGTGCTAGAATTCAATTACTTGAATCCTAATAAGTTGACGACAGAGTAATGGTCTAGTTATGTGAACACCTCACTTGATTTATATAGTCAAGATTTCGAGTCCCACCATGACATATTTATAATATGAGTTAGGGTTGTCCAGTTACCTTTGAGAAAGTGTATCAACAGAAATAGATTGCATATGGAGATGAACGCAGCCTAACGCAGCAATCAGCATGATGGGAAATGAGAGGAGCAACAGATTGGTTCCTGGCACAACAACATCCATATTTACCTTCATTCATAGCTCAAAAAAAACGATCCAATGTCGCTAGCTAGCATTATTGGACTCAAGCATTAAAAAATATAAGCAACTCATTCGAACAGGAATAAGGAAGCTAAGCATCAAAGTGAGTAAACCTTGGGACTGAAAATACGTCGAGTTG
The DNA here is from genome assembly GCA_033675215.1 of Rhodiola kirilowii. NCBI lineage: Eukaryota > Viridiplantae > Streptophyta > Magnoliopsida > Saxifragales > Crassulaceae > Rhodiola > Rhodiola kirilowii. Next base: position 5,728,815 of record CM066201.1, on the reverse strand, counting down.
AGCTTGAGAATCAGATCAGGGTTCCATTTGAGCTTGTAGTTGTTGGTTGGCAGCATGATCCAAATCATAAGCCAGCCAAGAAACACAACCAAGAAAATCGCATTAAACGCCTTTCCGCTCCCCATTCTTTTGCCAAGACGTTAAACTAGAGCGATTTAACGAAAGCTGAATGTTCAGTCACATCAATATTAGACAGGTTTATATAGACTATGTCATCCTCCCATCATATGGAAGAAACAGCCGAATGCATGCTTTTTTACACACAATTGAGTTGAGTCCACTCATTTCCACATCAAATTCACCAGATAAGAGTTATCTCAAAATTGCTGGTATATCGGTAGTATTCTTAATTAAATTATTAAGATGTCGACGGTTCAAGCTTTTGAAATTAAAAAAACTGAAGAAAAAAAAAATCTAAGAAAACAATAAGTACTAAATACTGTCTTCTGTATTTACTCATGCTAATTTTTGTAGTGTATCGTACAGTTGACTTTTAAGTAGCAGTACATGTATGTAGTACGAAGATAAAATTATACAAGTTGTTTTTAAAGAATACTATTAGGAATGTCAAGATTTAATATATTCCCCACGTCAACAAAATAAATTAAGTCAACCAAAAATCCCAATTCAGAGAAAACGAGAGAATGTTTAGAAAATTGATTATTAATGGAAGATCTTGGAACCACTCAAAGATGAAAAAAATCATGACAAGTCTCAGCTCTAGTCTGTTATATATTTAAAACATTTTCAAGAAAATAAGGACAACTAAAATGAGCAAAGCCAATAATACCATTCTCACTTTCTCTTCCATGGGCCTGGAGGCCCAGTGGGCTTCCTAGTCCAAATTGACCCGATGGAGGAACCATTCCGTTCCCAAATTCATCATTCTCCATTTCCTCCTTTGGCACAAAATCGATAGGGAGAGATAGTTGCTAGCGATTCCGATGTCGTTGCTATGGTCATTTCTGGATCCGAAGAAGAACTGGCTCACCGCAATGCACATGAAGTCCGTCTCCAACCGCCTTCGTAGATACGGTTTGGACTTTCTTTTATTTTTCACCAAACAAAACCCTAAACTCTCTCTCTCTCTCTCTCTCTCTCTAACTTTGTGTTTTATTCGATCTTTTATTTATTTATCGATTGATTGATTCGATTGAGTTTTCGTTAATTAGGGCTGAGATACGATGACCTGTACGATCCGATGTACGATCTGGATATCAAGGAGGCGTTGAATCGGCTGCCTCGTCCGATTATTGACGCTAGGAACCAGCGTCACAAGCGCGCTATGGATCTCTCCATGAAGCATCTCTACCTCCCTGAGGATCTCCAGGTCAGCTATCCGCTTTCCTGCAAGTTTGTATATATTTTGTTACATGGAATATGGATTGGTGTCATGTTTGATTTCTTAAGCAAGCTGGATAATATGTGTTGTATAGCTGCTGAGAGGGTTTTGAGCAGTAGATTATCTGTATCTTTTAAATCATAGATTTTTATTTGTTTGGTTTTTTGGTAGAGTTAATTTTATGTGAACAATAAGAGGCTTTTAGTAGTATATAGTTTGTTCGGTTAACACTCGATACCATTTATAAATGTGATTTTGCGTAAGTATAATGAGGATTGATTAACCTGGATTTCATGATACCGTTAACTTAGCCTGCCAACTCCTATATTATTGTTATGGATATGAACTCGGAGGCAGTACTGCATTTCATGGTCTCTTAATCTTATCACCTTGTGCAGTGTGGCATTTTGTAGAGTCATTGGGAGGTTTTGAGCAGTGGATTATTCAGGCATCTAGTAAATTATAGGTTTTGGTTCTGTTCCGTTTATTGGAACTATTATACAGTGGGTCATATTAGTTGCCTGCAGCTTTTTTAGAACAAAATTTCTTCTGTTTATCCTCAGCATTCTTATGTAATATAGCGCATCAGGGTAGCTATCACATTTAGACCGGGATATCCAATCAGTGATTCCTGCAATTGTACGCAACTGTATCATTTGTAAATGCCATCTTTCCTGTGCTAATGCAATTCGTGAGTTGTGATTCAAGCAGTTCATGTACAAAATGAAATTGATTGGCAGGGAACTCACCTTTGCTTTCCTAATTGTTAAGGCAGACATTGCGTATAAAGCAAATATGTTCATATGCAATTGATGTGTTGACGTGAACTACTGTGGATTACTTTAAATGAAGCATATCGGGCATTTAGTAGATGATGCTAATTTTAAGTTTGTTTTTACCTTGTTTCTCGATGGTATCTGCATTATTTGACTTTGGCTTGCCATAGTCGTGTCCTTGGTTCCAGTGTTGTCTTGTAACTAATTGTTGATACTTGATGATGTTGTAGGCAATGCAAACACCATTCAGAAGCTATCTCCAAGAGATGCTGACCCTGGTAAGTCCTACTTGATCATTAAGTGTCATTACCATCTTTGTCGGACTTAGTTATAGCTGTCCTTTAGTAAATGTAAATATGTTAGCTGCTAAAGTGCTAGCGCTGGCAAAATGTGTCATTACCTTTATGTTTGGCATAGTTATAGATGCTCCTTTCCTTGTTAAGAATATGTTAGTTGCTAGGTGCTACTTTTGTGCTCCTTGCCCGAAAGTGTTTACTTTTAGTGAGCTGCATACCACCAATGCCGCGTTGTTCAAGATAGTACACTAACTGGTCATATCGATCATCAGAGTTTTCTTATCAGTCTTATGTTCCACAGTGTCCTTGATTTATCCATGACATAGTTGATTAAAAATAGGGTTAATTGCAAAAACATAGTTTGGACTACCGGCTGATTTCAAATTGGGTACCGGATTTTTTTAATTTTCAATTTAATGATTTTTGCATCAACTTGTATACATTTTGTTTACAAATTCGTTGTGTTTTTTTAGGAATTAAAGTTGAAAACTTATGCATTTGATTTTATGGTTAACAAATTTGGTCAACTTTATTTTTATCGTGGTTGGAGATATGATCAATAGGATTGAAACATGTGCGAATTGATACAAAAATCACTAAATTGAAAAAGTCCGGTACCTAATTTGAAATCAAGTGGTAGTACAGACAATGTTTTTGTAATTTAACCTTAAAAATAATGAACATATTATACATGGCAGGTCAAGAGAGAGAGGGCAGAACGAGAAGCACTTGGAGCACTGCCCCTTTACCAGCGTTCATTTCCGTAACATTCATGCCCTTCACTCTGTGATCTTGCAACAACACCAACATCAATCTTGTGAGATGCCCAAAATCGTCACCAAGGTGAAAAGGACATTCCTAGCATCACCTGCACGAAAATAATCCATGTACTCTTCATGTGTGCCTTGTTTTGTTTAAATGCTCTACTCGCTTTTATAATGCAACATATTTTGTTAACCAGAATTTCCCGGCCTTAAGGGCAAGTTTTTTTTTAGTAAAGCTGAGAACATCATCCATAGGCTGGTTTCTGACTAAGAGTGTTTTCATCAGCGAATAGTTGTGGGTTTGGCGTTTGTAGCTTTTTATAGTGACCAGACCAAGGCAGTGGCAGTTTCAAGTTCATAGATAATTTCTTACGAATGTGGAAAGCTTCAATTCTTTATATACCCACTAGAGCAGTAGAGCTCACTTGTGGCGCATATAAAAAAAGAACAAGATTTTACAAATTTTTTGTGCTTTAATGGTCTGATAGCATCAAACTCGGTGCTTGTGACCTCGGTCTCATTAATTTAGGAAAAAAAATAGTTATTTAAGAAAAAACTGAAAATAGTTTCTGATATTTCTGCGTCCAACCAAATGCATACATGATTTAACTATCAAAAAAAAATGCATACATGATTGAACACCAAAATCATTCATAAACATTTTCCCAAAGAATTGGAAATATGCAATTCCATCATGCAACACATGTCAGATTACCAACAAGCTTAAGGATGACAACCTCGTCCTGTTGCGCACGCATCACTCTCTGTCCCGATTCAGTGTTCCTGCGTTTTAGGAAGTTTTATCTGTTGTTTTGCGTGCACTATCGGACGATACAACGCACTTGTTCAAACTCGGTTGCTCTCCGTCCAAACATGACGACGTGCACGCTGCTTGCTAATTCACGTGTACGAAGTCAGAAACGTTAACGGCATCGTTTCACCGTGCGGCTTTGGTTCGTAGTGAGTTTTTAGTGACGCGTTGAACACCGAACAATTATTGTAGCGGATGCGACGCGACCACGGTTGTAAACTATTTAACCACGTGCCAGGCACGTTATCCGAAACCACTTGGAATCTTCTTGAGCCTTACAACTTGCACAATACAGTTATAAAAAAGTGAAACGACGCCGTTCGAATTCTTATCCACAAAAAGACTTATGAAATCAACGAGGGCCACACGACAAGACAAACTGTTACTCACACAATAATTTTTCCATTTTATCTATTATTTTTTTGCACGCAATAAATTAAACAATTAAATCATTGAAAGGATAAAGTAAAAACTATTAATATTTCTTTTTTTTTGGGTAACGAATCTATTAATATTTCTTTTTTTTTGAGACGAAAGGTGAAACTATTAATATTTCTTTTCTTCTTTTTTTTTTGTAACGAAACTATTAATATTTCTAACTATACATTTCCTGCAGCATCTTTTGTAAGAGAATCACGTGACGTGCACGAGAACCGTATCTCTTCTGACAGGGGCAATTTCGTCAATATAAAACCTTCTCCCTATAAAAGCTGCAAAATCCCCAAACAGTTAACACATTATCAAGTCTCGTTCTGGAGTCTCTCTTCGTCCTCTGAGATTCAAAAAGCCCTAATTTCCACCTCCAAATTAAATTCCTAATTTCTCAAAGCCAAATCGGAAAATGGCGACTAGCCTGGTGACATTCCAGTCCATGGGAATCTCCGCCTCATCCTCCAACTCCAGCTCCTCATCATCATCCAGAAAATCGTCAACACAAAGTCGGAAGAGCAGCAGCAGCGCCCGATCGCTGTCTACGGGATGGCTTAGTCCGATCTTCGGATGGTCAACGGACCAGTCTGATTACAGTGACTCGAGAAGATCATCATCAACAACAGAGAGGTGTAGCAGCAGCAGCGGAGGAGATGCGGCGGAGGAGAGCGGGGAAGAGAGGAAGGGGAGGTTGAGATACATGGCGGGTAATTTCACGGAAGAGAAGGCAAGGCAGCTGAGGATGATGACGACGGGGCTGGAGATGAGCCACGAGAAGATGTATCACTCCGCCATCGCTTCCCGCCTCGCCTCCGATTTCTCCGATCGCTTTGTGGATGACTTTTAGATCGAACGAGTATTTGTTACTGTTATATTAAATGTAATTATTATTAAATGTAGTAAACGAGAAAATCAAATAAAGGCACATATACCGTATACGGGCAATGTCCAATACAAAACCATGTCGTTTAAATTTTGTAATCCTGAAAAGAAGACATGAAACGGCGTCATTCGGCAATTTGCGGTGAGTACAACAATGGGAATTAAAAATCATAAAATTTAGAAAATAAATTCGTAATGTAAAAGTCGTAGACTCAAAGAACAAGTTTCGTAGCTTAAAGAAACAAAATTCGTAGACTTAAAAGAACAAAATTCGTAATGTAAAAATAGTATAACTTAAAGAATCAAAATTCATAGACTTAATGAATAAAATTCGTAACAACGGGATTACATGAATACAAATTTACAATAATATCCTTACAAATATAGATATTTAAATTTAGAAAATAACAGTCTTTAAATCAAAAATCAAGTAGTTTTAATTTTAATTACTTTTCAAATTGACCAAATTTGTCCCTTCCTATATAATTCTTTTTCCACAAAACACTTCCGCAAAAAACAGGGTTGTGCAACTGATTTGTGAACTACAACTAAAAACGACACCTCTCTCAAGTCTGAATAATACAATTAGTCTGATGAAACGGCGCCGTTTTCTTTAAGCTTTAAACTTTACATCTGGCCAAACGTCCACCAATCATATTTGAAATTGGGCAAAGCCCATTAAAGATTAAATGGGCTGTCTTCAAGTCTAAAAGCTACGAAATAAGATGGCTTAACTTTCACATAGTGGCCAAGTCAAAATTAAATCCTAGTCAAAAAAAAAAAAAAAAACTTTCACATAGTGGCTTTTCTGTGTATTTGTTACTTACAGAAAATGCAGGATATGAAAAAAAAAAATGCAGGATATGAATTTCTACATCATGTTTGATACGACGACGTTGCATATATATGAATGTGAATTTCTAAGACTAACGGGAGATTATTTCGATAACATCTCTATGAATCCAATACATAAAACTCGTCATATATAGAAATTGGGTAGATGAGTCTCACATATATTGTTTACCCTCTTTGTAATAATACGGTAGACGAGAAATCGATATTTCCTATTGTCACATAGTACTGGTTTCTCCTATACCGGTATTTAGAGCCTATGAGGACCACCTTGATTTGTAACATGTTTCATTTCAATCTAATATTGTGTTACAATCCTATATTGGCTAGATGACAACCGTCTAGTAATACTTAAGCACAAGGGGTTCAATCACTCATCAGACTAGTCTTTTGTGATGATATCTTCCGTTGGACTTAGGTGCCTAACATATTGGTTCTCCCAAACTGGTTATATGAAAACAGAGAATAGTTTGAGAGCAATTTGGGTATACAATTTGGGTAAAAAGAGAGCAATTTGGGTATGCAAAACTTATTTGCCATATTTTGAAAACTTGAGTTTCAAAATTGGGCAATATAGATAAAAACTTGAAAAACTATACATTGAAGTCTTTTAGGACCTTATTCGTTATGCAATTTCTATTTCGTTATGGCCTTTTGAAAGTGTGCAGAGTTAGGTTTGAATGGGTTTTAAATTTTAATGGAAAGAGCGTTTCTTGTCCGGAATGCTATAGTTTGACATGATACTTTTATTATTATCTAAGAATGCCGGACTTTTCCACCAGCAATTTCAATATGTATACACTTTTCTTATAACACAAAGGTGTAAGAAAATAGTATTACATTGTAAAAAATAACTCTGTGATTGCACTGAATATCAATGAAATAGATGAACACAATTAGTATCCAACTGAAGATAAATACAATAACAACTATAATGTGATGAAAGTCAATCTGCTTACAACAATGTTGTCATATAAGAAGATGACACCTAAACTTATGAAGATATGGTACGATCAATCTACCAAGAATTGTACTGGGGAGCTGTCATCTGGAGGATGAAGACGAAGACGGGGCTTGGTGGCTACCGTCTCTACAATGCGGGTCTTGAAGGGATGAGCCTTGTTGCCGGAATCTCAGTACCAAATTACGGCGCTGCACAGATCTGCCAAGTTCAGTTGCTTGCCGCCTCTTACGTAAAACAAAGATACGAGGTTGATTTCCATGTTTAGGAGTTGCCGCCATGTTGCAGGACTCAGCATCACTGACACTTTCGTCGGAGCAGCCATGTTTAGCAGATTTTGTAGGATACTGATGGTTTGAGGAGTCAGTATTCATGCTGCAGCTACCAACGGATGACAAGCGGCTGTCTTCATGTTTCTCATGTGCTTTGTTCAGGGTAGAATTTGTTGCGAGTGGACCGCTCCTGCCTTGGAGTTCTTCGGTGAGTCTTGATCTCATTCCTGTTCCGGTGCATGCTTCAGTCTGGTTGAGAGTGCTCTTTTCGATTGTTTTACTTAACTTAGCCGATTTTCTCCATGCTTCTGTCTGATCTAGTGTGCTTGGGGCACTCCTTTTGATTGCCTTGGTGGGTACATTGCGAGATTTCTGACGAGTGATTCTCCTTGGAGCCGGAGCATTAGTATTCCTTTCCAGAACTTCCGAGTCTGAAGTCAATTTGTAGCGGATCAATGGTCGTAATACATCTGAAATTGATGGTCCCTGAGGGAAAAGAATCAAAATGTAGGTTTAATTAGAACTCAGCTACCAACACATTCAATGTTTTAAAGAAGAATTTACAGCGAATCGATTGAAAATCTATACCATAATCGAGCAGAAATTGTTTCTAAGAATACATCTAAACAATGACTACAATCTACAACTGCTACGAAAGTCTACAGCCAAATAATGAAACAGAAATAACATAAAAAAATTACATACCTTGCCAACAATAGTCCACTGATTATCTTTCCAGTAGTGCCTGACTCTAATCCTAGCAGCTCCAACATTAAGATCCAGCATAGCCCCAACCACCCGAACCAGAAATTGTGTATTGTCCAGCACTTGCAGCACTGCGGCCAACTTCCACGCAAAGTTATCGTAAACGTGCACAAGATCTCCACGACTCCAATCTGAAAACTCAACTACTGGAGGACGAGGTCTGATGTAATTCACCAACACCACCTCCACGACCATCCCATTCACATGTCCATCATACATAACAGTGAACGCATCTCCATCACCCTCAACTATCCGCGCAGGATGCCAGGAGTACTCCAACGTGCTACTCAAAACTTCCACTTTATCTCCTTTCACATAACGCATTTTGACTACTAAGATGCCGACACTGAACAATGATCTCCACAGTAAGGATTCAGCTTATAGCTGCACAAGCGCGTAAACACAGACATAAGCAACAGATTGTAATCATAATGAGAAAAAAGCTGATAAAAACATTCACAGGGAGTTTCTAAACAAGGAAAAGAGTACTCTTCAAGAAAACGTCAATCCGAAATCCAAACAGAAATCAGTCAGCCAGCCAAGGAAGCAACAGCATTCAATTCAATCAACTAATCAAAAATACAAATCCAACAAGTTTCAGTTAACCATCAAAACGAAGCAACACTATACAACAATCCAATATCCAACCACAAACTACCTATCGGCTATCAATACAAAACAGAAAACCAAACGATTAGCAGCGACATACATTCCCAAATTCATCATCGGCGACTCAAAACCTTGACTCAAATCAACGCAAATTCATAACTTGGCTTTACTTCAAATAATCATCAAACCCTACTCAACACATCCGATGCAGAAATCAAACAAAAACAGACGATCGAACGACAAATGCTGAACGTAAATAATACTGAGCTGACATAATTCATCAACAGAATTGAATCGGATGAAAGTAGATTAAAAATTATAAAATTAAAAGAGAAAAAAAGCGGAAAGTGGAATTGATCGGCGGATTGTAGCTTTACCTAGGGATTTCAGAGCGAAGGAGACGATCGAGGAGCAGAAGCAGCAGCTGTGATGTTTGTTTCGATTTTCGGAAAAAGAATATTACGAATGTTGCTTGATTTTGTGTTGTCTGGGTTTGATGAGGAAACCGCTTTGATTTTTATTATTAATATTTTTTGTTAGATAATTAATAATGGGATTAACGATGTTAACCCTGGAATAAAATGACAAGCAACGCAGCTATTTGCTACTATAACAAAAACGATGCAGTTTCGTAACTCTTCGTAGGTAAATGACATAGTTTTGATATTATTTTATCTAAATTACATTTTTTTAACTCGATGTTTTTTACTTGACTGAACTGGATATGAATCATGTCAACCTCATGAGTCGCTCTTTAACTATTTTTATTTTTCAGAAATTATTTAAAAATGTCCATATAAATTAAACACTTTATTCTTGATAAATAATCAAGTAAACAGATATTAAATGGTTATAACTTCTAAAAACTTTCTTTAATTTTGTAATAAACCAATCAAATTCTTAAAGTCATAGTATTCAATTTTATATAATCAGGAAAAGCAAAAGCTGCTTAAATTGGAAGAAATGGGAATTTGTGGATCATAGTTTACTGGGATGAGAGAAAAGCCAGAGAATGAAGGCACAAGAAAACAAAATGACAGGAATTAAATGTATGGTATTATCTCCTGGGTTGAAATCCTTCTTTGAATCCTGGACGGCAACCGGACTGTACAGGGCAAGATCTTCTGATGAAGATAATCTGTCCATGGATTGGTATGCTTTTGCTGCAGGCATGAAGTTGACGAGAAACTCGTCTGGGGAGGCTCGAGCTGTTGCGTTGGCAGATCTCTGCATGTTGGACGAGCAGCTTCCGATATCGGGTTGAGCAGCAGAAGAGGCGTTTTGCGTTCACAATTGCAGAGGTAGATGAGCTGAAAATCTCAGAGAAGATGTTTTTATTTATATATAGTGTGAAAATGGAAAAGCTTGGAATGACAGCAGAGTGCCAGCTGAAGGTAATGAGAAACTAAGTTTAAAAATAGGCATAGTAATTAGATAAATACGTGTTAAACAGTAATGCGAACAAGTTGCCTAAGAATCAAAAAATGGCGCAGAAATGTATCGTAGTGGACTAGCAGATTAGCAAGATCAACTAGGAATTTGTAGCGGAAAATGGTAAATAGACGGCAACAAGGCACCAATTGATGGAGGAAGTAGAGTTTGGGGAGTAACCGGGAGAAGGAGATGAGGACGAGAGAGAAGGAGGTGAGAATAAGAGAATTGTTATTGATTTTTTGATGCCTGACACATTACACACATAATTTCTTTTGTACCCCTCACCTGCCTTGGGGACGTCATTCTCTAACAAATTCTCTAACTAATTCTGCAGGTCGTACTCCTCTGCAGGAAACCTCCTAGAAGCTTCTCTGAGGCGAGATCCCCTACGTGATGGTCCAGTGTTGGCTTGTGCGCCTTCCTCATGCATGCTCTTCTCACGTGCCGGGTTATGCATGCTTTGCTCACGTACCAGCGATGATTTTGCCCCATCATTGCCACCGCCTTCGAAAGCAGCCTTGTCCTCAAGGATGAAGGTGGGAAACTCGTGTAGGAGGTTGTCTTTGAAAACCCAAGTAGCCTCTTCCTGGGACAAGTCACGCCATTTTACTAGCCATTGTGTCTGCCATGCTTTTTGCACTTTCACCTGGCGAGTTTGCAGGACTGACTCCGGAATCAGACTGGGTCGGGTGCCGTCGAGATCAGGAGGAAAGTCATGGGTGATGCGAGTAGGGTCACCTACGAAGCGCCGCAGCAAGGAAATGTGAAACACGTTGTGTATGCGTGCCGAGGCCGGAAGCTTAAGGCGATAGGCGACGGGGCCGATGCGATCCGTGATTTGGAATGGTCCGTAGAAACGTTTTGCTAACTTGTTGGTTCGCCGGAGCCGGAGGGAGTTTTGGCGATATGGTTGTAAGCGAACCCACACAAAATCCCCTACCTGAAAGGTCAAATCCCGTCTTTTGACGTTCGCTTGTTGCTGCATTCGTTGATGAGTGCGAGCCAGGGTGCTTTGGAGGTCTCGGAGGAGTTTCTCGCGCTGCTGAATCTGGTGTTCCACTGATATCAATGTGGTAGTCCCAGGGACATGATCCAGTATCGCTGGGGCCGGTCGACCGTATACTAACTCATAAGGTGTGCGATCTGTGGACGAGTGATGAGCCGTGTTGTAACAATATTCAGCCCATGGTAGGAATTGCAGCCATTCTTTTTGGTTGTTGCTCACGAAGCAGCGGAGATAGTCTTCTAAACCGCGGTTCACGACCTCGGTTTGGCCATCGCTTTGTGGATGATATGCCGTTGAGTGTGCTAGTATGGTGCCTTGTTGTCGGAATAGTTCTTTCCAGAATCTGCTCATGAAGATAGGGTCCCTATCAGAGACGATGCTACCCGGAAAGCCGTGGAGTTTGATGATGTCTCGGATGAAAACCTGAGCTACCTCAGTTGCGGAGCAGCCACCCTTTAATGGCGAGAAATGGGCGTATTTGGTTAAGCGATCCACGACGACCATGATAGTAGTTTTTCCAGCCGAGGGAGGAAGATGCGTGATGAAGTCCATTGATATATCATGCCAAACCTTGTCCGGAATCGGTAATGGGACTAGGAGACCGTGGGGGGCGGTGTTAGGGGCCTTTACTTGCTGGCAGATTTCACAGTTTCGAACATAGTTTTTAACATCCTGGCGGATTTCTGGCCAATGGAAGTTAGCGCCTATACGAGCCAATGTGCGCCGGGCACCTGGATGGCCACTCGAGGGGGTGTTATGGAACTCATACATGATAAGCTCCTTGATTGTTGTGTCTGCTGGTACACGAAGCTTGCCTTTAAATAGTAAGAGTCCATCACGAATGGACCAATGTTCATGGACGTCAGGCTGGTCGGCTATAGTCTGCATGAGGGCCTTTCCGGTGGTGTCGGATGCATAATATTTGCGCAGGGCACGTAAGATACCATACTCAGGTTTTGTGGTAGCTAGTGTGAACAAGCAAGTCTGGTTATCTGGTGTTTCTTCTTCATGTAGGCGGGACAGGGCATCGACAGGGGCATTTTCCTTGCCGGGGCGATAACGCACCTCAAAATCGTATCCCAATAGTTTAACTATCCAATGCTGTTGTTCCGGTGTGTGAATGGTTTGTGATAAAATGGTTTTGAGGGGCTGGTGGTCGGTTTCCACAATGAACCGTTGGCCCAGGAGATACTGGCGCCATTTTTGTATTGCCATTACCAGCGCGCATAGCTCACGATTGTATGCCGACGTACCTTGGAGGCGAGGGCTTAGTTGCTTGCTGAAATATGAGATTGGTCGACCTCCCTGTGCGAGGACTGCTCCTACCCCTGTCCCGGATGCATCCGTGTGGACGTGAAAGGGTTGAGTGAAGTTGGGAAGGGTGAGTACTAGGGTAGATGATAGGGCCTGGAGCAGGGTGTTAAAAGCCACAGTTGCCTCGGGTGACCATACATATGCGTCTTTCCGTAACAGCAGCCATGTTGGCATAATTACGGACGAATCGCCGATAATATCCCGTAAGGCCAAGAAATCCCCTGAGTTGTTTAATTGTCCTTGGTAAGGGCCACTGTTGTATTGCTATAATCTTTTCTGGGTCTACTGCCACCCCATCACGGCTAATGATGTGCCCCAGGTAAGTTAAGGATTCCCTGGCTATGTCACATTTAGATGGTTTAGCAAAAAAAGAATGTGTTGTGAGAGTAGTGAGTACCTCCTCAAGGTGGCGAAGGTGGTCTTCCGGTGTGGCACTATACACCAATATGTCATCAAAGAAAACCAAGACGCAACGGCGGAGAAGTGGCTTGAATATGTTGTTCATTTCGGCTTGAAAACTCACCGGGGCATTAGTAAGGCCGAATGGCATTACGAGGAACTCATAGTGTCCCTCATGAGTACGGAAAGCTGTTTTAAACACGTCCGCGTCGCTCATGCGCAGCTGATGATATCCAGCTCTCAAATCAAGTTTAGTAAAGAGGGTTGCTCCATGTAACTCGTCAAGAAGTTCGTCGACGGTGGGAATCGGAAACTTGTCTTTCACCGTAATTGTGTTCAAGGCGCGGTAGTCGACACAAAAACGCCACGATCCGTCTTTCTTTTTGACGAGTAAAATAGGCGAAGAAAACGGACTTCGGCTGTGGCGGATAATACCCTCCTGCAGCATGGTTTTAATAAGTTGCTCAATCTCTGTCTTCTGAAAATGAGGGTACCTGTAAGGACGAACGTTCACAGGGTTAGCACCAGCAATTAGGGGAATAGAATGGTCAGTGTCACGGTTTGGTGGCAGGCCATGCGGGATGAGGAAAACGGTCTGAAATTTAGATAGTAGGTGTGTGAGGCTGGCTTTCAAGGTTGGTTGTAAGGTGGGTGATAAGTTGAATTCGGGCAGAGGGGTTTGGGTTGATTGTTGTGAGGATTCTGTCCACGAGGTGAACAACTGGAGGAAGTAGAGGGCACTTTTTTGGTGAGTGGCTTTATGGATCTGGGAAGGTGATGTTTGAGATAGTTGGGCAGCTGGTTTAAGGCCGAAAAGTTGTATGTGCGTGCCTTCTTTTTCAAAGCTCATCCACATGTTTCTATAGCAGAAAGTCGTAGGGCCAAGTTCGGCCAACCATTGTGCTCCGAGGACGAGGTCTGCGCCGAATACTGGTAGGAGGTGGAGTTGGACTGGAAACAGAGTGCCATTGATTGTAACTGGTACCTCCCGACACACTCCTTCGCACTTCATCTCTTCCCCATTACCAACTGTCACACTGAGGTGGTTAGATGGCTCGATGGGAAGTTTAAGAAAGCGCGCGACCCTTGTTTGGACAAAGTTGTGGGTAGAGCCACTGTCCACCAACACCAAAACTGGTTGGCCTTGAATGTGAGCCTGGAAACGCAGCGTGCATGGAGCAGTGCGTCCTTGTAAGGCGTGGAATGTAATGCATGGTGCGGGGCCATTGTGAGGTACTGGATCATCAGGGAGGCAAGGTTCCGGGAGTTCAGTCGGCTCGGCTTCCACCAGTTCGAACCCATCGCCGTCACCAGGGTCTTCCATGAGAAGGCATTGAAACTTGGGTCGACAGTTATGGCCCGGTGTAAATCTCTCGTCGCAATTAAAACATAGCCCCTTAGCCCGGCGGGCCGCGATCTCGGTTGGTGATAAGCGACGGATGGGCAGTGGAGTATGAGGTAGTTTGGTGTGGTCAGGGGGTGCAGTAGGTGGAGGTCGGTAAGGTGGGCGTGTATAGGGTGGTCGAGGTGTAAAGCGGCGGAGGGCTTGTATCTTATCATCCGCGACCCGGGCCATTCCCATGGCCGCGTCTAGGTCAGGGGGGCGGAGCAAGATAATCTCATGGCGGACGTCCTCTTAAGGCCTGCAACAAAACGTGACAGGAGGTTATGGCCTAGTAACCGTGGAGCACTGGCCGAGAGTCGCTCGAACTCGGTAATGTAAGCTTGGACGGATGCAGTCTGAACGAGCTGGTTGATGGCTACCTCAGCGTCATAGTAGTCGCTGGGTCCAAATCGGCGTTTCATGGCCAAGGTGAGGTGTTCCCATGTTGAGATTTGCTCTGTCGTGACCTTCCAATGGAACCATAGAAGGGCATCGCCGGCCATGAACAACGGAGCCGATTCAAGCATCTGGTCTGGTGCAACGTTGTTGATGGAGAAGTAACGGTTGAGTTGAAATAGCCAACCCACCACACCGTCGCCGGTGAAGATGGGGACATCCATTCTGGGGGTACGCAACGCCCGAGGACTGTGGTCGCCGTATGTGGGTTGAGGTGGTTCGTCAGCTGGGTTTTGAGAGATGCTGGAGCCACCTGGTGTGTCCAGAAGTGGGGGTGACTGGTTCGAAAATAGGGGCTGTTTCCCGGAGTTGCGCTGGGAGTCCTCGACTGCCTTAGAGAGGCGTTCGATGGCGGCACACATCTGTTGCATGTCCGACGTTCGTTGCTCCTCCATTTTAGTCATGCGAGTATCCATGGCTTCCATGCCGGCGTTGAGGGTGGCGATAGCCTTTGCTTGAGTGGGCATGGCTCGGTGAAAGCACCAATTGATGGAGGAAGTAGAGTTTGGGGAGTAACCGGGAGAAGGAGATGAGGACGAGAGAGAAGGAGGTGAGAATAAGAGAATTGTTATTGATTTTTTTGATGCCTGACACATTACACACATAATTTCTTTTGTACCCCTCACCTGCCTTGGGGACGTCATTCTCTAACAAATTCTCTAACTAATTCTGCAGGTTGTACTCCTCTGCAGGAAACCTCCTAGAAGCTTCTCTGAGGCGAGATCCCCTACGTGATGGTCCAGTGTTGGCTTGTGCGCCTTCCTCATGCATGCTCTTCTCACGTGTCGGGTTATGCATGCTTTGCTCACGTACCAGCGATGATTTTGCCCCATCAGCACTAATAAATTAGGACGGAGATCTTTATTGGTAATTATGAGACGGCAATTTAAGTAAAGAAGTTATGGAGTACCTGTCGATTATATGCTGATAATAAACCTTCCGCGGCTGCTGCTCGTCATTGGGAGAGTCCAGGAGCCTAATTCAATATTTTCGAACAAACAACAAAGGCATAATTGTTTTACTATTTATTCACAACAATGGAGGAATGATAAGGATGTATAAATTTCTGTAAAGTGATAAATAAACACAACTAATTGTATAAACTACGCCAATCATGAAGTTCATCACAAAACATCAAAATTATGAATATCATAAAGTCTAATACATGTGGGAATCCATAAGCTATTAGGGTATTGATTTAACACCAGATAAAAATAAGTACAACAACATAGCAGGCCAGGACATTAATTTCATGCCATCAACTGAAGAGTTGAATAACCAAAAAGACAATTTTTTGAAAGGCATTCTCTTTGCTTTCCTTCAGCAAGCTCCATTTTTTGAATCTTTTTGAAGGCATACACACTATTGGTTGAGATAAAAGAAAGCAATTCATCAGGAGTGTGTACATGTTGCAAGTTAAATAAAACATTGATTGTAGTAGTAAACCAACATGATATGAGGGCCAATGTTTTGTTACGAACAACATGACTGGTTGCAGACTGTCATTTAGATGCCAATTGCAAAGAGTCAATTTGTGTCGTCACTCTATGAAGAAGTTCTTTCTAATAGGCTGTAGTGGTTTGCCTGACACTTGTTTGAATTCACAATCCAATTCAACTTCCATAAGTCGATGGTTCTCCTTGGAGCGTATCATTGTGAAAGAAACACTTAGTTCATCTCCTAAAGAAACATTAACTGATGGGTGCAGTACAAAAACCTGCACGTACAAAACGAGAAGTCAAAGCAAGTATATTAACATGAACGCAAAACACTAAATCAGAGGTCATTCGACTATTACACAACTTTTTGATTTTCAATAAAAAAAACACAAAAGTTCCAAGCAATAGTTGGTTCCTTCTTTTATTTATCCATGTTTTGAATAAAAAGCAGCAAGTTGTATTAACAAACACATACCTGCTGGCCCCAATGTGTTCCTTGGTCCACACTCGGGGCAGTTGTTAACTCGATGTCTTCTTGAGCCGGATTCTCCTTGCTGCCCTGAGTTATTAGATAGAGAATTGTCAGTGACTGAACATCGCATGACACACAATACATGCCACAATGAACAACAGAGATAGCAATATCATAGCATACCCGAAAATGAACATCAAACCATCCACCGAGTGCACTAAGTCTTGCTTCCTCTTCTGTGATTTTGGAGGAAAATTTTGATCTAACTTCTAGGATCTCATTCACAGTAGCAGTTGAACAGTCAATTTCTTTTACAATAGCAGGAGTTCCTATAACTTGATTCGGCTGAAGATTGCTCCAAAGTGTAGTCTGCAGCATATATCACATCACTTCGTAAGGAAACAAGAATACAGCGTCAAAAATGAAGAATCAACTTCAATCCTAAAGGAGTAACTTATAAATACATTATCATCCAAGCCATACTGATAGAACAGTCGGCAAGAAGACAATGATCTTTGACTTTTAGCAGTTTTAGCAAAACTGTGGTCAAGCACTTCCCAGGAATTCAGTATGAGAAAAAATAGTTCATGACAGAGCAGTTCCACAATAAAGTAGAAAAAACATTTGTTAGTCTGAATGAACGAGAAAAAGCAAACAAATTAATTTTGAAAACCTTATATTATTTTAGAGAACTAATATAGTGAAACCAAACAGCGCTACAGAAAATTGAAATTATCAAATTAAAAGCGCCAAGTTGCATAAACCATTATATCAGAAGCACATAACCTTACAGCTAGATCAAATAAGCTTTTAGCTTATGAAACACTGAGACAGAAAAAACCATTTTTTTCACATGCAGAAAACTGACAGCATGTATGTCACTCACCTGAAGAAAGTATTTCTTCTGCTCTTCAGAGTATGAGTTTGTTAAAACATTCATGTTAACACCATAATCATTTTTCATCTCATCAGCAAAATAGTGCCAGTCTTCCATTGAACCATCATACTCATCAAACTTTTGATCGGTCAATCCGGACACAATTGGAGCCATCCACATGCGAGCATGACTAGGGTACCTATGATCATAAAATATTGTCAAATTTAGATAAGGTCACACTTTTTGTGTCATGCGGTCATGCCACTATATTGGACAACAAGCATGACAAGATACTTACATCACCCCATTTGGTTTCAGCCAGCGATCACGAGCACAAATTACAGAGTCAAACATAGACTCACGAAGTAAAAAATATCCCATCCACTCAGAAATGATCACATCAACTGCAAAGTAAAATAACCTTATGAAAGACCATTCCCAACTTACAACAACGGAAGCTTAGAGTTTGATAACAAAAATCCAATACTTTCAATAGCTACCTTTCTCAGGCAAGCTAATATCTTCAATCGACCCTTCAATCACATCAACCACATCCTCAAGGTTATTTGCTTTTACTAGAGCCCTAGCATGCTCTGACATCTTAGTCGCCTCCACCGCATAGACCTTCCTTGCACCAGCCTGAGCAGACCAGATTGCGAGAATGCCACTTCCAGTTCCCACATCCAAGACACTCTGAGAATTGAATACTATATACACTTTTAACAATTTCTCAATATACCTTCGGACAACACGAACCAATGATAAAAATAAATATTTCAAGGAAAACACTTATCAAGAAACTACTTCACATCAATATTTTTCAAATTTAAATACTAAACTAAATGTTGCAATAAAAACACTTCTAACAAATAACTCATTGGCTCATATAGAAGCCTATATTAGAGAAATTGATGCAACTGGCTCTCAACTATGCCTCCTCAAGTGCTACAAATTCAATAACAAATAGCCCACCCCTGACAAACCCAACATCATAAAATGAGAATGAAAAAAAAAATCAACCTTTCCGGCAAAATGATGTTTGTTCCGCATAATGGAATTGTAATATGCATCCATACGAACTCGGTCAGACAGCATCTCTTTCTGGTGATATAAAAACGCATAAGTGCAGAAATAGTTAGCAAAGTCTACTTCTTTGTCAACTCCTCCACCACAATTACCCATCCTGCCTCCTGCGCTGTTGGAAGAACTCCCCATTATACCCCGGCTAAGCGTCGATTTCCGGCGAGAGAGAGGAGCAAACGGGGAGAGAGGAAGTGAGGATTGAAATGGGGGCGAGGGTTTTTGAATTTAGGGTTTTATTGTCTGAAATTAGAAATAGCAATAACATTTTATAGCCCCGTAAGTTTTATTTGCGTCAAAAGGCTCCCCAAGTGGTACTCAATTAAAGTAATTTACCGCCAAATTTGTTCCTGTCAGTTTCTTGTTTGTTTTTCTCTTCAGTATGACAGTATCCAATTTAAATTTGCCTAAAATATATATTTAAATGAAGAGGAAAATTAGGTCGCGGAATTTAAGTTCTTTTTATCAAATAAGACAAATCCCCGGTTTCAAGCTATAACTAAAGCGATAATCGGTTTGAACAAATTATGAATTCATCTAAAAATTAAAGATATAGTATCGAGTGAACTTAAATCGTCAATCATTTGATGATTTAACAAAGAGTTTGACCGCTGAATAAAAAAAAACTAAGAAATTAACCACTAATTCACCACTTGATAACAAGCGTTCTTACCGATAACATTATGATTGTAATTTAGTCGAGCTTAAAATTGATGTGCTCGACTAGAAAATTGTTAATAAGGACGTCTTTGTTTTAGGCATGATTTTCGAAGGATGCATAAGGGAAAATTACTAATGAATAATGGAATTTGAGTTTAAAAGGAACTGATTTACACAAATTTAACAACTTGGAGAATTCTTCATATAAATATATAAACATCAATTGCATCTTATTTTGAGGACTTCAATTGACCTCGTTTCATCCATATACTCCACATAATCAAATGTATGGAAAATTACAAAATAGTGCATTTTAAATTGCGTATTTAAAAAAACATGTCGATCGCAACAAAATTTTCCAGAAGAAGGAGAGCCGACCACGATCGTCAAACTTCACATCCATGGCCGCTTCCGCTCCTTCATTTACTCTCTCGGAGCCCTACTCCGCATCGATCGACGGCCGAAGTCACGCAGTTATTCCATTACTTCCCTCGCTGCTTCATCATCCTCGGTCTCGTTCCCACGCTCGACCGTCCGTGCTTCGGCTGAGTTCAAGGATTCGAGCGAGTTCGGCTGCCATCATAGAACCGGTAAAATTTGAAACCCTAGTCCCATTGGCTACTTTGATTGCTTAAAGTATTGATTTTTATCAACATTGTGATGTCAGCTGTTGAGGAATTAAAAAATTGATTTTAGTCTCTTTCAAATGTATTTAGAAATTATTCTGATTTATGCTTGAATTGATTTTTTTTTATATGATCAAGGAGGTTATTGTTTGAAATTTCGATGCAATATTAGTAGAAATTCAAACTGTTAATGGATGGATTTCTAGCGTCTTGACCTGCGTCATGTGATTTCAATTCTTGTGTCTGGAGAGTACCAAGAACTGTCTTGATGGGAAATTTTGCTCCTTTTTTCCTTCCGAATTGTGAGTTAATTTATATTTAGAAAACTCATGTGGCACATCAATACAAATGTTCGTTAGTTTGATTACGTTTATAGGAAATAAAAAGTCAGCGCAACAATACATTGGAAAGTGACCCCTTTGCTTGCCCGGTGTGCTATGAGCCACTGATTCGAAAAGGTCCTCCAGGTCTTAACTTGTAAGCTGAAATGGTATTTACTGTTCGAATATGATTGGTTTCTTTATCAAGGTATTTGACTGGAGATTGACTCCGTGGTTGTTGAACTATTTAGGCCGGCCATTTATAGATCCGGCTTCAAATGTAAACTGTGCAACAAGACTTATTCAAGCAAGGAAAATTATCTAGATCTCACTGTTACTGCTGGCGCAAAGGAATACACTGAAACCAAGCCTACTGGGACCGAGTTATTCCGGTAAGTTCCTTGGTGCTTTCATTATGATCCATACTTAAATTTAATGTTGTTGCTTTTATCTAGGAGCCCACTTGTTTCGTTCTTGTACGAACGAGGTTGGCGTCAGAATTTTGCTCAAAGTGGCTTTCCAGGCCCTGATGAAGAGGTACCTAGTCATTCGTGATTTTTTCTTATTGTTAGGGAAGCTTGTTGAGTTTATGGACTGTGTGGATTTCTCTAATTCCTAGTTTCTGTGAAATTTACTTTCCTTTTACCTGAAATCTGAAAATTACTGGAATGTATGATTTTATTCTGGTTGAAAAATCCCAAGTTCCCGAGCCCTGAATCATATGCCAAAAACATTATTGATTACAGTTCAGGATGGCTCAAGAATATTTCAAACCTGCAGAAGGTGGTCTTCTTGTCGACGTTAGCTGTGGCAGTGGCCTATTCTCCAGAAAATTCGCTCAAGCTGGAACCTACTCTGGAGTAATTGCGCTTGACTTTTCTGAAAATATGCTCCGTCAATGTTATGAGTTTATTAAGAAAGAGGAGGCACTATTGAATAGGTAGTTCTTTTTCCAACCTTTTCCCAACATATTAAGCAGCAGATTGAATTCACAAGAAAACTTGCTGTTCCCAAACTTATTTATTCTGCCTATATTCGTGTGGAAAATATCAAGCAATCTCGCCCTTGTGAGGGCAGATATCTCTAGGCTTCCATTTCAAACAGGCACTGTCGACGCAGTTCATGCTGGTGCAGCTTTACATTGCTGGCCTTCTCCCTCTAACGCAGTAAGTCACCAGTTCAACCAAACTAGCTTCGTACTGAAAGTTCGTCGCTGTATGTGATTTATATGTCAAATCCACCGTGACTTAACACTGCAACCAATAACCGAGACAGTATAAAAATAACACATTTCTCGTTTATTTTGTTTGGCGTGGATTTATTTAACCATTTGAGTACATTTTCCGAACACTTGTTAAGTGGACATATTTCCCTAAATTGCATGTTCAGATTGCAGAAATAAGCCGAGTGCTGCGAAGTGGTGGAGTCTTTGTAGGCAGTACATTCTTACGCTATACACCAACCACTCCCCCTTTACTAAGACCTCTCAGGGAGGTAACTGTTATTTCTCGTCGTGTAAATAGTTTTTAGTAAAACAGCAACATGTGTAGTAATAATTAGTGTAAAATTACTGTCATGGAATCTCCGGCTAATAATTGACTAATTGTCAATCTGTCATACAGAGAGCGTTACAGAGCTACAATTACTTGCTGGAGGAGGAGATCAAAGAACTCTGCTTGTCATTGGGGCTCACGAACTATTCCAGCAAAGTTCAGCAGGCCTTTATTATGTTCTCGGCTCAGAAGCCTTAACAGGCCGCGAATTCAGATCCACTCAGTGAATGGTAACGCACTGCACACTGCTCCTATTCATACACACGATTCATTTAAAGTACATTCTTCAAATCTGTAAAGCATTCACACGCCAGATGCTAAACAGAAAGCATGAAACGATATACTAAATTTAGTAATCACCACAGATTTATTTCTCATAGTATGATATATGCAATGTCAGTTTGCGACAGAAAGAATCTGCATTGATGTGCTGGTATAATACTATTAGGGTGTTGTGTGGTTACTCGATGACGCTGCATCTAGCAGCCAATAAACTCGAGTATTTTTTTTGTCTTTTCGGTTCGATATATATTTGTGGTCCTGAGATTCCGAAACATGTTTAGTTATTTTAGATTCTTCTGACAGTTTGTGTTCATTCGGAGGATTATCGTCAACTTTCCTTTCATCTTTTCTTCATTCTTTTTCCATGAAAAGACACTATATAATTTTTTTTTTCGATAACATTCATTCATTCAATGAAAAAGCCATAAAGGCATACAGAAAATGCCCCAAAGGGACACGCCTACACAGAAAAGGGTACGACGAAACAGTTGAAAAACTTGGCCGACCGACCTCAGTGGTCGACACTAAAGGACCCAGACCCCAAATACGAACGGTCATACCCTTTTAGGAAGTAACAGGAGATAGCCTCCTGAAACTACAAGACTAGAAAAACAAAAAAAGCTCAGACCGATAATCGACTGAGAGAAACAGCTCAGACCGAAAGCCCAGCTGAGAGGACTAAAACTAACCTACATCTAATCTAACCAACAAGACTACAAACTAAACTACAAGCTAAACCAAGGCTTGAAAAGAACAACCATAAAGGCTGTACAAGCTACAACTAGCTAACCCAAAACAATCACCAACGAGTAACCGTTGTATATCTTTGCACGGTGTGAATCATTTTGCCAGGTTTGGGATTTTATTCATCAGATTAAGATTGAATTATATGAATTGGGTTGAATGTGAAGAGCATGTGAAGTATCAAAACTTCTGTGTTTAAATTCAAACAAGTAGAAAGTGTCATGTGGAAGAACCCTAACCAACACATAATCAAATACTAATAATTAAGGTTAAATAAATAAGGTTGTCAGAGTTGCAGGTTGCAGCCAGAGAGATCCCCTCGTGCGGGTCACGTGCTGACTCACCACCACACCTTCCACTGTTTCTGTACTTGTATATTTATGTTGACCATTGACCACACCACACTCAAGCACAACCACCAAACCTGGTTTAATTAGTTTAGTTTAGTTTAATTGTGATTAACTGATTATTGTACTAACGATAATTCATCAAGTATTATGATTCATTTTAGTTGTTCAACTAAAATGAGAGTAAAAATCAGGTACAATACAATAAATAATTTTGGTGCAAAATGTAAAGTTAGTCAAAACTGAGTTATAATTTGTCGTCGAGAAAATAAAAATAAGACGTAGTTTGTCATGAATAATTTATAATTCGTCACTAAAAATTAATCACAAATGTGATATAATACATGATTTAATCACATTCGTTCAAATGATTAAATCAATGACTGTGATTAGTTTTTATTATTTACAAAAATATGTCCTTTCCACCTGATTTTTTTTCCAGTAAAATGAATTGTAATATATACGTCTTACTGTAAACACATTTATTAAACACAACAATTTCCTATTAGTTTTTAACTTTAATTTGACTTTCATAAAGCTAACCTTCTAAAGCTGATCTTTCCCCATTTTTTCGAAAAAAAAGAGAAGCACAAATGAGAAACCCTATTAATAAAAAAAAGAGAGAAAGAAACCCTAAACCTCAAGACCCGACTTCATTCAAAGATCGTATGTTTGCATCAGAAAAAAAAAATCTGATGTGTCACAGTTAAATTGTTGCAAATGTTAAAACGGTATCGTTTCAATAAAAATGGTATCACTTCTATTGGTTTTTGTCCTGAAATATGATTAGAATGATGTCGTTTTATCGAAATAATATCGTTTTAAGACTCACAGCACTTTTACTGCCCTACGCCCAATCTGTTTCATCTGCATGGCAAGTGGGGATAGGAGAGACTAAGGGTAATAATGTTACTTGTTTAGAAATATGTTAGTTTGAATGGTTATAATTAATGTACTTAATTACCTTGTGAACAGTTCCATCAAAAAAAAATTTACCTTGTGAACTTATGCACGTGATGCTGGTTCAACTTTTCATGGCAGGTCGTGTCGATCATGTTGGTATTCTGATCTTATCTGAATTGAACGTTTAACCTGACTACAAAAAAAAAACGAAATCCTCACACAGTTCTTTTACTTACATTTTCATTTAATTTTTGTTATAAATTAAAGATTGGAAATTGATATGTTCACACTTTCTTTAAACATGTTTTAAGAAACCCTAATTATTGGGGGGTTTTAGTGGTCTATGAGTCGTGCTTGTCTCTAGATGTTCGCCACAAGCAAAGTTTAGTTTGTTTTTCTTTATGATTGGTGGAGTTACATATGTGTGTTTGTGTTGTGATCGATGCGAAGCCATGTTTTGTTCCATAGAAACCGGGTTTCAAATCCCAAATGTCTCACTAAATAATTGTAGTAGAAGGCGCACCACTTGTACTCAATTCCAGGAAAAAGAAGTGAGCTAAGGTTTATTCACCTAAGACATAATCATCCAAGAAAAATTTAGCTCAAAAAATATATGAGAAAATAAAATTTTCATGGAAAATTGCAGAATTCTCATATTTTGTTTTAAATTTATCGCAACCAAATAAAGTTCATCAGAACAGAGTCTAGTGGTTGAGGGATTTAAAGGAAAGATAATGATTAAGAGCATGTGCAGCGATTGCCACAGGTGTTGCTTGTTTGATGGGAGATGCGCATATTCGATCATGAGGTTTCAAGATAGAGGTGCTTTATGACCTGTGTGTTTCAGTGTGGACGATTCAAGTATCAGTCCGGGTTGGTGTCTTCGTGGCCATGCTCCAAAGTTCAGTGATTGTACCCGAGTGAAAAAGTGCTCATGTAATATATACAAAATGTATTCGTATATTACTTGATTTGTATGAGATGATGTAACCCCAATAAAAAAAGAAGAAGAAATAGAGCCGTGCGCAGGTAGACAGATACGAGAAGTAATTACTAATTAACATATGTTTAGCTCACAATCCAAGGTAGTTTTGTGCACTATGTTTGCTAAGTGACATGAGAGGTTATGTGTAATTAATTAGGGTTGGAATAAAGCTGATAAGCCAACAAGATGGTGGTGCACATAATCTTTAATATTTCATGTTTATACTTGATTTGTAGAGAGAGAAAGCTACAATGAGAGAATTAGAGGTTGATAAATATGTGGTTCAAAGTTGAATGGGAGACATTTAGACAACATCCCCACGTTCTTCTCTTCGTTTCTCTCTCTAAGAGCACCAAACCTCTATAAGGACTCGGGTTCGGGTTCGCGGAGGGCGGCAAAACGCTAAAACGGTGTGATTTCGACTAAAGAGACGCCGTTTTGCTTAATTGTAAATATGAACCGTTATTTATAATTTGAGATTAAACATTATATATTAAACTTTGTTTTTTAGTTTTAGATTCAGTTTGAATAACATCAGTTTTTCGGTATG
Organism: Rhodiola kirilowii; assembly: GCA_033675215.1. NCBI lineage: Eukaryota > Viridiplantae > Streptophyta > Magnoliopsida > Saxifragales > Crassulaceae > Rhodiola > Rhodiola kirilowii. The sequence continues at coordinate 5,703,225 of CM066201.1, read as the reverse complement.
GGAGAGGAATACTATAAAGCTATAGCCACTCAAGTTGCCATCAACAATTTAACCTCACATCCATTGTTGTGTGACAAAATAAAGAAAGTTAGAGAAATCAATTAAAACATCAATTATCTCATATACATGAACACTACCCAAAATCCAGTGACTCACTCATCACACAGAGAGAATGTATCTCTATTCACTTCCCTTCTTCCAAAATCAATAACTATATGCATACATCATGAATCACTTATTTAACTAAAAACCCTCACATCTCTCTTGTGAATCTCCATAAATACTCCTTCACCCAACACACTACATCTCTCTCTCTCCCTCCTTGTCTCTCTCTCTCTCTCTCTCTATCTCTCTCTTACTTCACTCTCAGCACATATCTTTTAAAGACCTCTTCATACATCAATTATGGTATGCATACATGATCGACCATCCTTCTGGTGTTATTCACAATTATGTTTGTTAAAAGGGCCTTTCTTGTTTCATCAGAATTATGGGTTGTTCTTCATACCTTTTTTTGGGTTTTCTGTTTATTGAATTATGAGCTTGTGTCTTACTTGGAATTATGGAATTTGAGAGGTGAGATTGGCTTGTAATTTTGTGCAGGGAATTATTCAAAGGCCAGGATGGCTGGATGCACTCTACACCGAACAATTTTTCATAGGATGCCCGGATCATGAGTATGCCAAGAAGAACGAGAAGAACGTCTTGTGTGTGGATTGTTGTAGGAGCATATGCCCACACTGCTTACCCTCCCACTGGTCTCATAGGCTCCTCCAAGTGAGGAGGTATGTGTATCATGAAGTCATCCGGTTGGAAGATCTCGAGAAGCTCATCGACTGCACCAACGTTCAGGTAACACATCAATTACTACGTACCCTTCTTACAATCGCTCGATCGATATGAATAGTCCTCTTCGGAATACTAGAATTTTGATTCCCAAGAATGAAAATTTTGTGTAGAATTATGGAAAGATGATAATCTTTAAGAGATTAGTGTGTCTGAAAAATGAAAATTGTGGTGCAGGCATATACTATCAATAGTTCAAAAGTGGTGTTTATAAAGAAGAGAAAGCAAAACAGGCAGTTCAAAGGGTCTGGAAATTACTGCACTTCTTGTGATAGAAGCCTCCAGGAACCTTACTTTCATTGCTCCCTTGGGTGCAAGGTAAATTATGCTTACTTCTAGGCATTTTTGATGCTTTATTGAGTATACGTATATATGAGATCATTATAACACCATTATAACTTTATTGATTCTCTCGCGATTCAGATTCGATACAGTCAAGTCAAATGTATGTTTTGTTATAAAACTGATATATAGTTTTAATTGTCTGCATATACACGCTATTCATAATTGAAATTTCGATCATTTTATAGAACTAAATCATATTGTTATTGCAGAGATTTGATTTCACAATATTTGATACCTTAATTTCTAATTTATTCAGGTTGAATTTGTTCTAAAACACAACAAGGACCTTTCCCCATACTTAAAAAAATGCAAAACACTCCATCTAGGTCCAGACTTCTTGCTCCCCCAAGACATGATGTCAATGATGGGAATCGTCCGTGACGATGACGAGGAGCAAGACACCACCGCCAACGACCTCCCTCTCTCTACGATCGTGGACTCGTCATCAGACGAGCGCTTGAGCACCTCGTCTGGATCGGAGAACACGAGCTTCTTCTTCTGCTATACTCATATTGTTAGAAAGAAACGAAGCGGCCTGAGCTACGTTCGTTCGGCATCACCAATCAATCACAAAAATGGCTTGCAAGAAGAGCATCAAGACATGATGATGATCAATAGAAGGAAAGGCATTCCTCAAAGATCACCACTCTACTAATTCTCACTAGTGTCTTTGTTCAAAAAAAAAAATCTCACTAGTGTCTAACAATAAGTCCAAGAAACCTTACTCTACTGTTTCTACCATAAAAACATTGTATAACATAAATCAGTGAAGCTTTATTTTTTAACCAACTTGATCCATTTTCTTGATAATTTCTTCAGTCATATTTTCGACATTCGAGAAATTATTAGAATTATAATCCTTTTTTATTAACAATTAAATGAATCCACATTCCTAATTCCAAAGTTGAGGGTACAATTTTTATTTTTGAAAAATAACATTTTGGTTGTAAAAAAATTACTTGGATGGTCGGCCTAGAACACTGTTCCCAATGAGATTACTTAACTATTAATTAGCATTATATTTAGAGACAAAGTCTTAGCAAACAGCACCTATAGCTATAGATAGATATATCACTTGGTCCAATGAATGAAATTAAATCTAATGCAGGTTATGACCAGTCAAATTAAGCACAGTAAAACTAAAATATATATGATTGTTCCAATAAATAAATATGTTAAGAGCCAAAAAAAAATAAGTTCAATAAATCACACACTCGCGAGAAAAGATAAGTAAAATTACAAAGACAAAAGTGAATAAATCAAAGATCAATAATATGAACGTTGTTAATTTACAAATTGCATATCTGAAATGATGTAAATTATTAACTACCCTTCATTTACCTTAATGATCCTTATTATATCTGATATTTCGATAGAAATTTATGGAAGAACTGAAGCTTAAAATTTGTATTAGTCACTTCGAATGCGAATTTGGTGCAGCCAAGGTAAATACAACTATAAATCATGATGTAATTTTAATGTCAAAACAATGGACCTTTTAATCTGAAAAAAGAAGAAAAAAAAGAAGGTGAAAATACAATGATCAAATGAGAATTGAGAACCGCTAGTCAGAATTCACAGTTATGCCCACAACCATAATACCTGCTTGGATGGTTCCTCTTGTAGTGCGGATAGGGAAAAACTCCCCCAAATGTTTTCTTGTACCAGTCGGTCCTTAAGCAGTGCTGTGAGAGATCAACTCCACGAAATGTGTTATTGTACCAGTCAGCAACCCTATTCTTAACTCTTCTTTCTTCATTCTCATGCTCTGTCACATAATCAATATCCATGCCTCTTCTCCTGCAGCTGCTGCTGCATGATTCAATGGACTCCATCGTATAGTCTCTGCCAAAATCTTCTTCTACATCCTCATATATGATTTTAATTCCAAAATCCAAAACATTTGCTTGGGAGAATGAAAGTTTCAGATTTAGCTCATCTCCGGGTCTTAATTCCCTATGTTTGACCACACACCAATGGCTTAACCATGTCATTTCACAACCGTCTTCAATACTGTTTTGATTAGATACAAAAACACATCTTGCTTCATAGAAACATTGCCACGTGCAGCTCATATTTTGTATGCTGAGAGCTCCAATCACAGATGGATCTCGGCTAGAGTCATATTCGAACACACAACAGACATTGAAAGCTCGTATTTCACGATCAGGTAGCAGAGGCACGGTGTAGAATAGTTCACATCCGGATGTTACCATTGTGAACCAGTTTGCAATGTGGTTTCCACGAACATGTACACTATAGAGTCCATACTCACTCGGGTAGACTCCCTGTGGAAATCATAAGCAAAATAGTGAAAACTAATCTACCTGCATGTTTATAACACATTTAAACCAGTAAAAAACATGAAACTGACAAAATAGGGAATTAGGGAGAAACTCAAAAAGATACATTTGAATCACCAAACGACTCCAAGCCAGGATAGCCCATGTATCTCGCTCTATCAGCATCCAAATCCTTAGTGGCTTCTATCTTGAGATAACCTTTAATTTCAACTAGTTTTGGGCAGTGGTGTACTTGTACTAGTACATAATTAGGAATGGGAACTCCATCAAAATGAGTTATACTTTCCAAGGAAATGCAGTTTTTGAAAGACACAAGTTTTATATTTGGCATTCGTGAGACAGACTGTAGATACAAGCAATCCTCCAAAGTCAAAGTATCCAACATAGGTAAAGACCCAACTTTTATATTTATCACAGTGAATGAGTTACCACTAAGATCCAGTTCTTCCAATGATGAACAACTCTCCAAGTAATCAAAAATATCATCTCTAGCTATACTGCAATTTCTCAGACTCAACTCTCTCAATGAGGTAAAAAGATTAAATGAACAGTAGGGAGATGTTGGAACCCGAAAAGATAAGTTAGAATTATTTGTGGTAATGGTGGTGGTGGGTATTTTACCTAGGCTGCTCTTAAGGATGATGGATGATAGTATAGATTTGTCTGGATCTGGAACCTTAAAAACACATGGACAGCCTGAAAGATCCAGAACCTCAAGAGTATGTAGCTTATATATGCCATCAGGAAGCCTCCTAAGATTTTTGCAGCCATTGAAGTTTAAATACTTGAGCTTTGTTAAGTCTCCTACGCACTCATGAATCTTAACCAAACTTACGCAATCTTCAAAATTCATCCATTCAAGCTTAAGAGCTAATGAGAAGTCAGGTGTATCAACAAGGTGATGCGAATGGCTGAGATTCAAGACACTAAGCGCTCCAAGGAACTGCATATATAGTAAAACAACAAAATTAAGGTAATCTTGTTAGTTTGATGTGCGTGTGAATAAGACCATACAAAAAAAACCCGAAGAAAAGCAATTGAAAATATCTCTAATTCATACCTGGCCAGCCCCCCAAGCATGCACCAGCCTGCTATGGCACATCTCCAGAACCACCAGTTCATACAGATCAAACTCCATTGGTAAGGACTTCAAAGGACATCCATTCCACCGTAACCATTTTATTACCTTGGGAAAATTTCTGAAGCCTCCTTCAAGTTGTACGTTATTAAGTTGAAGCAAGTTCAGATTTGTCATCTTTGTAAACGCATCTGTTCTCAAAGACCTTGAGTTTGCAGTAATAGGTGATGAAGGAGTTGGAAGCAAGTAGGCCATCCAACCATTACGTTTAGAATTTTCTCGAGTATATTCATCCTCTAAAGAGCTATCGCTACAGGTTACTGGAATGTCAAGATATAGACCTTTGATTGTCTTTGTTCCCTGTTACAGAATTTGATGAAATTTAGAACACGGTAATGCATTGTAAATAAATAGTCATTACACACAAAATTATGCTTTCGCACCTCATTGTTTTGCAATACACAGTGAGTATCCTTGAAACTCCATAGTCTGCTTCTTTGTCCAGGTTCCGTTGGTGCCTCCTGGCGGACAACTTCCCTTCCCATTTTTCGAATTAATTGATGCATCATGAGCTTTCCGTCGCGATCTTCTGTGACAAGAAGCCTGTTACTGAGATTCTGCAGCCCAATCTTTGGGCATAGCCCACAACTCTCTAAAATCCTAATAGCAAGTTCCTTTTCCATCCCAACCAAAAAGAAAGCTACATGAAGAAATATATCTTTGTCATTGTCATGTTCCAAAGAGTCAAAACTCAACTTGAATATGTCCAAAAGTTCTTTATTGGGAAAATGCTCCAATTTGGCTACTTGAAATTCCCATATTTCTATCCTCGAACCACGCAAGGATAATGCCAAGACTTCAAGTGCTAATGGATGCCCACCACAATATTCTATGAATCTCTCTGAGATAATCGTGAAGTTCCTCGAAGGAAAATCCTTATTAAAGGCAAGCTGGTAGAAGAGAGATCTTGATTCATCATGCTTGAGAGGATGGACAGTGAAGTTGCGATCAAATGATGCAGAAGTTCCTATGTCTGCATTTGTAGTGGTAATGATAATTTTACTTCCTGGATGAAACAATTCTGGGATTTGAAGAAATGGATGAATTTGTATCCATGTGTCCAGATTATCCAGAACAAGCAGAATCCTCCTGCAACTTATAATGGCTCTCACTTCGATCATACCTTTATCAAAATTGTATATTTTGTTTGGTTTTTTTCCCGACAAGTCTGAAATCAGCTGTTCCAGGAGATGAGCAAAGCCACTCCCTTGCTCCGACTGCCCTTTAAAATCCGCAAGAAAACTACAAGCATCAAATTTGTCTAAGTTTTTGTTATAAGCGATCTTAGCAATGGTTGTTTTCCCAATTCCACTCAATCCATAGATCACCCCAAAACTCACTGATCTTGGTTCATCTTGCAACCAGTTGCTTATCTCTTTAACAATAGAATCTGTCCCAGCAATGTATGGGGGAAGATTTAAAATCCGAGGATCTACTATCTTTCTAACCTCTTGAATGATATTTCGGACAAGTTGGGCTTCGTACCTGGAAAATTTTAGCAACACACCAACACCATAATTAGGCAGCTTGGATTGGGAATTTCCACACATACCATATAAACGAAAAAAGTTTGAACTACGCCACTATTTCGAGAATCATTTGGGAATATTCCAACCTCTTTAGACAAGAGCAGTTTGTAAAAGGATATTAATTTTACAGTCTAAATCAGCAACGAGCTAGCTACCTCATGGTGTCCAGGTAGGCTAATGGAACAACGCGTGGAAAAAAGGTCGAGTGCTCTGAGTCTAGCTTTCAGAAAAAAATCGCTCTTTTCAAGAGCAGTTTCATCATGAATATGCTCTTGACAAGGGCACTTCCACCTGAAAGTCAGTTCAGCGCTGACTGGACTGTGAAATTTGATTTTATTTCTGTCAAAGTGCTCTTGTCAAAACCATGTGTTAAAAAACTATCAAATCCAAAAGAGTTTTCAGGCAGACAGAGCATATTCCCAAACAAGTTTTCAAATAATGGCCAGGTTCAAAAAATTTCCATATAAACTCCAAGGAGTTTTTTTTTTCGCAAAGCAATTTTGTGCACCCATTAAATACAATGACTAAATTCAATTTAGTACTAGATGATATAAAAGTAAGGAGAAATCTGTTCAGCCTTAATTAAATCAAATTTCAGAAGAGTATTCAATAAGTAAACAGATTGTTGTGACAGAAGTGATTTGACAACAAAGATGTAGAACGAATAATAAGAAACGACACAGGAAATTTAACGTGGTTCACCAACAGTGTGTTGGCTAGTCCACGGGCAAGAAGAGGCAGCTTTGTATTCAGATTTGGAGAGTATGATTTACAGCATGACTAGTAGGGTTTATATATTGTCTACTACAAAAAAACCCTAACCCTAGCCAAACATGGGCCTTAAGCCCACTTCAGATTCAAGGCAGCCCAACAAATCTCCACCTTGACTTGAATCCCCGGACACCAGATGCACCTTAATTCGCCAGAAATACTCAGATCCTCTTCTTGCCTCAGATGCCCCTAAGGGCCTTCAACAGCTTAAAACATTGAGCAAGTCCAAACAATGCTTGAACTTGCCATGTGGAACCGGCTTGGTGAACATATCAGCAGGATTATCAGCAGTGCCTACTTTCATCACCTTAATCCTCTTCTCACCGCGTAAGAAATGATATCTGACATCTATGTGTTTAGTCCGCTCATGATGGACTTGATCCTTGGCTAAGCATATTGCACTCAAACTGTCACAATATACAATAGCCTGATCATGATGAAGACCAAGATCACTGACTAATCCCTTTAACCATATCCCCTCTTTAGCAGCTTCTGCCAACGCCATATACTCTGCTTCAGTAGTAGACAAAGTAACCGTAGGCTGTAAAGTTGCCTTCCAACTAACAACAGAACCGCCAAGAGTAAATACGTAACCAGTCATGGATCTTCGACTATCAACATCTCCAGCATAATCAGAATCTGTGTAACCAGTCACCAAACACTGTGAATCACTCCCATAAATGAGACCCACATCAGATGTACCTCTAAGGTATATGAAAATCCTCTTCACCGCTTGCCAATGTTCCTTCCCAGGTTGCCCCATAAATCTGCTGACAACACTAATAGCATGGGCAATATCAGGTCTAGTGCAGACCATGACATACATCAGACTTCCAACTGCACTAGAATATGGGACTCGAGACATATACTCCTTCTCAGCTTCAGACTGAGCTGCAGACACTGAAGACAGACGAAGATTAACAGCACTGGGTGTATCTATAGGTTTAGCTGAAGACATTCCAAACCTGGATAATATCTTCTGAATATAACTCTTCTGTGATAAGAAAAGCTTCTTCTGACTTCTCTCCCTGTAGATTTCCACACCCAATATTTTCTGCGCAGCACCCAAATCCTTCATCTCAAACTCAGCACTGAGAAGACCCTTCAACTTCTTAATATCAGACTTGGACTTTGCAGCTATAAGCATATCATCGACATATAACACCAGATAAATCATCGAACCATCTCCAAGTTTGTTATGATAAACACAACAATCATATGGACTTCTGTTATAGCCTAGCTCAATCATATAGTTGTCAAACCTTTTATACCACTGCCTCGGAGACTGCTTAAGTCCATACAAAGACTTCTTTAACTTGCAAACATAATCTTCTTTTCCTGGAACTTGAAACCCCTCTGGCTGAGTCATATAAATCTCCTCTTCCAACTCTCCATGTAAGAAAGCTGTCTTGACATCTAGTTGCTCCAGCTCAAAATCCTGATGTGCTACTATTGCAAGTAGCACTCTGATAGAAGTGTGTCTGACCACTGGCGAGAAAATCTCATTATAGTCAACCCCTTCTCTCTGTGTGAATCCTCTGGCAACAACTCGAGCTTTATACTTAATCCCCTCAGCTGGCGATATTCCTTCCTTCTTCTTGAAAACCCACTTACAAGTAACAATCTTTCTCTCCTTAGGTCGTTTGACAAGATCCCAAGTCTGATTCTTGTGAAGTGACTCCATCTCATCTCCCATTGCAGCAAGCCATTGTGTAGATTCACTACCAGAAATAGCTTCTTTATAGGTACACGGCTCATGAATATCCACCTCTTCAGCAACCTGTAGTGCATAACAAATCATATCCTCAAAACCATACCTCCTTGGAGCTCCAACACCCACTCTTCTAGCTCTATCAAGAGCTATGCAATGCTAGCGTGTTTCTGAGGGTTGAGGATCATCTGATTCTGGCGTATCAGCTTCAGTGATAACGTGTTGATCTTCTCCACCTTGGTGCTGCATTTCACTCTGCTCCGGAGTAATTTGCAGCTCCACCTGTTTATCAACACTACCACTTTCCTGTACAATAGTTGACTTCAATGTAGAGTTAAGCATAGAACCTTCATCAAATATTACACTTCTGCTAAGTATAACTCGCTTCTCAGACGGTGACCAAATTCTATATCCCTTAACTCCATCCCCGAAACCAACAAATATAGCCTTCTTGGCCCTTGGTTCTAGTTTACCTTCATTAACATGATAGTAAACAGTGCAACCAAATACTCTCAGCAAAGAATAATCTGCAGGCTTACCAGACCACACCTCATAGGGTGTCTTCCCGCCAATACCTGTGTGAGGTCCACGGTTAATCAGATAGCACGCCGTGCTTACAGCCTCTGCCCAGAACCTCCTAGGTAATCCAGCATTAGAGAGCATGCACCGCGCTCTCTCCAACAGAGTCTGATTCATACGTTCTGCCACCCCATTTTGCTGCGGCGTGTCTCTCACAGTGTGATGCCGCGCAATCCCCTCAGTCTTGCAGAACTCATTGAACTCAGCTGAACAAAATTCCAGCCCGTTATCAGTTCGAAGCCTTTTGATCTTCTTTCCAGTCTGATTTTCCACTAAAGTTTTCCACTGCTTGAACTTGTTGAAGGCTTCACTTTTGTGCTTCATCATGAACACCCAAGTCATGCGAGAATAATCATCAATAATTGACACAAAATATCTGTTACCTCCAACGGATTCAACACGAGCAGGACCCCAACAATCAGAGTGGATATAATCCAGCGAGCCTTTTGTTCTGTGAACACCTTTTGGGAACTTGCTGCGATGTAGCTTCCCAAACACACAATGCTCGCAAAAATCAAGGCTTTTAACCTTGTAGCCATCAAGAAGATCCCTCTTCGACAAAATTTGCATCCCTCTTTCACTCATATGACCAAGCCTCATATGCCACAGCTTAGTCATATCCTCTTTGTAAGCCTCAGACGATGCCACAGCTGCATAACCTGTCACTGTAGACCCTTGCAGAAAATACAAAGTTCCACGCTTCACACCTTTTAAAATCACATCAGAACCCTTGCAGACATACAAAACTCCACCTTCACCTCTGAAACTGAAACCCTTGCTGTCTAGTAAACTCAGCGATATCAGGTTCTTTGTCATCAGTGGAACATGTCTGACCTCGTTCAATGTGCAGAAAGAGCCATCATGCGTCCGTATTCTGATTGAGCCAATTCCAACAGCTTTGCAGACAGCACTGTTGGCCATGGATACATTGCATCCGTCTATCTGCTCATAAGTTGAGAACCACTCCCTGCACGGACAAATATGATAAGATGCCCCAGAATCAAGAACCCAAACATCCTTGTAGTGTGGTTGTTCATTAGCTACCAAAGCCAAATCCTCTTCAGAATTGACATCATGTTCTGCCACAGCTGCAGAACCATCTCCCTGCTGCTTCTGCTTCTTGGGACACTCGTTCTTCCAATGTCCTTTCTCCTTACAATAGTTGCAGACATCATTAGCTTTAGAACCATTTGACTTGGACTTCTTGTAATTCGCCTTCTTCTTAACAATTTTTCCATGTCCTTTATTCCCGATAACAGCTAACCCTGATGCCTGATTTTCAGTAACTGAACCAGAAGCTTTATGGCGAACTTCTCTGGTGTGAAGGGCTGATCTGACTTCTTCCAATGACAAGCTATCTTTCCCAACAATAAACGAGTCCACAAAATTCTCGTACGACATGGGCAAAGATACCAATAAAATCAAAGCAGCATCCTCATCATCAACCTTAACATCAATATTACGCAGATCCAATAATATTGAATTTAATTGATCAAGGTGATCTCTCAGAGGTGTACCTTCCTGCATACGCAGACTGAACAGACGTTGCTTCAGAAGCAACTTGTTGGTTAAAGACTTCGTCATATAAAGACTCTCCAGCTTCAACCACAGACCAGCAGCAGTATCTTCATCAGCGACTTCAGTGATGACATCATCAGCCAGACACAGCATGATTGTTGAATGAGCCTTCTCCTCCAGGCTATTCAATTCTTCGTCATCAGCATCCGTTTTCTTCTTCCCGGACAACGGCGCCCACAGACCTTGCTGCTTCAGCAGAGCTCGCATCTTGATCTGCCATAACCCAAAACTGTTCCTCCCGGTAAATTTGTCGATCTTCACGTTCATAGCAGCCATCTTTGATATTGAAATCACAAACCCTAGCAACAGCGGCAAAACCCAGCTCTTGATACCAGTTTGTTGTGACAGAAGTGATTTGACAACAAAGATGTAGAACGAATAATAAGAAACGACACAGGAAATTTAACGTGGTTCACCAACAGTGTGTTGGCTAGTCCACGGGCAAGAAGAGGCAGCTTTGTATTCAGATTTGGAGAGTATGATTTACAGCATGACTAGTAGGGTTTATATATTGTCTACTACAAAAAAACCCTAACCCTAGCCAAACATGGGCCTTAAGCCCACTTCAGATTCAAGGCAGCCCAACACAGATTGTACAGGGAAAATGTATACCCATCATAATCATCAGACGACAGTCCCTTAAGATCTGCAACTTGTTCTAGCGCCAGCCTCCAGTTGTTCACTCTGCCCATCTCGAATCGCAGCTTATGTGCAATGAAAGCTTCCTTATATGGTCCTGATTGATGTCGAACATGAGTTGGCTCCACATTGTAGAACACAGGCAAGACAGTATGCCCAAGAGTAGCCCTGCAGTTCATTATTTTTACAAGTTCGTCAAGGCACCATCGAGAATCAGCATACCTGCGAGAGAAGGTGACTATGGATAGCTGTGATCGCTCTATAGCTTGATACAACTTTGACTGGATGTCCTGTCCATGATCCAGTCCATCATTGTCCCTAAAAACCTTAAATCCCGAACCTTTCAGAGCATCATACAGGTGATCAACAAATGTCCTGCGCACATCTTCTCCTCTGAAACTCAGAAATACTTGATATTCAAAACTGTTTTTGAAGCTCGATGACTCGCTGAGATATTTACTTGTTCCAGCCATAACAAAGTAAATTTCTGCAAAGAGAATGAGAGTTCAAAGACTATGAAGAATGTATTTGAGGCCGGTTTAACAGAAACATGCAGAATGATTAGGATGAGCTGTCTGAATACCAATCCAAGTGGTGTTGTGATAAAATTAAATTGACTAGATCATGAGATTCATAAATGCTCTTTCTATCTTTTTGATTATATTTCTGGACTAGATCATGAGATTTGTGAATGCTAATTGAGTCAAATGTTTAGGCTCTCTATTATCCATACGTACATTCGAACTCACATACTTTTTCAAACCCACAAACCACCTTCGGAAAAAAGACAAGCCTGATCAGTAAATAACAAGTTATTCGATCAAGGGTTACGAGTACAATATTTATGCTTTTGCCTGCTGGGGACATTCCAGCATATATGCTATTCCTTTCAATTAGATATATTGATAAGATTTTAATGAAGACAGTCAAAAGATTCAGACATAATATTGGTGGAACACTCTTTCAAACTTTACAAGACCAGGTGAGCTAGATTCAGATTTTAATGCATATAGCAGAATAAACCATGAGAAAACCAAAGATATTTCAGCATCTGACCATTAATCCTGCTATTCACAACTATGAACAAATGACGAGAGTAGCGTAAAGTATGAATTTAACAACTAAATCCATATGACCATATCCAAGCACGAATGGAACTGTCCAACATGTTCAGCTAGCCTGACTAACAAAATTTGCAACTGTATCAAATCAATGCAGTAATCCACAACTGCACGTTAAACCTCATACTCCAAAATTCACGAAAGGAATACCATACCACAAGTTCCGTTTTCTCTACAAAACGCTAGTCACAGAAACACCAAACAATTGCCAAGGATTTCAAATAAAAAATAATCAGAAAGAAGACACGTCTTCAACAAACCCTTACCTGTTCGAAATCACGTAGTAAAAATCCCCTTCCTTCAAATCAGCCACAATCTTCTTCGTCAACTCCTTAACAATCTGCCTCTCCTGTGTCGGGCGTGCACCGCAAGAAAATTTCCCATCCTCCTTAATCCTTGGTAGCATCGTCTTAAACGCGTCTTTTCTCAGCCACTTGGAGGTGGGGCAAACAAAATTGTGTCTTTTTTTATATGTTTTAAATTTGGGAAAAATACAAAGAGAGGAATAAATTATTATTCATTAATAAATCACGGTTTCAACTATCAAAATTGATAATTAAAGGCAATTTCAAAATATTTTAATCCTCATACAATACTTAACTAACGGAATATTACTCTGTCAATTAATAAAATTAACTAAACAGACGAATTGAAAATACCTTCTTGCCCTTAATTAAGAAATTGAGGATACAAATATTTTGAAATTGATCTTAATTGTCAATTTCCATAGTTCGAACCGCAATTTGTCAATGAGTGGTAGTTCATACCCCTCTTTGTCATTTTCCCTTTAAATTAAACTGGGCATTTATTTTTTGATACGAAACTTAAATATAATCATAATTAAATATGACTTTGGATCAAATAAAAACTACATTTAAATATAAAAATTATAAATCAACAAAGAATTCGACATGTGGCACTCTCAACCAATCATAATTCGAAGCACTTTTCGTAAATAAAAAAAATTAAAACAGACTTATTTATAAATAGATAACAGATCCGAGGGTATAAACGTCCTACAAATTATCCAAACTTAACCGATGCATAGATAATCTAAGCTCACCTAGGTACGAATAAACTAAACTAAACTCACCCAACTTCACCCAAGTTCATCCAAACTAATCTAAACTAAACTAAGCTCATCTAAGTTCATCCAAACTAAACTAATCTAAACTAAACTCACATAAGCTAAACTAATCTAAATAAATAATTTTTATTTAATAAATAGTTATAAAAATGTTTGAATAAAATTTAATTAAACAAAACAAATATAGTTAAGTCTGGAGGGTCAAGATCATGTACAAAGTTAAATTTTAATACAAAATACAAAATTCGTCAAAATCATTTTATAATTCGTCAGTTTATTTTATAGTTCGTCAAAATTATTTTATAGTTCGTCACTTTTCGAACCGAAAAATGAAAAAGACGAGCCAAAAAATAAAAAGACGACATAGTTCGTCAGTTTCATTTTATAATTCGTCACCAAGAAAAACACCAAAAAATCAAGATTTAATCTCATCCATTCAAATCACAAGATCAAGGGCTATGATTAGTTTGTATTTTGTACCAAAAAATTAACTTTGCACCGGATCCTTTCCCTAAGTCTGGATATTATTGTGTAATTCTGTTTTTAAATATGATAATTACCAATTTAAGTTTGGATATCAATTTAAGTGTGTTTTTAACTATGTATATTGCTAATTTAAGTCTAGACATTACTAATTTAAGTCAGTATATCAATTTAAGTGTATTTTTTAGTCTGGACATTACTAATTTAAGTCTGGACATTACTAATTTAAGTCTGATCATTTCCAAGTTAAGTCTGGACAGTATTTGAGTCTGTTTTTAAGTATGGACATTATCAATTTAAGTTTGATCATTACCAAGTTAAGTTTGATCATTATCAATTTAAGTCTGGACATTACCAATTTAAGTCTGACCATTACCAATTTAAGTCTAAACATTATTGAAGTATGAATATTAATTAAGTGTGTTTTTAAGTCTGGACATTACTAATTTTAAGTCTGATCATTACCAAGTTAAGTTTAGACAGTATTTGAGTCTGTTTTTCAGTCTGGACATTATCAATTTAAGTCTGATCATTACCAAGTTAAGTCTGATCATTGGACATTACCAATTTTAGTCTGATCATTACCAATTTAAGTCTGGACATTATGTCTGATCATTCGAAGTTAAGTTTGATCGTTCCAAGTTAAGTCTGATTTGAAATTCGGGATATGTGGAATGACTATAATGCCCCTCCGTGTTATATCCGAGATTTCGACAAAATTGGACACGTGTCAGCTTGAAATCCGGTTTTTAATTTTCATATATAATCGTGGTTTTTACCTGAATCGCACTCATTAAATATATATGTTAACTATAAACAACCAAGCCCACTTTTTATAAATAAAAATATTAAAATCTGACTTATCTAAGAATATATAATAGATGTGAGGATATAAACATCTAAAAAATAACGACGTTAACGACAGATTAACTTTTGATGCTTCGAATGCATGCTGGAAACAGAAAAAAGATCAGGAGAAGCCATACATCGTTGTGTAACTAACTCAAATCTCTACAACTCTCTAGTTCACACCAAGAGCAGAAAGGGTTGTTTAGAAGGTTGAAACTCGAGTCGAAGTCAACACAGCTGTAGAATTCGTAGCGGATTACACTAATGTATGACTTCCACTCGTGTATTGACCTTTTAAAAGACATCGTCTGATCTCGACGTGCACTAGACAGTTGTAGGGCTATGAGTTAGCTATGGAACAATATATAGTTCGCCTTCATCGAATTTTTCATTTGCTCCCAACACTCATTTGAAACAACGAAGGTCTAATTTGCCATTGTGATGTAAATTCATTTCATTCATGACCAATATGAGCTAAGCACTCTTTATTTTGCTTCAATATAATTTTACAACACATTGTATAAGCTATATGAATACTATTTATGGCTGAAAATTTAATCTTAAATCTGAATTTTTTGGCCTTAAGTTTAAACATTAAGCAGAATCGTAGCGGCCCATGAAGACTTCAAAATAGAATCCAGAGGCCTAAAACAACAAGATGAGCACTCTCTCCCAACTACACTAACCGATTCCCGCAGGAAAGCTCGACACTATCCGACATCTAGGGTCTCTCCAAATATAGTATCTCTCGCTAAAACTGGCACCTCTAAACACCTCCACTGCTCTGGAAGCTGCCCCTCGACCCTGATGGAAAAATGATCAGTCGATATTCTGATTAATTATTCGTTACATTTGATGAAGGATAGTACTCGTTTCCAGGCAAATTATCATTATTTGATGCCTTTTCTTGAGCGTTTCAGGTAAACAGACGAATCATTGCTCCATGAGTCCGAAAGATTGGAAGAACGAAAAATATCGACGAAAAAGGACCAAGCAGCTCAATCATGCCTGAAGTGTCGTGACTACCGTAACATATGACAAATGTTACGGGTGTCACGACAAGGTTATTTGGAAGAGATTTCAGAGGGTGTCGTAACAGCCGTAACATATAGCCAATGTTACGGGTGTCACGGTAGGGTTATTTGGCAGAGATTTCAATGGGTGTCGTAACCGTCGTGACACCCTCAGATGTTACGAGTGTTACGACCCAGTCGCAAATTTCCAAATATAAATAGGAAATTCGGGATTTATTTGGGAGAGCTTGATTTTGGAGAGAAAAAGACCTAACTTGGAGAAGAAGACAAAGCAGAACATCGCAAGAGATTGAGGATTCAATGAGCTACATCGTCAATACGGTTTTCTCGTCATTGATTTCTATTTCTACACTATTTTTGATTAACTTACCATGAATAGTGAATAGTATTCCGTATTCTGGGATCGTACAGATCCCGTGCCTTGGGATCAATATGTCGTACAGTGCATCTATTTACTGCCAATTCGAAACGACGCCGTTTTGGATTATTTTTATAATCTCACGTGACTGCCTTTCTGATCTTCATCCAATTCCTCGCCGCTTCCCCTCGCTCAAGTGCTCATCGCTCACCTTTCTCTAACATCGGCTTCATTCCAGCAATATCGGTGTATTCCCGCTCGCAATAAAATTTAAAGAAAGAACAGTACGAGGATTGTATCGGTTTTTTCTCTGCATCATCATTCACCAATCAGAAAATTAGGGCTTGGTCGAGTTGGTACGACATATGTAGTATTTGCTCGGCATCAAATAATCTTGTCCCAAATGAGTGTTCGGTTGTTTGTAATAGTTTTGTTGAAGTTGATTGTAGTCCAATTTCATATCTGCTGCTTTTCTGAAGTTGATTGTAGTACAATTGCAGGTTAGTCGATATCCTTGTTAGCCAAATGTTTTTTTACTGGTGTACATGTTATTTGATGGACCATAATTATACGAATCATAAACACAGTTAAACCCACCAAATTAGACTGTTTGTCTATTTAACTTTTGCATGTTAGTTCCGATATTTATCTACATGGTATTTTGGAGTCTAGAGAGAATACACGCTAAGGAGGAGTTTTAAAGCTGAAAATGAATTACGAGTCATTCCAGGTCACGACCAAATTCCAACTTTCAAGAACCGACTTGGAATCACTCAAATATGCTAGAACAGTCGGCATTTGGACAAGAACGCAATGCAAAGGCACCGAGCCCGGTAAAGGCCAAACAAGGGCAATTTCAGCCGATTTGGGATTTCGACCATGTTCCAAGCAGAATTTGGCTTAGATTCCTTCTTGAGATCATCTTAAAATGACAATTTCATTCAGAATACACTCTCCAAAATCCAAGAAGCTCCGGCCAAAGCTCCGGTCAGATTCCGGTCAAACTGATGGCTTTTGTGAAAAGGTCACAAGGTTCTAGAAGGCTAAGGGGATGTTCCTCCTCACATGAGCGGCTAAGGGAGGGGCTTGTGTGGAAGCTTGTGATTGGATGGCTTTGAGATCTTTTCTCCCCAAAACTTAGTTCCCAAGTATTCTCCATGCCTATAAATAGAACCCTCCTCTTCACTTGTAAATCACCCCCAAAAATGTGGAGAGCTCATCTCTCTACACATTCCAAAATCACAAATCACTTATCTTTCTAGCTTTTGTGGGCACAATCTTGTAATCACTTTACTTTGGAATCGAAGCTTTAGCATTTTCAACGGTTTTTGTAAGTACTCTTGTCTTTACTTTACTGTCTTTTAAATTCAGCAACTTTATTTTCCTGTATTTACTTTCGAAAACTTTACTTTACTGTCTTTCAAAGTACTTTACTTTCCTGTCTTTACTTTCGAAAACTTTACTTTACTGTCTTTTCAATTCAGCAACTTTACTTTCCTGTCTTTACTTTCAAAAACTTTACTTTACTGTCTTTCAAAAACCTTTACTTTTCAATGCACTTAGCTATGATGTCCTGTTCCATGAATAGTTGTAGCTAAACCCTTCATTCGGTTGAAGGGGTGTACTCGTATCATACAATGTTTTAGACCATGCACCTAGTGCCTCTCTGTGTTCAAAATTTGTTCTATGTGCCACATATTAGGTTAGAACTTCCAAGGTTGAGTGGATGCTTTAACGGGCAAAGCTCTTCCGTGGGGTTCGTGAACATACTCGGGTAAGTGGATGCTTTAACGGGCAAAGCTTATCTGAGGAGTTCGACCTCTTTTAAAAACCATTTGGTTGATCGTAACTGAAGATCAAATGGATGCACATAAGGCTAAGATACTTCGAAAGGAGGAATTAGTCTAAATAGAACAAGTGTTCTAAACGATATTGCAAGTCTTGTGCTAGAAATAGCCTCGATTCATCTTTGAACACTTAGTATGATCATTAGAGGTCAATGATAACCTGACTATGATACAAGGCTCCTGAAACCGAATCCTTTCCTTCCATTAAAATCTCAACTGTTTACTTTCTGTACATTTACCTTCTGTCATTTACTTTTACGCACTGTAATTTACTTTCTGTATAAACCACTCAAACCCAACCCCAATCGCACTTTAATTTATGTGTAAGCTTCATTAAAGAACAACTAATCCACACTGACTCTCTTGGGTTCGACACCTACTTACCACTTGCTACCCAGTAGTGAAGTCGCGAGTAGCGGACTTATAAATTTATTTGTACACATTGCCTCGCGACAAGGCAGTGCTGTCATTATTCTCGGTATCTCATTGACTTGGTTGTAGTCTTTATCAATTGGAGGCTCTGCCGTGATGATTTTGTCTAGACACCTTTGATGCGAGCTAACCTTTATGCATATTAAACTTGTTGCAATAACTTTATCATTTTGAAGTGTAAAACATATTATGTTCAGACACTAGGCTGTATCACATTTTCTTGTTGAACATATTTTTATGCAATCTAGACTTGCAGAGAACAAAATTATCTCCGGACAAATGCAGCTGAAGCAAAACCAAGTTATGAAAGGAATATTTAGGAATTTAAAGTTGCAGATGAATACACCATCAACATCTAACAGTTGCAGCAGAAGACCCGAAAGAATGAAGAATGCGAAGATTATTTCATTTCTTATTTCACTTTTTGTACTAGCTTTTGTTGCTTTTTGCCCTTTAGATTTTAGATCATGTAGTCTTTTTCTTTGTCCATCTTGATATTCGATGTTACCGGAAGTACATGACTTTGTATATCCTTGTTCGTTTTGAATCAAATTACCATTCTTTCAACACATAGTGAAGTTCCTTATTACAATCTGTTTCCTGTACTTGATATGAACTTTGTAAATGTAAAAGTATTTTTGGTTGGTATCATTCTGTCAAGCAATGAATCTTATTGTGAACTTCATATATGGTAAAAAAATATGTTGCTAGTAAAAATTATAATATGATACTGTAAATTCAGAGCAAGATGATGCTGTTGTTGAAAACCATGAGATATGAACATGCTGTTGAAAAATAAACAGAAAAGAATAGATGCTGCTGTTTGTGAAAACCATGAGATATAAACATATTGCTGGTAAAAAATTGTCATCTAATAAACTGTAAATTGAAAAATAAACAGACAAGACGGGTTGTCCGATTGAGCTGAAATAGCTTAGCTGAATTTAATTTAGCTTATATTAGCTGAATTTAGTTTAATTTATTTTATTTTAATTTAAATTAGCTTAGTTTAGCTGAATTTAGTGTAGGGTACAATACATGGGCACAACCTTATGGATTGCAGGAAAAAGAACACGGTCAATAATGATAACAAGATTCAATTTTCACAGATTGTTCAACCTGTGGATAAAGGTAAAGCAGTGGTTACCAACAAGATTTCTATTACTATTCAATGCGACGAGCCGCATGAGGGATGGACAGAGGTAAAGAAAAGAAAGAACAAACGTGATGTGAAGGTTAAAAAAGATGTTACAGGGAATCAGGAGTTTGTTCCTACAGGCATTGTAGCTACTAGTCAGCAATCTGGAGGAGAGGGGTCACCTATCGCTGCTGGCACCAATTTGCCGGTCCAAATCTTGGAAGCAAATTTGTCCTCTTTGGAGCAGTCTGATCCAACTATGGCAAGTGTTGGGCAAAGTGACAATGAGAATATCCCTCTCAGTGGGAACAAGGAGAATGAGGCAGTGGATATCTCACAGAGTGGGAACAATGAGAATAAGGTGGAATCCAATGTTCCTGAGGGAAGTGATGGTAGTGCAAGTACTGAAGCACAATGAGGATATGCAGAATGCTGAATTGCAAATATCGGAGGAAATTGATCAAAAAATTTCTTCCTATGTTAGTGATCTGTTTTATCGTGAAGAGCTTGGTGGTCCGGTTGACGCTAGAGCTTTTTACACGCACTGTATGACAGGAGGCGAGGATGAAAAACATATTTTCCAAACCTTGAGCTAATGAAACTAGACAGGTGCAGCAGTCTGAAATTCTGAAACAATCCCGTCAACGAAAAAAGGGGTCTCGCTCCTCAGGTCGATCATGCCCTAAACAGAAAGATACCAACTTCGTTTGGTCTTGATCTATTGTACGCTGTTTTGTTTTTCCTTTTCAATAAATAAATCCTTCAAAAAAAGAAAAAAAGAATTTAGTTTAATTTAGCTTAGTTTAGCTGAATTTAGTTTATTTTATTTTAGTTTAACTTAACATTAGTTAACAATCATCATCATCATCATCATCGTCGTCATCGTCATCGTCATCATCATCATCATCGTCATCGTCATCGTCATCATCATCATCATCATCATCGTTGTCATCGTCATCGTCATCGTCATCGTCATCATCATCGTCATCATCATCGTCATCGTCATCATCATCATCATCATCATGGTCATCGTCATCGTCATCGTCATTATCATCATGGTCATCATCATCATCATCATCATGGTCATCATCATCATGGTCATGATGGTGGTGGTGATGGTGATGATGATGTGATGCTGATGATGATTCGATGAGGGCAATACGATGATGATGATATGATGATGATGGTGATGATGATGATGATGACGACGACGACGACGATGATGATGACGATGATGATGACGATGACGACGATTATGATGATGATGATGATGAACTTCAATCAAATACAATTTACTTTAATTTAGTTTAACTTAGCTGAATTTAATTTAATTTGGTCTTAATTTAATTTAATTTAGTTTAGTTTAGCTTAGTCGAATTTATTTTATTTTAATTTAATTTAATTGAATTTAATTTATAAAGCATAAATTTAAAGTCAATCAGACAGGGCCGATGCTGCTGTTGGTTAAAACCATGAAATCTAAACATGTCAACAACATGCAGCTGTTGAAACATGTGAAATCTGTGTAATTTTTTTTGAAAAATAGAAACATATACTAACAAGACTAAGAAATAGACAGCAAAGTAAATATTGGATGAGGTGCCAACACAAGTTGGAAGCAACTGCTAGGAGGACTTGAACTGCAGATTCAGAGATGCCAACAAGTATCCTCCTTTCAGTGGATAATGGAAATATTACTGGCATATTCAGAAAACTCAGAAATCTGTGTCTACACAAACAAAATAAAATATTAGAAGTTAATAAATTTGTGATGAAAAAATAGTTTATGAGTTTTATGAGATTACCATCACAGATTCTTGGCTAATTAAATGACCTTTTGTTCTATCTTCACTCAACCATGCTAGATTTGATGGCATTTCAACCACCTATTGAGTGATCAATAATATAAGAACAATATAGAATGCAATGTATACTCATAAAATAAAGTCCGAAAGGAAACTTACTCCATTTTTTACATAATGAATCTTGGATAATTCTGATGGTTGTTTATGATTCCCCTCATTCTTCTTCTTAGAGTTCTTCTCAAACCATGGCTTAAGTCTTTTGCTATCTTTATGGTTTCACATCTTTTAAACAAGTCCTTTTACGTCTCGTCACTGATAACTTGTCTGAGGTGCTGAATTACAGAGGGGAAATGTTGAAACATGTTCTTCACCTTTTATTTGAACCGCTTTCATCAAGTCGTTAATTTGACTAAGTATGAATTCATAACCCTCTTTACTTTGAGCAGCATAATCTGTTAGTCTAACCAATTTTGGACAAAGATGTCGATATCTTTCACTAACATCCATATGAACATCTTCTTGTATATTGGAACCACAATTATCTTCTACTTGACGAGTAATGACATCCCTTGTCCATCTGGAAAGTATATATTTGCTTGGAATTTTAAATTTGAAACAAAAATCCAATACTCGAATAGCATGTCGGCACAAGAAACCCCAACTCTTAAATTTCCTACAGCTGCATAAGATATCTTCGGTATCAAGAGTGAATGAAATAATCGCTTCATCTCCATCTATGAAATTCTTCAGAGCATACTCACAAACCTTCTCATCATGACGTGTAACTACGTAAGCTGAGGCAGACAACTTGAATATACTTGGAGTGTAAATGTTGCAGAGCTGAAGAGCAAATGGAGAAAAATGATTGCTCACCAGAGGGAGTTTTTCTATTGAATCATATTCGAGCTTCAGATTTTTGTAATTTTTTGAACGTACAATATCCTCAAAAGTTCTAAAGAATCTGATGATGGAGAAGCTACTTTTCAAATGTCTTTTAAGCTCTGCATTACAGCTATCACTAAGTTGAGTACTCCGGATACCGAGTGAATATACATTTTTCATATAACAACTTGCCCACTTTTCCTTCAAGTTATAAATAGATATCAACCATTTGTTATCTTGTACAGAATATTTAGCAAGCAATGTCTCCCAATCACTTTCAAATTCTTATTCATCACCGTACGCGTACATACATCCTTGAAAATGAGCTAGGAATGACGACCCATCCTTCATTAAATTTCCCAAATGCCTGATTCCATTTAACAATATATGAAAAGTACATATCCATGATATGTATCTTGCATTACATTTCGAAATGCCTTTGCCATTGCTGCATCTTGATCAGTAAATATAGGCATAGGATGCTTCTGACTATGACAATTCAAAAATGTTTCAAACAACCATTCAAATGAAGCAGTGGTCTCATCATATAATATAGCAGCTCCAAGAATTATTGTTGATATGTGATGATTAAGTCCAATAAAAATACCAAATGGCCGGCTTTCTTTATTTGTTGAATATGTAGTATCAAAAGAAATAACATCGCTGAACAGTCCATAGTCAATTCTCATACTTGCATCAGCCCAAAATATATTTGTAATTTGTTCTTCACTGTCCAACTGCAAATCATAAAAAAAGAAATGATTTTCTTTTGTTTTCTGAGAATAATCCAGCATCGCCATACATCAAGTCATGTTGTCTTCTAGTCCTCAAAAAATTTCTGTGATCTAACTCGATGAAACCAATACATTCTATTCCCCAGCCCTCTTACTCATAAATTCATGTGACTGCTTGACCTGTATGCCAGATGCATCTGCTAATTCTATTTCCTTTGCTTGAACTTCTGAAATACGACGTTGTGATGCCATCATGTGAACTGTATCACTTGTATGCAATGAATGATTATGCTCTAAGCATAATTGATAGACTCGATATTTTCCGTAGGTTATTGGTTTTCTATGAATTCCAAACTTCACTCCAAAATTTGTTCTTGTTTCAGTGCGTTCTCTTTTCTTTGGTCCGAGACTATAATCCTCTTTACGCTTACCTTCCTTGTTACACACAAACATTACACTTGATGGCAAACCATCATTTCTTCTTGGGTGACTATAAAATTTACGAGGAGAAAAACCTGTTCTCGCTCCATATTCAGTCCAAAACTCCCAAGCATCTTTGACGGAGTCAAAATCCATTCCCAAGTACGGAACATACTTCATTTCATTCCTATAAAAACATTTCATTAGCTCATATCACTGTCATAAGCAAAAGATGAAGATTAATTCTAATAAGGATTCACCAATACATATTAGGTACATTCTCCAACAGTGTAGAAGGAAACAAGTTACTATTGATGAAGAGAATAAAGATCACATGAGAAGTGGTAGTTATGGTGAGAAATGAGAACTAATCTCGTTCGTTCATCTTTGTTATCAATGGTTAGGATTAGATTGAATAAAATTACATAAATTACATAATTAGTACCTTTTCAAAGGATTCTTCGTAGCAGTACATTATTCGTACATTTTCAAAGGATTCTTCGTAGCATGCACATACATGAAGCTACGAAGAACCCTTTGAAAAGGTACGAATTATGTACCTTTTCTCATTTCTCACCATAACTACCACTTCTCACCGGAACCGAACTCTTGATGAAGATTAAAACTGCTTGAAACATCATTGTTATTAAAATTAAAACTCTTCTGAAAGTCGTTTGTTCCCTTCAAGTAGTTTCTTTTTCAATACTATGAAGTTTTCTGTCTTTAGCCAAAACAAAAAATAGAAGCATCAACAAGCCGAATGAAAAAAAAAAAGCTTAAGTAATTGCTGCGCTAAAAACCTAAACTCTCTGCTACAGATGCAACAAATAAGTAAACCATACATGACCATACAATACTAGCGCAGCAATTGTTCGTTCATAATCATGAACACCATTGGGTTGATTGCCTTGCGAAACAATTTTTTTATAATTCAAAGAAAACACAAATTAAGGAATCAAAACTTACATATTGCTTCAGAATTGAGTGCCTTTCGATAGGAATGAAAGGATATACGAGCAAATTGCGGTTACTTCGAGCCATAATCCGAAAAAAGTGGGAAAATCTAATGACATGTAGATTTTCCACCAAAAGAGCGATGGCAGTTGAGCGCGAGGGGAAGCGGCGAGGAATTGGATGAAGAAGAGAAAGGCAGGTCACGTGAGATTAAAAAAATAACTCAAAACGACGTCGTTTCGAATTGGCACTAAATAGATGCGGTGTATGGGATATTGATCCCCGTGCCTTGTACCCAACTCTTCATGTGATCAATTAAACGTTTTTCATTAATGCAATTCAAGTATTCAATTTCATTGTGCTTAATTTTACCGTTCTTGCAAGTTTTACATTGAATGAGATGTTTGCATGCTAGAACGTATTTAGGTTAATTACCAAAAGATGAATGGGTCCTAGGTATTAACCAGATTGCATGAAATTGATATTAGGTCATGGTAGCTACACTGGTAGTACATGAATTAATAGGAAAGTTGACTTTATCATCTGAAAAACCCTAGGCTTAATAATCGAAACCATTGATAATCCGTGGATGGGCGGCGTTCAATGGTTGAGATTAATCTAGACAATGATCCGTGGAAGGGCGGCTTATCAAGTGTTATTTCGGTTTATTTCCATACTCGATAGCATGATGAATTTACGTGATATTGTTGCATGAATTGTGGGTTGGCATGAGTGAAGTTTGATCCTGGGATTCTTTCTCTGATCTAGTCAAAACCTTTATATTTTCTGCAAATTTCTGCGACTTTTGTTTATATTAAAACCTCTTGTTATTCGGAATAGTTGAATAGGTCACTCGTTAACTAGTAATCATACACGTTGTTCCTTGGATCGACCCTTGGCTTACCAAGATTTATAAATTGTGTTTGACTGCAACTTGACCCCTAAAACATATAACTTGACAATTATATAAAGGGTTAAAAATACGCTTGTCAAAAAACAACGCATACTCTTCTGACCGGAATCGGCTAAACTATCAGTTTCCTTTTGACCAACTCTCTCTGATTCGGAATCGCAGGCCTGCTACCTCTGATACTGCTCTAAAACTATGGCATCCTCTCTAGCCCCTCTAGAAACTCTCTATTCCCCAGCAAAGGAACTCTCCGGCCAACTCCAAATAACACTCCTTTGTACATATTTATCCCGTGTTACTACAATTGCCTTTTTGATGTCTCCCACACTCCTCAGACGATTACTAGCCTATTTTTATTTTCTCTCTGATCTCCTTTCCTCATCTAGGTCAATGAATAGCTGGATAACTTCCTCTTCCGGTGCATTGGCTTTTATTCCTAAACGCTTAGCATATTGGTAGGTCTCCTCTGCTTCCTTCCTCTATTCTACTTTTTTCCTTTCTTCGTATGACGTCTTATCTTTCTTCTCTGGGTTGCTGCATTCTTTTTCCCTCACACTTCTTCAACAAAGGACCGTTTAGGATCGTCCAGCTCATAATTCAACTCTGCTCTTCTCCTTTGCCTTCGCCATCTCATTATCATCTCTTTATCTAACCCGTCATTTTTTTCTCCGGATTGGGATGTGGGATGCCCACTTTGTTTTATCCAGCTCCTCTACAAAGCTTCTTTTGAGTGCATGTGGTCTATCCTTCTTCTTTCTTTTCTGGTATTTGATTTCCTTCTTTTCTTTCTATTCTTTTTTTTTCATCGCTTTAAACTCCTTGAGTGATATTCCAAAGTGGTTGGTAGAACCCTCCTCCTGTTCACTTTTGCCGATCTCCACATAGTCCTGATTCTGACCCATCTACTCATTCGGACCACTTCTGAATCCTAAGACCTCTCTCCTGCCACACTTCTATATTCAAATAGCTTTTCTTCTTATTGACATTTTCTTTTTATTTCCTTGCCCCTGCCACTTTTGCTTTCGATGTTGACTTTGCTGACCATGTGATAGCGACTTCATCATGTAATGAATTTGAATTTGAAATTCTCTCTTCTCTCCATTTCTTGTCCCTTCACTCCTGCTGAGTCAGAGCTCGTCGGAACTCCGGCTTGCATCACCACATCCTGCTGTCGTCTCCGGTCAACTTCAGATGAATTTGTTTGTTCCTTTTGCTTTTCTCCACGAGATGTTGCTGACCCCAAACCATCCACTATTTCCTCCTCTATGACGTGTCTTAATGAATTCTCAGTTTCACATCCATTGAAGTAGCATTCTTCACACACCCACACTACACCAATTTACAGATTATGGCATACTTTTTTTCCGTCGCATAAACTGCTAAAATGGTCGTCTATACTTTACGCGAGCAATCGTGTGTCGCGTAACGTTGGTCACAAAAGCCGAGTAGCGTAATGTTTACGCGAGAAACGTAAAAACGCTAGTCGCGTAATGTTAAAAGCTTATGCGGCATTTGACTATGTTTGTCTCATAAAACTGCGATGATAAATGTTAAATTTAACCATATAATTGTCGCATAAAACCTTTTTATTTCAATAATACAAATATGATAAATATTAAATAAAACTTTGTATTTGAATTTACTTTTACATTAATCAGTAAATAAAATTTATATTCAACTTTTTTTTTGATGGGAAATCACCCTGTTACAAAGAACATAAAACAACAAGAGAACAGAGCAGATCAGCTAGCTAATATTTACAAACAACAAGGCAAATTCTCCAGAAGCAATAAGCAGTTTTTCAAGAACAATGCAAATTCTCCAGAAGCAAACAACTTCCTTTGAGCCAGAAACGAATTTTGCTTTTGCAACTTGATGATGTTCCGCAAGCTTCAACCTCTCCTGAAGAGCTCTGCATTCAGACTCTGGCATATGACATGAGCTTGGCGATGGCATATGAAGCTTGGCGACGACGACGTATGAGATGAGCTTGGAGATGAGCTTGGCGATGGCATATGAAGGTCTTGAGAAAGTCTGAATCTTTTTCCGAGGCGGGTGTCGGCGACGTATGAGTTGAGCTTCGCGATGGCTGAGGGTGGTTGTGGAGGCCGGATGGAGTTGAGTGAACCGAGGAGGTCTACCGGATTTGATTCGAAACGAAGAAATTTCGTTTGGATTTACAGTAATTAAAGAGTGATGAGAGTTAGATAAAATGGAAGAGAGGAGGAGAGATTTCGTTTGGATTCAAACTCAAGACAATGACAGACTGAGGCGGTTGAGAAATGGAAGAGAGGAAGAGAGGAGGAGAGTACATCAACTTAGGGTTTCTGGTTTGGGCCTTAGATATTTGGGCCAAACCTTATTATTATGCGACCTATTTGTTACGAAAACGTCGCTTAAAGTTACCAGGAAAAAATTGAAATTGAAATTTCATTTCCCTCCAATTTGAAAATTGTTTTTGCCCCCAAAACGAAATATTATTAAGCGACATTGTTACCTAAATTTGTGACGTAAACTATACAGAATAATGTTTTCATCAAAAGTTCTCATCATCACAAGTTTTCATCCTAACAAAACACAATCTGCATCAACAATATGGGTGAAGGTCATCATCAGAAAATGGAAATAAAAAACATGACAAACTATAATTAAGTATGAGAATGTGTGTGAGTGTGAGAGTTTGATCTATATACTTTCAACAAGTGTGCCTTTTACACGTGAAGATCTGAGCAATTAATTTGTGAGAATTGAAGGCAGAGTACGGAACTGGGGTGCTCTATTTTCTGCAATTAATTTGTCCCCTTACGCGACTTACTTTGGATAAAAATGTCGCTTAATCCAAACACGGTAGGTCACCTCTCTTTAATGCACAGAAAGTTTGAAACATTCAAGGGTTGTCATGCCAATACATGCTTCGAAGATTTTATTTCGTACTATTATGCGGCAAATTTTTACGTGTCGCAAAAGGTAAGTCACATAATAGGTTTAACGTGACAACGTTTCCGCGTCGCTTTAACTAATGTCGCAATAACCATATTAAGGGACTTAAATTTCGTGTCGCTTAAAGTAAAGTCGCTTAATCCATTTTATGTGACAACATGTTTTGCGTCGCGTAAACTTATGTCGCATATTTATGTTTTGGCGAGAACACATCAAATCGTCGTCGTATAAACAGGTTTATGCGACAAAGCTTTTGCGACGGCATTCAAAATTTGTCACGTAGGATGTAAAATGGTATAGTGCCATAAACTGTAAATTTTTCCTCCAATTTCTGCTTCTAGCGTTTCCGAGATATCCTCTCCAGCTTGTTAGTTTCTACCAAAACTCTTGCTCTTCCCACTCATGTGAACTGCATTATTCGATCATCCCTCTTCGGATAGGAACCATATGGTTCTATGATTTTTTTTTTTTCTAAATTTTCTTCACTCCATCCCTTAAAAGGTAGACCGACAATTTCCAACCACACGGATCTCATAATGGGAGCCTCCTCCTCCCTCCATTTTTGGATCATGTTGAATCTCCATAATACAGTTGAGTATTTCTCAGTCAAAAATCTTTCAAGCTTCTTCTGGAACGACATCGTCAAGCAATAGAACAAAATTCTAATATTCGTTATAAACGGTGTCGTTTTGAATGCTGGGAGTGGGAGTGTCCATTTGGTTTAAAAAGAGAAAAATTGAAATTTAAACTTATGATAAATTTCGTTAATAGCGGCTAGAGTAGCTATAACAGAATATTTTGACACAATATTACAAATTTCTAACTAATTCACTGCTGAAAAGAAAATATGAAATGGATCCGCCGCATCTCTAACACGGCCTATACATATATAACCTTTTTTTTTTTGGCGTGCTACATTGTATATGCAAAATGACACGGAGAGCCAAGTTGGACAATGTAATAATTCTAACTCTGAGCAATATGCAATAGGACATAGTTTATACATCCACTTATATAAACTTTAATAACGTCGGTTCTTTAGCACTAATCATATACTAATCCGCATTTGCATCATGTGCTAAAATGTATGTTGCAAATTGTACTCATAAAAATGCGAATGTTTTTTCTCAGTTTCTTCCTCAAATCTCACACAATCGTCTGTTTCCGGTCGGTCCATGTATGAAACAATTATATAAAATAGCAAGTCGTTGCGACATTCATTAACGGTTATATTACTATAATGTGATCATATAGTCTATTCAAGCCGGAGGTACATAAGCATTACACAAAAACCTTCTTCTAGGGTTATCTCGCCATGTATAAAATAAGCTCATAATATTGAAGCTAGTAAATAGTACATTAAACTAAACCTTAATAACCAAAGGCGTGTTAGGCCTGCAAATAACTGCTGACATGGACTCCACCAAATCCCCATTTTGCCTACGTGGCATTCCCCCTTTTCCCACTTGTTTACTTCCTACTGGTTGATCAGTCCATATACCTGAGCCTCTCCAACCACATTTTTCTCATTTCAACATTTTCAACCTTAGTTAGGTCCAAAAAGAAAGACTAAAAGTTTTGTATATAACTAACCACTGTTTCATACACATTCATCCAAACCATCTCTTTTCAGTTTTCACCTCCCAATTCCAGTAATCTATTTTGGGTTTTTTTGTTGTTGAATCTGATTTAAGGTCCTCTTTTGGCGACATGGGGTTGTGCTATATGAACAAAAGATTCAAGCTTTGGTGTTTATCAGTCATTTTGATGGAGTTAGTGCTCATGGGTCATGCAGCTCAAATAGCTAAAGATGAAGCTTCTCTACTGTCATTCATGGCATGTATAGTTCAAGACCCAAATCAGGTCTTGGCTGAGTGGAACAACACCACCTCTTCAGAAACTCAAGTTTGCAGCTGGTTCGGCGTAAAATGCAATAATGAGAGTAGTTCAAGAGTTACAGAGCTTGATTTAAGTGGATGTTCCCTTGCAGGAACAATCTCATCATCTCTTGCATCACTTTCTTATCTAACAGTGCTTGATTTATCAAGAAATTTATTTGAGGGCCGAATTCCATTAGGCCTTGGTCGCGTTTCGCGTCTCAGGCAGCTGAGCTTATCTTCAAATCTTCTCACAGAGGACATACCAGAAGACTTGGGTATGCTGAGGAATTTGGTTTATCTTGATCTTGGGAGCAATAGCTTGAGCGGCGAAATCCCTTCGACGATTTTCTGTAACATGTCATTGCAGTACATTGACATGTCTAACAATTCTTTGAGTGGTGAAATCCCATTAACAAGCCAATGTGAGCTTAAGGAGCTGAGGTTCTTGCTTTTATGGTCTAATAAGCTCGTTGGTCGAATCCCTTCGGGACTTTCCAATTCGACGAAACTCGAATGGCTTGACTTGGAGTCCAATTTATTAACTGGGGAATTGCCTGCAGATATGGTGAGAAGAATGCCTTATCTTCAGTTTCTTTACTTGTCATATAATGACTTTGTGAGCCATGATGATAACTCCAACCTCCATCCATTTTTCGCCGCGTTGGCCAACTCTTCCAATCTTCAAGAGCTTGAGTTAGCAGGCAATAGCCTTGGTGGGAATTTGCCTCATGTTATAGGCAAACTCTCCACAAAGCTTGTGCAGATTCATCTTGATGATAATCTCATCCATGGCTCAATACCTCCCCAAATTTCAAACCTTGTGAACCTCACTTTACTTAACTTGTCAAGCAATCTTCTAAACGGGTCCATCCCGTCGCAGCTTGGGAAAATGGCGAAGCTAGAGCGGCTTTATATGTCAAACAATTCACTTTCTGGCTCAATCCCTGATGACATTGGCAACATTCCTCATTTGGGTCTGCTCGATCTCTCCAAAAACAAGCTTTCAGGCTCAATACCTGACAGCTTTGCGAATCTGTCTCAGCTCAGGAAGCTTCTGCTGTACCAAAATCAGCTTTCGGGCACGATTCCAACGGGTTTAGGAAACTGCACTAACTTGGAGATTTTAGACCTTTCTCAGAACTCAATTGTTGGGATGATACCGAACAAGATCGCAGGACTTCGGAGCTTGAAATTGTACTTGAACTTGTCTAGCAATCACTTGCACGGCCCCATACCATTAGAGCTAAGCAAAATGGATATGATCCAAGCCATTGACCTCTCGTCGAACAATCTTTCAGGCTCGATCCCAACGCAACTTGGCAGCTGCATCGCATTGGAGTCCTTGAACATTTCGAATAACTTCTTTGAGGGGCCTCTGCCAGACTCATTAGGCCAGCTGCCTTACCTTCAAGTTCTTGACATGTCTTCCAACAATCTGAGTGGCCAGATACCTCAAACCTTCATGAGATCCTCAAGTCTTAAACAAGCCAACTTCTCTTTCAACGACTTCTCAGGCAGTGTATCAAATGAGGGAGTGTTTTCCTTGCTGACATTTGAATCATTTTTGGGCAACAGAAGGCTGTGTGGGATGATCCATGGCATGAAAACGTGTCGTAGAAGACGGCCTCATATTCTCCTACTGCCTGTTCTTCTTCCTTTGTCTATAACATTCATGGTCTTCATATTTGGATATCCTTTAGCGCGAATGAGGAGGCCAGTGATGATACTCGGCGGTGGGAGAAACTTAGAAGACCCCAACAATGGAAATAGCGAGTATAAGTACCCAAGGCTGAGCTACAACCAGCTCGTGGAAGCCACCGGTGGGTTCTGCAGCTCGAGCTTAATCGGGTCAGGCCAGTTCGGGCACGTCTATAAAGGCGTCCTCAAAGACAACACAAGAGTTGCTGTTAAAGTTATAGACAACTCAAAGTCAGGAGAAGGAGACCTTTCAGGGAGTTTCAAGAGGGAATGCCAAGTTTTAAAAAGGACTAGGCACCGGAACTTGATCAAAATCATCACAATCTGCAGCAAACCCGATTTCAAAGCACTGGTATTGCCTCTGATGTCCAATGGGAGCTTGGAGAGGCACTTGTATCCAAGTGATCATAACTTGGGCCATAGTCACTTGACCTTGGCTCAAGTCATCAGCATTTGCACTGATGTGGCTGAAGGAGTTGCCTATCTGCATCATCACTCCCCGGTCAGAGTCGTGCATTGTGACCTTAAGCCTAGCAATATTCTTCTAGACGACGATATGACTGCTCTAGTTGCTGATTTTGGGATTGCTAGACTAGCTAAAGGCGCGGAACAAGACACTTCTGCTAATGAACCATCCTCTTACAACTCTACTGATGGCTTGCTGTGCGGATCAATTGGCTATATCGCTCCCGGTTAGTCCCCCTTACAAATCGATATCTTTGTAATATACTTGCGAATTTTTTTTTCTTTCCTGATCTTATTTCCTGACGAATGTGCAGAATATGGAATGGGAAAGCGAGCCTCGACACAAGGGGACGTGTTCAGCTTCGGTGTCTTACTGCTTGAAATAATCGTGGGAAGGCGCCCAACTGATGTCCTAGTAGACCAAGCTTCAAGTTTACATGAATGGGTGAAGAGTCAATTCCCAAGCATGCTAGATCCTATTATTTCACAGGCACTAATAAGGTACACTCCTCCACCTGCAGAGTCAGATCAGACTTGGCGCGACGTGGTTGAGGAAGTGGTTGAACTCGGTCTGCTGTGCACCCAAAGCAATCCCTCTACTAGACCTAACATGATGGATGTATGCATACAAATGAACAGTTTGAAGCAAAGTGTTACTACTAACCTTTCATTGCAAGTTACCCTTGAATGAAAAATCATGTACACAATGTTTATGTCTATCCCATTTTATTCATCTTAGTTTTTTTATAATCGGTTTCAAGAAATGTAAAGCTCTATTTCAAGAATTTGTCAGAACAATATCATTTGCGACTATGAGAAACTCTGTCGTCGAAGAATATACTGTATAGATAAACACGAATCCGATAAAGGTTAGTGAATGTACTCTAAAAAAAAATTTCTCAAAAAGAGAGGCCATCATAGTTCTTCTTTATGTAAGTGACTCTTTAGATTTTGATATAACCAAGCACCAAGTATTTATAAAACTAGGTAGTGGAAAATGAAGGTACCTCAACCGTTTAAGCTAGGCTCCAAATCGTCATCAAATCTGTAAAACATAAACACTAAAAATTTCTTAAACATTCAGTTTTGTCTAGATAGAAAGCAACTTAATTAGTTTGGATATAAGCATTAAACACATGAGATGTGCTGTAACTTGCAAACAGGTAGTTTCAGTAAGTCAAAAAATATAGGTGAATTTTGATATGGATTTTTCGAAAAAGAAGTATTTGTTGCTTTTACTCATCCGTGGAGTGCTGAAATAAAGACGATATAAAAATTTTTTGGCATGAATCCATAAGTGTTAGTGAGTGTCACAATCAGATATCGCCTATAATGCTCAACTTTCTGGTTAGTTAAACTACTAAAATATTTACAGCTTTCAGATTCAAAACGAGGTCAAAACAATGAATTCGGGCAAAGTACTAGAAGAGAGCTTTTGAGAAGTTAAGCGGGAAAAGTTAATAAAACTTGCAGAAGTAACTAAGCTACAGTTTTCAGACAAAAAGCATCCTACTGAGGAACAATTCCGCTCCTGAAAATTTCCCATGACAAAAAATGTTGAACCATCTGTCGATCCAAAAATGTGATAACATATAATCTAACAAAGCCAACAGTAATAAAGACGACTGACAAAAATACATGAAGAAATAGGCACCACTCTCCGTAAAATATTATTACTCATAACACTACTGCCAATTATATTCAATAACGAAACTCAGTGAATCTTAAGCTGCATATGTCAGTTTAGCCTCGGTCAATATGTACTTCGTTTGTGATTAATCCTCATCTTCAAATGCTTTTTAGCACTCAGATTTTTAGCAAATGTTTCTCCATGGAATATGATGGGTGTATCATTTTATTTCCATGCTACAGATTAAACAGCATGTTTAAGTTTCTCTTTATAATTTAGTGATTTTTTATAACTTTTTTGGGGAAAAACTTGAGTCCACTGTTCTGTGACTAAATCATAGCTATATGTGCAATCGTCGGTCACATGAACGATATTAGCAATTTTTAGCCTTTCTTCGATTTTTTGTTTACAGCAGAAAAAAAAAAAGAACTACTGGAAACAGACAGACAGAACTGATTTCTGAAGTAGTCGCAAAATGACTTCAGAAATAAGTTTTGCGGCTACTTAACTTAATCACAAGAAAAGTGTTGAATCTTGTGAGAAAAAGCAAATACAGTAGGATTTATTTCTGGTGTATGTGTGACAATCATTGCTCATATTTACAACTATTCATACGAGAACCTGTTTCTCGTATGATTACTGTATAATGTGCTATTTACACGACTCTTTCTGCCTTGTGTAAATCAGCAAGAGCAACATAAAACCAATCCGGTAGGAAATCTAACAAAATTTTATGTGCACTCTTAAAAACACACTGAAATCCACTCATGAGAATATTCTTCAAAAAATGTATTGGTAAATGCATACTGAAGGATTCAGGCAGCAGACCCATTTGCAAAGCGAGGCTCAATTCCTCACAGCCAGAAATGTAGAAGTTCCTGAAAAGGCGACGAGACTGCTTTAAGAACATTTTAGTTTAGTATGACTAAGAAACTACTTTGATAAGAAATGCAAATGCGATATGAGTGGATTGTGGTTATGCCTTATGCTGTTATGCATATATACCTCTTGGACTGTGCGTAGAATTGAGTCATCATGTTTCTTGGACTTGCTGGTTTTTAAGGACTTGATATCAGATTGTATTGTACTCAACTGTGTCTGTATCGCATTCAGAACCTCCTTGAGAGACTCGAATTCTTCAGCTCTGAGTGAAGTGATTTCCTGTCTTGCATTGACACCATTTGTCGCTTGCTCAAGTCGCTCCATTCTCTTACTAAGTTGTTCAACCCCCAGTCTCGATTCAGCATTAGTGATCGCAGAATGAGCGCATGCCAAGTTGTAATGATCGAGATTCTTCCTGCCACTCGATTTAAACAGTTTGTTCTCAGGGCTCAAGGGAAAACCTGCTTTAGGTTCTGGCTTGAACCGAGACTTGATTATAGTTGGAGAATCTGGCTTCTCGAGTCTATTTTTTCCTCCTGCAGTGTCTTCCTCAGGCTCTATGTTTCGCTTCCCGCCAACATTGTGACTCACCGACACTTCAGGCACTTCGAAGATATCTTGCACTTTACCTGAGCATAAAGAATCATCCATTGTTTTACTTGCCTGTAAGATTTCTGGCTGCTTTTTAACCGCGTCAAGGCATGAATTTAGTGCAGTTAGGCTTCCTTGCGAAAGTAACGGACCCAACGAATTTCGCCTGTTCTTCCTTCCAAATTCTTTTACATTTGAAATTCCCTTCACCCTCTCATCCAGCTTTTTTATCTGTTGCCAGTAAGTTTCGATTTCCGGTGTGTCAGGATCAAGTCCAATATTTTTACTTTCTTCGAAAAGATTGGAATCAGCTCGAGCTTTCTCTCTTTCGGGTAATCCCATAGGGTAAACCGGTGGCAACGTGATATTATTCCTTTTCACATCTTCCACCATGCTATTTCCTTCCCCGCCGTACAAAGTCTCGATCTTCTGAAGAAACGTGGACTCGTGATTTTCAGTTTCACTGCAATCAATATCATTACAACCAAGGCTAAGTAGCTTATACTTATAGGCCTGAATTTGGCACTCTAGCGCGGCAATCTCCATATCTTTCTGATAAATCACGTCTTCGAATATCGCAACGCATTCATCAGCGTGAAACATTTTCTCCTCAGCCATCCTCTTGTACTGTTTAGCCTCCATTTCCACAGCAGCCTTTTCTCCCTGCAGACGAAGAATCATCGAAAGTGCCTCACTGGCAGCTGTCTCCGAGGCTTCCCTTTCCTGATCTAGCTCCGCATAGAGCTTGTGTAAAAGCTGTTGCTGCGCATTTAACGCCTCTTTCAGAGCTGTTAGATCAGCTCCTGATTTTCCAGAAAATACTCCACTTTCCGCCATTTCACATCGATCTTTCAGCTGCTCCAATTGATGCAACAAATCGAATTCTGCAAAAAAAAAAAAAAACTTTTGACCCACCAAGATCATTTCTTTATCTACTTCAGATCTCAAATTTTCCATGGCAAACCTCACATCGAAACGATATACCGAAACTCAACCGACCCGATACATATTGTGAAAATTTTTTTCCAGTAACACCAAATACATAAACATCTAAAGATCTATAAGTTCGTCAAATCAACCTAGAAAACAGAAAACTACCTACTCAGAATTTTCAAGCAAAATGTCAACCAACCATGGATTAAACAATCTCATACAGAAGCTTATAAAGATTTGTGCAGACAGTTTCTGATGAAATTAAATAAAAAAACATATGAAAATATACTTGCCTTACAAAAACGCTTTTGGATTATCTTCTCCCGAAGCTACGAAATCTACACCAAAAAGAAACCCTAGAATTCCCAAAGATTTTTTTTAAAAAAAAGATCTAATTTTGAGCACAGGCCATAAAAGGAAATACAAGATGAGATGAATACAGCAACTTTTCAAGTTGGAATAAGAAGGGAAAAAAACACAGGTTTCTGGAAACTGAAATGGAAAGTGAAATTGCCTGTTTTCGAATTTATCCCTTGTTTTTTTATGTGTCTAGATTCACAAGATCAAAACTTTTCTGGGACGGATTCAAAGGGGTTGCTGTAAATGTATAAACAATCATTGGATAGAAATTTCAGGAGAAAATGTTATCTTCTTCTTCTTCTTTCTTTCTTTATTTGATTTGTGGATTTGATTTTGATCCATCCAGCTCCAAGAATTGTTTTATTAATTTTTATTTGAATCAGGTAATTACCGATTTTTGATGCGCGTGAGCATCTTAATTTTATGATTAATGTCATGAAAAAAATTTAATTAATTAAAGAGGAGGCTTTTTCAAGGTTGCTGCTTTTTTTAGGAAAGCATAAATAAAGTAGAGAATGAGTTTTTTTTTTATAAAAAGAGAATGAGTTATTGGTATTTTTTAAAGGTAGCTGGAACTTTAGAGTTTAGAGTTGTAACGGCTATATGTGTGGGCCCTGGTTTTTGAATCTTCCATTTCATATTACAAGGTTTTTATTTTATTTAAATATATATTTTTTCAATATTTTTGATAGAATTTTTTTGGATCTTTTAATCTTAAGGAAAATGACAAAGAAGAGGTATGAACTATTATTCATTGACAAATTACGGTCCGAAAATAAAAAATTGATAATTAAGGACAATTTCAAAATATTTTAATCATCAATTTCACAACTAAGGGCAAGAAGCTTTTTTCAATTCATTCGTTTAGTTATTTTTTTAATTGACGGAATGTTATTACGTCAGTTAAGTGTTATATATGGATTAAAATATTTTAAAGGGTTGAGGAAGTAGTATGGTCGACGAGCCACAACACCATGTTGAATGATAATGATAATGGTACATGAAGTTGAAGTGTTTTATTTAATACTTTAAAATATGAAAATTATGAAGTATTTTTGTAAAAAATCGAATATTAAATTAGCTCAATTCATAAATTTAGTTTTTTTATATGGGTGTGCAAAAACCGCTCCGCATGTAAAAACCGCCCGCTCCGCACCGCAAAAACGTGTTCGGTTAACCGCACCACTTTTGGAAAAAACCGATTTGTCAAAAACCGCAGCGCAACCAAATAAAGCGGTGTGAAAACGGTTCTTTATCTTAAACCATCCAGTTTAAACCCAGGGCCGGCCCGTTGTCTTTGGAAGCCTTGTGCGAGATATCAAATGTGCCCCCCTACAGTGGCGGATCCAGAGCTTCATGTGAAGGGTCCCAAAATTTTTTTTTGATGCGTAAGGGTATAGGTTGGATTCGGTAAAAAAAATGCGGTATATATATTCCTTATATTTGATGATATAAGCTATTTTCTAGTAAAATATCAAAGTTTAAATTAATATAATGTTTATTGATGATCTAACTTTGAGAGGTCATAGAAGACACGGTGATTGCCCTATAAGATCGAGATATATATTATTGGAGGGATAATTTGACGGCCTACGACTCTTCAATTGATATCACGATATCAATGAGACGTTTAAGCAACAAAAAAACATACGTAAAGTAAGAACGCAGAACAAGTGTACATAGTCAATCACATGTAACCTTAACAACTTGCTAACATATAACAGGTAGGCTGAGCACCACTTGAGAAATCAATCACCTTGCTCATGAAGCTGACGATAAGGGCTACAACTTCTGTGCTAAATGCTAACATCTAGACACAAGTCTAATGTTAAGGAGACTGAAAACTAAGTCGAAACAGGTTATATGTTTGAAGTCCGCTAAT
Source organism: Rhodiola kirilowii (assembly GCA_033675215.1). Classification (NCBI taxonomy): domain Eukaryota; kingdom Viridiplantae; phylum Streptophyta; class Magnoliopsida; order Saxifragales; family Crassulaceae; genus Rhodiola; species Rhodiola kirilowii. The sequence continues at coordinate 5,664,471 of CM066201.1, read as the reverse complement.
GATTAGCCAACCTTTTGAAGCTCATAGAGACATCATTCGGTGTCCGTTGAAGATGATCTATGTATTGATAGAAAGCTAATTGAATATTTTAAAACTTTCATGTTTAATGCAAGATAAATTTCGGAGGTTAAGCTGATAAAAACAACGATCAAAGATAGATGATTAGTTGAAATTTGCCGAAATTGAGGGGATTTGAGCCAATCTTCTGAAGCTCATAGAGGCGTCATCTGGTGTCCGTTGAAGATGATCCATATATGTATAGACAGCTAATAGAATGTTCTATAACTTTCATGTTTACTTAAAGATGAAATTTGGAGGTTAAGCTGATAAAAACAGCGACCAAAAATAGATGTTTGATTTTGTCGAAATCAAGGGGGTCCGAGCCAACTTTCAGAATCTCATAGAGGCATCATGTAGTGTCCAATGAAGATGATCTATATATGGATAGAAAGCTCAATGAATGTTATATAACTTTCAAGTTTACTCCGAGATGAAATTAGAATGTTAAGCTCAGAAAAATAGCAATCTAAGATAAATGTTTAATCCAAAAATTTCACAAAAAAAAATTGTGGCCCCTGTGCCGTTGGTGGCCCTGTACCGTTGCACATTTTGCCATGGGGATGGGCCGTCACTGTTTAAACCGCACGGCACCGCATATATAATTAATTATTAAATAATCTAACAATCTAATAATTAAATAATCAAAATTAATACGTTTAATAAAACAAATCATAATTTCCAGGCCCAATCGCAATGTTTAGGGTTTGATTTGTACATCGAAATATATCTTTTGTCATTTGAATGTTTCAGCATTGTTTATAACATCCGATTTTAATGTTTGAAGCTTTATTGTTGCAGGTTAACAAGTCAAATAATTGTAGCAGAAGCATATAAGTTTTGATTATAGAGGTACTCTTGAAGTTAAAGCGTATAATTTTGATGTTGGTAAGCTTACATTAATCAAGATGATAGTTAAAGATGAGCTACCATTTTCATTCATTGATGGGGAAGAATTTCAAGAGTATACTTATGCTTTACAACCTTAGTTTAGTATCCCTAGCCGCAGAAAAATAACAAGGGACATTTGAGATTTATTTTTATGTGAGAATGAGAAAATAAAGAATTTTAACTTTTGTAATGCGGTTTTTAAACCAAACCGCACCACAATATTTGGTTTTTACTTTTGTAATGCGATTTGCGGTTTGAAAATTTTCCAAACCAGATTATGCGGTGCGGTTGCGGATTTACCTTTAAACCGCACCAACCCGCACCGCGCCCACCCCTAGTTTTTTATAAACAAAATTAGTTTTTTTTTAAAATTTAACACATTCTTTTCATAAATTCACTTAAAACGGTCCTATACAATTTTTAGTTTTTTTAGTGGCAACAATTCATAAAATATTACGCGTCCGTGATTGGTAGTATTTCATATGTAAAGAAATCTAAATGATTAATCAATTTTGAGGTTCGTGGGTTTGTACGATGACAAATCATCATTAACTTCAAATTAAGTTTCTTTATTTTATAGAAAAACGATGTAGCAATGGATCGTATTCACACTTAAAACGAGGTTCGTGGGTTTGTATGATCTATTTCGGTGGTGTACTATGGCTTCAGACTGCCATTTGCAGATAGTTGTTTCGGACAATGGAACTTAAATGTATACGTTATTGTTTATGTTCATCATAAGCATCCTAACACCACAAACCCTAACATCTTCCGATTTTCCTTCTTCTTTCATCTTTCTTGTTCTGAACTTCATATTTGATGCTATGGCTTCAAATGATTTTCAAATATTCACTGAAGATCAGATCATCTACATGACAAATAATTTCCATTACATGATTGGTGAGGGCTCTTACTGCAAAGTTTTTGCAGGAAGGTTGGGAGACGGTATAGTTGCTGTTAAAAAGCAACCATTGAAGGATGGAAGACGGCCTTTGGAGGTAAATTTACATTTGAACTTTTGGTAATTATAGTCTTCATGTTATGAACCAATATTCTGTTAGTGGTTCTTATTCTGTTAGTGATTTTGGTAGTTTTTTTATTTCTTTTGCCACGATTGCACATATAAACATGACCAGGAAAATAATGATTATTTGCGGTGATGAGGAATTGGCATTGAATGTCTAGTTTATTAGTATGATTGACGTAATATCATACTACTAAGAAAATTATGGTCGACAAGCGACAATACCATGTTGAATGATAATGATAATGGTACATGAAGTTGAAGTGTTTTATTTAATACTTTAAAATATGAAAATTATAAAGTATTTTTGTAAAAATTCGAATATTAAATTAGCTCAATTCATAAAATTAATTTTTTTTATAAACAAAATTAGTTTTTTATAAACAAAATTAGTTTTTGTTAAATTTAACACATTCTTTTCATAAATTCACTTAAAACTGTCGTATACAATTTTTAGTTTTTTTTTAGTGGAAACAATTCATAAAATATTATATGCTTTCCGTGATTAGTATTTCATATATAAAAGCAACCTAAATGATTAATCAATTTTGAGGTTCGTGGGTTTGGTATGATGACAAATCATCATTAACTTCAAATTAAGTTTCTTTATTTTATAGAAAAACGATGTAGCAATGGATCAAATTCACACATAAAGAACAAATTAATGTTAATAATGATTAATGATATGATCCGCCATATGGTCGGTGGGTCGGCCTTGTCATATTTGACCAAATCATTGAAGCATGCTCTAACATTAATACATCATGGATCCACTCTATTGAGATCGATGGCTTCGAATCCGTTGGAGCATAATAAAAAGTTGTGAGTGTTAAACAATATTGTTTGTTTAAAATAGTTTCATTTTGTTATATTTCGGAAAAAAAATATTTTAATCAAAATAATATCGTTTTTACTAAAATAATGCTATATTTGCTGCGACCAATATTTTTTTTGATAAGTCAATTCATTATTCAATGCTCCATTTAATTCTTAGGAAACAAGACTTGCTTAATTGTAGAATGTGATGATATATAATGTGATGTAAAATAAATAAATGTTGGATCACACTTGAGCTTAATTAATCATAGAATATGATGAAAATGTTATTGGGAAAACTGAATATGATCTAAATGCAATTTAAGCTAAATGATATATGTAAAAAGTAAAATCATCTTAAATATTTAATTTAGAAAATCAAATATTATTGAATTATTTTATTTGTTCTCTCTATATTGTAGAGAGAGGGGGACTAAAATTTCTTAATTTAAAAGTTTAATATTTCAATTGTATGACGTGTGACCCAATATGATTTCATTTAAATAAAACTTAATGTCATCCAAAACCAAAGGAGAGAATATTTTATTAGTGACAAATGTAAATTTAAAAATGATGTTCTCAACTCATGTGGCGTAGGATTGTGTCAATAGAAGACACGCCATGAGATGGAGTCCAATAATACAAAATTAGAAGACTAAAAAAGAACCTGTAATAATGAGTTTTCAATAATTAAAGATACATGTCACTTGGAAGAAACTCCAAGTTAAATTTGAATAATCAGATGATAAATGATGATTAGAAAAAGTATTAAATGAGTAATTATTTCTTCTCATAATTAGTTTAACAGGGAAAGAAAAGTTGACAAGTAATTATTTTAAGTGTGGCATGAGTTAAAGTGGGCCAAAATCGGGCTTGATTTTGGGCTTGGCTTCTCTTTCCAGCGGCTTTTTGAAGTGAGAGTTGGATATTTTAAGGTTTTTTATTTAATAAGATTTATAAGGTTGATTTTACATTAAGAATTGGTCTTAATGGAAAGGTTGTTAATGTTTGGTTTAATATATCATCTTTCACTTGTAATAACAATTAGCGTTTTTTTATCGAAGATATGTGCTTTTGCTTAGCAAATCAAAATCGTCAATAGATTCTTTTCTTGTTACGATTTTGGTTGTATGGGCAATCGTCAAACATTAGGTAAGCATCAAGTATTCTTCCACTCATCGGATTAATTTTTGGGGGTGAGTTTTTCTCTTTGGTCTAAGTACCTAATATTTGATGTACCACGATAAGAAGTAACATGAAGGGATGATCTGTAAAACCTAATTGTCCAACGAGCCTAGAATAAAAGTCACTCAAAGTAAATGGTTTAGAATAGACTGACTAGGAACCAAAAGGTAAAACAATATACCATTTCAGATGGATCTAATAATAGTTAGACGTTAGATTGAATGCCAAGTTATAAAGATATGACAGATAAAATAGTAAACTAGAATGTATGACGACATTCACACTTTGTACGCGTTTGAATGTAAGAAACGATAACGTTGCCTCCATTTTCATTCAAATAACATATAAGACTTCTCTTTTTAATCTTTAATTATTTCAAACTAAGCACAGCAAAAGTTGCTCTTAAATGGTTCAAACATACCCGGTGCCAAATTTTGAATTTTCTTTCATCTAGACTTGAACATTTTCATTCTAACAAGTAGCATATTTTTTGACTTGTCTTTAGAACCTCATTAATCTAATAAAACCAGGATGATCCCTAAACCAAATATTCAATCATAATCATCGATCGGTACGTATGGAGAAAAGTCAATTACTTAATTACGCGATAAACTAGAAAATATAAAAAGGATGAAGACATATGCAAACATCTTTCCCCATCATCGAACAAGAAATCAACACAGATCGATTTGTCACGATCATGCTAGGTCGTGTATCGAAATTATCCATGTTATTTTGCTTCTGTCGTGATTTGCGGTACGATAATTAGGTCAGGGCCAAATTTAAGTTAAATTGATTAAGTGGGAAAAAAATTCACTTTTGAAAAGGTTAGACAATCAATGAATACAAAACTTTCAGAAAATGAAAACATTGATCAATCAATGAATCTGAATATAAATAGAAAGAAACTATGATATATTATTGATTTATGAATAATTTGAAACTATACATATATTTTTTAATCGGCGGAAGGAGCTTTGCTCGAGTGGTTTGATCTCTAGATATATTGTCAAGGGTTCGACTCCTCCGAGTAGCATATTTCTCCCCACTTTTGTGTAAGAGGTGTTTTTCTCCCTCTCACGGAGGTGTTGTTCTCATCATTTTTGTGTAGGAGTGTTTTCGTCCCTCGTAGACGTATTGTTCCTCCCTCATGGGGGTATTATTTGTCCCTCGTGGACGTGTTACATACTGCAGGTGGATGCTGCTGCCTTACCGATTCCTTCTATGTACACGTGGAGCTGCTGAGTCTCGCGATAATGCTCGTGAGTTTCAAGATAGAGATGCGCTTCAATGGACACAGTTCAAGTACCTAATCCGGGTTGGTGCCGTGTGTGGCCTGTACTCTAAGAGTCTGAGTTCACATGTACCCGATAAAATTCTCATGCAATATGATTGAGATGTATTTGAGTGATTATTGAGATGCATGAGTTGTATGAGATGTAAAAACTCACCATCAAAAAAATATTTTTTTAATCGGATATATTTCACACATATATTTAGTAGGTTGTTCAACAAATTCATTCTACAATTGAGACATTACCGAGATTAAAGAAGGAAAATGATCAGGTAAAAAATCGATTTTTTGGTACAAAATACAAACTAACCATAACTCTTGATCTTGTGATTTGAATGGATGAGATTAAATCCTGATTTTTGATGCATTTTGTTGGTGACGAATTATAAAATGAAACTGACGAACTATGTCGTCTTTTTCATTTTTCTGCTTGAAAAGTGACGAATTATAGGTTTATTTTGACGAACTTTATATTTTGTACCAAAAATCAACTTTATACCTAATCTCGACCCCTCAAGGAAACCAAATTATATATAAGATATAAATGGAATGGGATTCGTTAATGCGCAACCCAAAATAATAATGAATGAAATGATATAGTTTTATGTGTTTTAAGTTAATACTGAATATTAGAATTTGGTGTTCAAAAATAATATTAATAAAATGACATAATTTTGTTATTAATTTATCTAAATTACGTCGTTACAAATGACTATTTTTAGGTGGGTATTAATGGATTTGTGTTTGTTTTTGTTATAAAACCTGTGTGTAATTCAATATCCCTTCTACAAAATTCTTACATAAAATATTGAAAACTAGGTTTTAACTTAAAGTCACCTCATCTAATTTGTTAATAAATCTATTCTCGTAAAGTATTGTCATTGATATCAAAAAAAAAAAAAGAAAAAAAGAAAAAGAAAAGTATTGTCATTAAGTATTTAATTAGGAAAACAATTCTCCTTTATATAGTAGCTGCCCTGCGGCTGCGGATCAACTTCCATATTTATTATTATCAATAATAAATTTTCCTCGAATTGAAATTTTCTCCTTATTCTCAGTCCTCGCCGCCAGTTACTCCGTGCCGGAAAAATGGCTTCCCCGGTAACCGCGCGTCCAATAACTCACCGTTCAACCCATATTTAAACTCTTAGTCCAATCGCCGTAGCATCAGAGCAGCAATCGTCCCAGCCTCCGCATCGCCTCGCCAACTCCATTGATCGGTGAGTTAAGCGATCGTCGTTCGTAATACGGAGTACTTAGGGGTTGATTTTCTCGATTGTTTCAATTTTCGGTTATCACGTCTTCTTTTAGATCGTTGATTTCGAGATTTTGGTGTTTGTGAGAAAAATATTAATCTACAGATAAATCGAAGGTGAGCAATAGTTAATGATGCATTTTGGCGGTATTGAGATGCGTTCGATTTGTCTAGAAATTTGAGTTATGGCTGCGTTGCCGAAGCGCGAGTCGCTGTACGCTTGTCTGGAAATTTGGTGACATTAGTCAGTAAATTATAATTTTCCCGTGATTTTTAGTTTGTTTTGCTATTCTATAATTTTCATTGAAACGTGCAGCGCTGCAAAAAAAAAAAAAGGATGTAAATTTGTTGATTGTTTTCATGCCTTGTATTTTTTTGATGGTGTAAAATACAAAGAGTGGAAGTTTCATGGAGGTAGGAATTGAGGAGGGACAATGGTCCTCCACTACACGTGGGGCCAACATCTCTTTTGAACTCCTCAAGTAGTTGTTGTTTAATTTCATTTTGTTGATAAGCTAATCTTGAAACTTGGTTGATTTCATCTTCAAGAAGTTCACAAGTGCTTTGTTTTGTTGTTTGCTGAATGTTTGTTGTTGTGTAATATTTGATCTGATTTGTTTTTACTATGACGGTAGAGTTATGATAGGGAGTTGTCTAGTTCAATGGTGATGCATAGGTAGCCCAGCCAACCATGGCAGTCCCGTGAGAGACCGCAAAAACAGAGAGTGTAGGACCATAAAAGTGAGAATCATCCATTACTTTATCCTGTGCATCCTTGCTCGCTTTATCTTGTGCACCCATTATAGCGAGAAGGCTAAAGTCTCCATCCATCTTCCTTGTCTCTTAAACAATCCCTCTTTCTCTTTTTCTTTCTCTGTGTGTCTGTCTTTTGGTCTGATATATGTTTTAATCGACGCGGGTAATTTGGATGCAACTAGAATTGGTGGCCTTTGTGAGATGCCCTGATCTGATTGGCAGTGGGGGTCTGTTTATGAAGAATCAGAATCAATGCTTATTTGCATTGAGTCACTTTAATCATCTAGTTTGGTCTGGATCTGATATCCATTGCTGTAAAGATGTAATTCCTTTTTGTGCTTTGATGCTCTCTTTTTCTCTGTGTTTTCATTTTGACTGGTATGATGGTCTTGTTTATGCACTGGTCTGCGCGTGCTTTGATGACCTAACTTTTCTCCGGGTTTTGGTTGTTGGCAGATTTACAGCAGGGAAAGGGAGGTCTTTTTGGTGCAAATTAAGGGACTCTTAAGATAGGATATTGGTGTTTCAGAATTGGGTTTGTCGTTCAATTCATCAATGTGGTATGGTGTGGATGGATGCAAATGAGCCAGATAGAGTAGTGAAGAAGCAATCAGCTGTGGAGACGGTTAGACAGCCTTTGTTTACGGCTGAAAGGAGCAATGGAGTTGCTGCCCATAGAACTAGAATCAGGGAGGTTAGTTCCAGGTACATGTCCACTTCGATTTCCACACCCTCAGCCGCCAAGCGTTGCCCATCTCCCGTGTCTAGATCAACTACTTCACCAGCTTCAGTGGCAGTTCCTAAAAGAGCCGTGTCTGCTGAGAGGAAGCGCCCCTCAATACCTACTTCCCCATCTCGCTCATCGACACCCGTAAGAGATATAGATGTGAGTTTGGCATCAAGGAAAATTGTGTCTACCACACAACCAAAAACCGTATGGCCTTCCACAATGAGAAGTCTCAGTGTCTCTTTTCAGTCTGATGGGTATCCCATTCCCACCAGCAAGAAGGAAAAACCTGTTACTCATTCTCTTGCTGATCGCAGCTTGAGGCTTTCTTCAAATGCATCACCCAAGCAATCTGATTCACCTCCAAGCACCAGGAAGGCAACTCCTGAGAGAAGGAGAAGTCCTCTTAAGGGGAAGAGCTTGTTAGATCAGGCTGAGAATGCTAAGCCGGCTGATAGTTCACATGCTAGATCCGTAGATCAGCATCGATGGCCAAGCAGAATAGGAGGGAAGATCTCATCCGGTTCTTTAAATCGAAGTGTTGATTTTACCGATAAGATTATCAGAAACCCATTCCCATCTGCACCATTATCGAGAATTGGGATTCCTTCAGTGAGGAGATTATCTGATGGCATGAGCAAGCCTATACAGAAAACTTCTAGTGACGTGATGAATCAAATATCCCGTGATCTAAATATACTAGAGAAAAAGGTGCCTGGATTGGGTTCAACAACTGATCTTAGTAACTTGCTAAAATTACCTGAGTTGAGAAAGCCACCACCATTAAACTCATCTGACCGAAATAGATTACCCACTCCCGTGGTCAGATCTCAGTCTTTGCCAGGGTCACGTATTCCATCACCAGTCCGAACTGCCTCTCAGTCTAAGGTTTCCAGTCCATCTTACTCCAGACCAGCTACGCCTCCCAGAGGGCTCAGCCCATCGCGCATAAGACCTCTTAGCTCATCTAGTCAGTCCAGCTCTTCTACTTCAGTTCTCAGCTTTATCACAGATTTTAGGAAACCAAAGAAGAACAACCAGCTTGAAGATGCTCATCATTTGCGGCTATTGTACAACAGACATTTACAATGGAGATTCGCTAATGCTCGAACAGATGTTGCTTCAAGAATTCAGAAAGTGACAGCAGAGGTAGAAATTCGAAATTTATTGCTTACTCAAACTGCACTGCTTTTAAATGATATTTCTGCATTATCCTCAAGAAATGGGATATGACTGAAGTTAGTGTCCTATATTTGGATTGTTTTGGCATTTCACATTATTAGTCTCTGCCAGGTTTACTAAGTCTGTTTTATACCATAGTTTCCTCAAAATAGAAGCAAATTATATTTATAAAATGATTTTGCAGAGAAGTCTAAATAATGTATGGAGAACTAACCTGGCTTTGTGGGATTCGGTAATCGAGAAAAAGATCCGCTTACGGCAAATGGGACTGGAGTTGAAGCTCAATTTAATTCTGAATGAACAGGTAAAATATTCATTCTTGAATAATTTCTGCAACTTGTTTTGTGGATTGACAAATAATATTCTCTGACTTTAATGTGTGAGACGATGGCAGCTTATCCTTTTCTGGACAAACTTGAAATGAATAATTCGATGTTTGTAAGAGACTGTTATTCATGACATTTGTGCTACTATTAGCTATATTCTCTCTTAATTGCACATGGTCATTTTCTTATTTATTACAATATCGCTAGTACAGCTGCGCTATCTGGATGACTGGTCATCGCTTGAAAGGGATCACTCCTCATCATTGGCTGGGATTGTTAAAGATTTAGAGGCTAGCACGCTTCGACTTCCATTGACTGGAGGAGCACGGGTATATCTAAATAACAGTGATAACAGAAAACTATGATCTCGTCTTCCCGAGAAGCTTGAATTTCAATATAGATTTGTTCTTTACAGGCTGATATTGAATCATTAAGGCTCGCCATTGGCTCTGCTATGGATGTCATGCAGTCGATGGGCAACTCAGTTGTTACTTTACTTTCAAGGGTGCGCATGACAGAAATACAGGATTTGGATTTGTGCTATGAACGTTTCACAGTTAGTTTTCATTTTTTGGTTTGCTATCATACATTTATATTGCTGATGTTCCATCTTACAGGCAGAGGGCATGAACAGCCTGGTGTCGGGCTTAGCTGATTTAGCAGTGCAGGAGAGAGCCATGCTTGATGAATGTGAAGGTTTGTTGGCTCTGAACCAAACCATGCAGGTGAGATATTACAGCTGATATTGTCAGAAAAAGAAAGTATAGGATGTTGCATACTAAAGCCAATTGCAAGTGCAACAATTTTTTTTGATAATCATTGTTAATATCCATTGCAGGTAGAAGAGAGCAGCCTGCAAACCCATCTGATACAAACGTATGAGAGCATCGACAGATACTGATTACCCCACATTGCTGAAATGAAACGACATCCATACCCCATGTACAGCTGCCAAAATACATGTTCCTCGAAGCTTTCATGGTCAGGCAACTGTACATCGATTTTCCTTCACCTTTTACACTACCATTCCATTCTTTTATTATTTCCAGACTCTCTTCTCATTTCGAAGTGCACATTTTTCATCTACACTCAAATGAGAGATTTCAGGGGGAGCCACAAGAATGTGAAATATGTATTTATCTCCCCCGTATAAAGGTTAGAGAGCTAGAAATTCTTTATTTTAGGTCTACTGAATGTACTGGTTTTCCAACCATCTCGTATGTAAACCAGTATGAATCAGAATATTTCTAATGTTACTGCATCTGATGAAAGCTCATACATCTTTTTGTGCTCTGATTTTGCTAGTTTTACAGTAAGAGAATAAAATGGTTTTACAGGAAGAAAGAAAAACTCTGTATTTGTGCAATAAGTCCCAAGGCTCCTCATCATCACAAAGAGATAGGGTCTGTTTAATTTGGATTTTTATTTAAGCTCTTAATTTGAGTTTAATGTCTGATTTCCCAAAATTAAAAGTTAATTTCTTAAATTAAGTTCGTAAATTCTATTCAAGTCAAGTGAAGTTTTCTATCCGGTTTCAGTTTATTAGCTTAAAAAGCAGTTACCATTGTTCAAGTCACGCATTCGAATTCTAGTGGACCAGAGTGATATTCCTTTGATGGATTTGATTGACATTTGACAGGGTAGAACAGCTATAAAGATTTGAGTCCGGGCTCCGGAGTTGCCCGATCCTTTCTTTATAAACAAAATTTTGCTCAAAAAGCACTCTCTTGAACTACTGACTTTGGTCACATTAATACAACAAAAGAAAATTGATAGTATTTGGTGCAATAAGCTTCTCCACTCTCTTTATCAGCGTTTCAGCTAACTTTTTCTAGCAGTTGATTCCGCATTGCTTAACATCAGGCCCCTTAGTTTTCACCACAAAAGGATCAATCCTCACCCAAAGCAAGGAGAAGATGGAAGCCAAGAGCACCGACCAGATGACCACGATGGTGGGAGTCCTGTTCTGTCTCCCCATCAAGCCTTTCAGGAATGGATACAGATGCACAATCACCCAAAACGAGAAAAACAGCTTCCCGAATAGCGGCCCCCACGACTGGTATCCGTTGCTTATTGCATCGGAGATCCCGGCCACAACTCCAATGATGTTTATTATCAGAAGCGTCGTTGGCGGGATGAGAAGTGTTGTCCATTTGAATGCGTAAAGCTCCCCAAAGTCCCCGTCTTCTGATGCTTTTGATGTAACTGTGAAATTTGTGTCAATGCCTGCCAGGACTTTGAGTAGACCTTGGATAACCGCGAATAAGTGGGCTGACACACCGCCGATGACCCAAAACTGCTCGTTTCTCCACCACTCCTCGATGCTCACCCCGCTCCATCGTAGCTCCAGTATCCCTGTAGCGAAGATTGAGATGAAGAGAGCTATGAAGAACAAGCTTGCAAAGGTACTTATCTGGTAAAAAAACACGGAACAAGTCACATTACATTAATATTGGAAATATGTTAGACGTAACGAGTAAGTTGATGTTCAGTTTTGGACTTACTGTAGGCATGATGAACTTGCCGGTGAGGAGGCAGATGGCGGGGAGGGTACAGTAAGCGAGGAGAGGCAAAGATGTGAAAGGATAGATCGTCGTGTTGATGTAAGCAAAGCGCTCGAGCCATTTGAGATTTCCACCCTTGTAACCATACCACATTGGACTGTGACGACTGAAAAAAATTTCAACTGATCCGAGAGCCCAACGTAGAACCTGGTTGAGCCTGTCTGACAAGTTGATTGGGGCTGAACCTTTGAATGCTGGTCGCTTTGGCATGCAGTAGATAGACCTCCATCCTCGACAATGCATCTTGAAACCGGTTAAGATGTCCTCGGTGATGGAACCATAGATCCAACCCAACTACATATTTAGAGGCAAAATGTTTAGTTATTTGGCACAGGTTGAAATCGATAGATAAGTCTTTAAATGAGAAGTTTCATAGTTACTTCTGTTCCCCACTCGGTTTTATCTTCGTAGCCGCAGCTAATGACATGGATGGCTTCTTTCAGCAGTCCAGCAGGGCTGGAGGAAGGAGGGACGCCGCCTTCCTCCATCAATGTGGAGGTGACAAAAATGGCTGATTGCCCGAATTTCTTTTCGAAATTCATTTGGGACATGAGAAGTTCCTTGTCCTCATCATAACCTAATCACAAAAAATTGCATAAAGTTCAGCATTTGTGCTCAACATAAATGGAGAGTTAAAATTGGTTGGCGGAAAGAACTAAATCGTGACCTTGTAGGCTCAAGCCGTTACTATCACCACCGTGTTTTGAGGACTTGGGTAGCTTCTTGCGTCGACCAAAGCAAGGACAGCAATCACAGCTGACCATCTTGGGGCGCTTAGGACCCTTAGGAGGACTGTATCCATATAAAGCCTGCCGCCTAAAGACGCAGCCAGTGCCCACATAGACTGGTCCTTGAATTCCATCCAAGCCTTTCATGTTGATCTGAAGAAAACAGAGGCTTTCTTTAAATATGTTGCCAATGATGAAATGAAAGTGATCAACAGTTCATAACTTACATCGAAGAAAACTGTGTTCCGGTTGGCATAACGATCATGTGCGTCTATTCCATCGAATCGCTGAGGGAACTGGACGTAACAAACTTTTCTACCTATCTGGGGATCCATCAGGAAACACATTGCTTCTTTTGCAGCCTTGCTGTTGTTTATGTAGTGATCACAGTCCAAATTCAGCATAAATGGTGCATTTGTCAGCACAGCAGACACTCGAACCTGAAAAATTGATCCAGAGAAAACAACGAACGAATTGAGTTAAAAGTGTCAAGTCTATTTTGTGCAAGAACTCGGGGAAGGTCAGGGATTTTTTACCAAAGCATTCATGGCACCGGCTTTCTTGTGATGCTGAAAACCAGGCCTCTTCTCACGAGACACATAGACCAGTCGAGGTAGCTCATGTCCCTCTGCGTCTAAACCTCCACTGTGGCCAAGAAAGACTTGGATCATACCGGGATGATCTTTAGTATTGTTGCCAGGCCATGGAGTGCCATCTTGCATTATCCAGCCTTCTGGTGGCACCTTTGTTGCCTTAGCAACCAGTGCATTGATCCTAACCTTAAACTCCTCATACTCTCTCTGGCAACAAGCAGAAACATTTATGAGAAGTTGTAGCATTGCAAGTTTTAGAGTTTCGATAGTATCGAATGAGAATGAGATGTTACCTTCATAGCACGACGTTCCTTGACGAAAGTGGGCTGAACTTTATCTTTCAAGTAGTCGATTTTCTGAGAAAAATACATCTCCGGCGCACGAGGCTCTATGGAGAATTTCTTACAAAAGGGTACCCATTTCCGAGCAAATTCAGCAGTCTCGGATAATGACTCGAAAGTGAGCATGGATGCCCCATCATCAGAAACATAGCATGAGATCTTGTCCACTGGATAGTCCATTGCCAAGATTGAAAGCACTGTGTTTCCTGTCACTAGTGGTGGCTCCTTCATCGGATCCACAGTGCTGACGAAGATGTCAACTGGTGCAAGCATGGATGGCTCGCCCTCTCGTTCATACCTACATTGCATTGCACGACGATATATAACTGAATCTTAGTGACCTCTAGACCCGATTGTACTCAAAGTCGAAGAAAAATGATTTGAACCATACCTAAGGGAAAGGCGATCAAGATAGGTCTCACGGTCTATAGGGAACCATTTGGGAAACTGGTCAAGAATCCAGGAAACAGCGAACCATATCTCACAGATAATAGAGGTTAGCCACAGGCCAATGGCATCATGCACAGGGTTGAGAATTCTATAACGCAGAAAGAACGCAAGAATGACCAATCGAGCTACAATGACCATCCTATAAGGATTGATTTTACTGGATGCTATAGGTACTTTACGCGAGAGTGGCTGCCTTGCCTCATCTATCCTGCAATATATGGAAAAGTGAAGTTATATGATTAAACTTCAGCATTCGGAAATAGAAAAAGATTCAGTTGAGACTTGAGAATGAGATTCAGTATTTACATGGCCATGTCGTCATTGACATCGTCTTGCTCAGGGCCTAAATTTCCTTGCTGCATCAACTTCCAGTCATCCATTCTTTCCTTCCATCCACCATCTTTCCTATCATCCCATCTTTCAAACTCATTTCCTGAAATCAGAATCCTGATTGAGTAGGCCTAACAAAATCATATGCTTCTTATAAGACCGAAAAAGTTAAAAAGATATAAGGAGAGCCATGGGTGGAGCTGTAGGCCTTGAAATTATTTTTTCACTTACCAGGTTCCGATACTGGGTAAGGATGTATACGCTTATGCAGAGCTGAAGTCATGACATGCTCTCCATCTGCGCGCGTGGATATTGGAAACTCTCCGCTTACCTAAAGGACACATGATGTTAAGTAAACGCGACTTGACTAGGGATATAAGTTTTTGTATCTGATTCAAAAGTCTAGCTTTGTGCTATGTTGTTTTTTTTCATGGTTTAAAATTCTTACAGGCCTTGATCTGATGCCAATAGATGGAAAATGCCCATTTTCATCATCTTCGTGCCCTCTACCATAGCTCATCTTTCCGTGCAGCAATGCATCAACCATGTGTGTCTGCTTGCTTTGCTGATCATAGTTGAACTCATGTTCAATATCATCTATATCCTCCTCATCTTCATCTCCCTCAACTCTAGCACTCCCTGAAAATAAAAGTGCAGAAAAATATAAATCCAGTAACAAATCTCAAATTCATGAAATGCATGATAGAGTATCGATAATTATGTCAAGCTTTAGTACCTTTAAGACGCTTGTATCGAGTCTTGCACTGTGGACACACCTGGTTTCCCTCTCTTCGCTCATACTCATAGCAAGTGCGGCATACAGGGAAGCCACATTCATTGCAAGCCACGAAAAGATCTCCATCAGCTGTCAAGCCAATATCATCTCCACAAATTTCACATACCTGACCGTCTAATGGCTTCAGTGGCTTTGGCTGCACATCATAGCTCATACTCATTAAAATCTTAACTACAGTACTCCAACAATGATCCAAATTGCAAATATTTCTTCAACTTCGATACTTACCTCCTCGTGCCCATGAATGACGACAAGCTCATTCCGGTTATGGGATCCTGCCACGAGTCCGGCACTGGCTTCCATGGTAGTGTCCGGTGAGAGATAAGAGGAGGAACACTGCAAGCAAGGTCAGATTTTAAAGGAATAGACATATAAATGTAAACTAGTATTGTATTTCAATATGTGCCTCACCTAATTGATTGGTACAACAAAAGAGATCAAAGTGGACCTGAGAAGGTGAAGAGCTGCTGCCATTTTGGTGGCTGTTGGTTTGTTGCAGAGTCTCCATTGTTGTTGTCTCTAAGCTAAGCTTTCTTCTTTGCTTCAAACTGCAGCATGAATCAAATGTGTCTTCATGCCAAAATAGTTATCATATTATCATTATATGATTCATAAGAGCAAAAGCTTACTGCCATGGCGTCAAAGAAAGAAAAAGTTAACAGAAACCAAAGATTGACTAAAATACAAGGAACCATTACAGAGTCGGGCATACCTGTCCAGAAGGTTGGTACCTCAACATCAATTCATCAGCAACTGGTTATTTAAATTGTGAATAATATTAATAAAGTAGGAGATTATGTGTACATTCAAAATCCAAAATCGGCTATTAGACATCCCCATCAACAATGGACACAATAAGACTTAAGCTATACAGATTGCACAATAAATAGTTTTGATTCTTCCAATGGCCATTCTAGTAAATCAAGACACCATTTCTATCAGCCAGCCAGCTCTCAGAAACGATCTAGTCCCCCTCTTCATATAGGATATCACATTTTTGCAGGGTTGTCGGCCATACGAGGAGCAGGGACATGAGGATAATGCCATACTGGTACCATGTCGGTGCTCTAGCCCTCTTCTAGTGTAAGTTTTAAGGGTTCACGCTTGGGCTTGGACTTGGACTCCAGCAGGCACTTCAGGGATTTCTTGCTTCTCCTTCTTCTTAGGTGCGTCTTGAGCTTTTTGAAGTGTGGCCTTATTAGGAATCATAACTATGAACAAATTCTTGTCTTTGAAGTTTTTGCTTTCTTCTGTCCCAAGCTGCAGAATATAAAACAAATTTATATCATTAACTAACTGTTCGCACCATTTGGATTGACAGTTGATAGATAAGATCATAGTCACTAGCTAAAGAGTTGAGACACATCACAATAGGCTACAAGTACGCAGGTACTGGTTACTTTGGCCTTACAAATCTTTAACTATATGTCACTGTAGTTAACAAGCATACCTCCCCTATATCTGCTTGAAATTTTCTGAGTAGCTCAATTGCTATATTTCGGAACTCAACATCACGACCTTTCAAGTTCACAATGATTTTCACCTACATCAAGGAAATCTCAGTTAGAAAATATTCACAGCTATGGATATTGTAGATTAGCAAGAAATGTAGCGGCAGTAATGAGAAAACAATATGTACCTTATCTCCATCAGCCAAGAACCTTTTTGCAGCTCTCAAACGCACATCATAATCATGTGTATCGATTCTGTACCTGTGACATATGCCAAGTATAGAATAACACATACATGAGGAACATGGCACACAAACTTAAATTGTCAATGTATAAAACAGACAAACATGAATATCAGTGGGAAATAGATCGAGTAACAAGAGAAAAAAACCGTGCTTACCCCATTTTGAGTTCCTTCAAGTCCATGCGAGTGGCTGTTTTAGGGTAATAATTATATTAGTATCTGACATAAGTATATATTAAAAAACAAGAAGTGATATATGTAAATAGAAATTAGATTCACCAAGACTTTTCTTCTGTTGCTCTCTTTTTCTCTTTTGCAATTCATATCTATATTTGCTGTCAGATTTGAACAAATGTGTCAATAAATAGGGAGGTACAAAACTTCATACTACTTAATACAGCACTCTCTACTGCAAATATGCAAAGACTTGCTGTGATTTTTGTGACAATAACGAATCATCCCCAATTTTACAAAACTTAAGAGCTAAAAGCCACGACACTGGTTAGCCTCTAGAGTGAAGTGTAATTTGGGCCTCAAAACCCGACTGATTCGAACGGATTTTAACTTTTAAAAAAAAGCCACGACACTGTTAAATTCCTAAACTAACCAATTCGATATAAGCGAAACAAACTGCTCACATAGTCTGATCCATGCTGATGTTCACAAACGGAATACCCTAATTAAGTATTGTAGTCTATATGGCGCTTTGATGATAAAGAAATACTTGGTAGAAGCTTCTGAGATAATAAATCAAATACCTATAATCCATTAATCTCACAACTGGAGGGTCAGCATCAGGTGATAAAATTACCTGTATCATTATTAAACAGTATCAAGCTAAATTTCTACAAATCCAAAAAACAAACTAAGAACAGCATTGTTTACAGGACCAAGACACTAATGTCCTACTAGAAACTGGTGATATCCACTTAAATCGATGAGCCCAACCTTAAGTCATCAAATATTACAATACCATCGGCTACAAGTGTAATTAACCCAACATTTGAAACAAATAGTTGAAAATCCCATTTTGAACGTAGCACTCTCCTAAGCAGAAAGCATAATTACAATACATTTTCGAATGAAAAACAAGACATTTATTTCTTGTTAAAGAACGCTCACCAGATCAAGTTCCGCATCCTCAGCCATCCTAACTGCCTCATTTTTTGAAACTAATCCAACCTGCAACAAATAGTCAAATTCCCACAATGCACGTCAATAGATACTAACACCTTTAAATAAGTAAAAAGAGAGGATTAATGTCACTTACCATGTTCTGCTCCGCATCAATCAGCCTCACAGTAGCTGACCTGTTAACAACAAGCAGGTGCACAAAAAAAGACAAATATCAATTATCTCAAACAGCCATTAATCAAATCCCAAATTCACATAAAATGCTGACCACATAAACTATTAATTTTAAAAATAAATTCCAAATTTACTTGATTGACGAAATATCCAATGCTTGATCATCCTCATCAACCGGCTGAGGAGGTCGCCGACCACCATACGAACCTCTCGAACCGCCGCCACCACCACCGAACCGCATCACAACTGAACTCACACTCAAACCACCTTTCAAAGAAGTAGAACAACAAGCTCGCAAACGTAATCCGAACAGCTTCGAATCGATCGACGACACAGACTGCTGTAGCTGCGTATGCGACGAGCTACTCGAACTCGAAGTCCTCGTCATAAACGACTTCAATGGAAATCCTGCGGTTATTCCCGCCATCTTAACGCCGCTGATAGATACCTCTCAGCTATAATTGCTGACGTCAGCAATAGT
The DNA here is from genome assembly GCA_033675215.1 of Rhodiola kirilowii. Lineage (NCBI taxonomy): Eukaryota > Viridiplantae > Streptophyta > Magnoliopsida > Saxifragales > Crassulaceae > Rhodiola > Rhodiola kirilowii. Next base: position 5,645,672 of record CM066201.1, on the reverse strand, counting down.
GGTACGTCGCTGAACTCCTCTTCGACCTTATCCGCTCTTCTCCGATAGCTCGCACTACTCTGCTTGATTGTGGATTCCGTAACAAGACGACGACGCTGACTCAAATGGGCCGGATCATAATTGGCCGTCTGAATCGGCCCAAAAAAGCCCAGTCGATTAGTAGTCAACGCTATTTCAATGACACGTGGCGTTCCACGTGTAAAGCAAAAGCAACGATGGAAGCCAGCTCTCTAGTCTCGAAACCACGAGAAGCTTCCGGTGTTGGTCTGATCCACTGGTATTATCGTAAATATATGTAACTTTCGTGACGGTTTACGAACAGAGTCTCGAGACTCCTCTCTGGTAGCTTCTTGACCGCCTGATGACGTCATCGTCATCAACTTCTGAAACCGAAACCGTCGAAAAAAAGCCTCTTCTATAAATACCAACCTTCTCCAACTTGTCAACTCAGATTCTGAAACACAAAAAGCGAGCAGTTTTAGAGCAATACATAGTTTTGAGAGCTTTCTTGATCTTCTGCAATCGTTGAAATCGTTTATAGAGTGAGTATCAAGATCAACAATGGCGAAAACGGAAGGAAAGGCGATCGGGATCGACCTAGGGACGACATACAGCTGCGTTGGCGTATGGCAGAACGACAGAGTTGAAATCATCGCCAACGACCAAGGCAACCGTACCACGCCGTCTTACGTAGCCTTTACAGACACTGAGCGGCTGATCGGCGACGCGGCGAAGAATCAGGTCGCGATGAATCCGCACAACACAGTGTTCGACGCGAAGCGACTGATCGGGAGGAAGATCACTGATCCGTCGGTGCAGAGCGATATGAAGCTCTGGCCGTTTAAAGTAGTGGCGGGGCCGGGTGACAAGCCGATGATCGTGGTGCAGTACAAAGGTGAGGAGAAGAAATTCTCAGCCGAGGAGATCTCGTCGATGGTGCTGACTAAGATGCGCGAGATCGCTGAGGCGTATCTCGGTCAGCCGGTGAACAACGCTGTGGTTACAGTCCCGGCGTATTTCAATGACTCGCAGCGACAAGCGACGAAGGACGCTGGAGTTATCGCTGGGTTGAATGTTATGAGGATCATCAACGAGCCGACCGCTGCTGCGATTGCGTACGGGCTGGACAAAAAGGCTTCGCGGAAAGGTGAGCAGAATGTCTTGATCTTCGACCTCGGTGGAGGCACCTTTGATGTGTCGCTGCTGACGATTGAGGAAGGGATATTCGAAGTGAAGGCAACGGCCGGAGACACTCACTTAGGTGGAGAGGATTTTGACAACCGGCTAGTGAACCATTTCGCATCAGAGTTCAAGAGGAAGCACAAGAAGGACATAAGCGGGAATGCGAGAGCGCTGCGGCGTTTAAGAACTGCGTGCGAGAGAGCCAAGCGGACTCTGTCATCCACCACGCAGACCACAATTGAAATTGACTCCCTGTATGAAGGAATTGACTTCTACGCAACAATCACTCGAGCGAGGTTCGAGGAGCTGAACATGGACTTGTTCAGAAAGTGCATGGAGCCGGTGGAGAAATGCCTCCGCGACTCGAAGATGGATAAGAGCAAGGTGGATGAGGTTGTCCTTGTCGGGGGTTCAACAAGGATTCCGAAAGTCCAGCAGCTCTTACAAGATTTCTTCAACGGGAAGGAGCTTTGCAAGAGCATTAATCCTGATGAGGCTGTGGCGTATGGCGCTGCGGTACAGGCAGCAATCCTGACCGGGGAAGGAAATGAAAAGGTCCAAGACCTTCTCCTGCTGGATGTCACTCCTTTGAGCCTTGGACTGGAGACGGCTGGCGGGGTTATGACCGTGTTAATCCCAAGGAACACTACCATCCCAACCAAGAAAGAGCAGGTCTTCTCGACATATTCAGACAATCAGCCTGGTGTCCTGATCCAAGTCTACGAAGGGGAGCGAGCTAGGACGCAGGACAATAACTTGCTTGGCAAGTTTGAGCTAACCGGCATCCCTCCTGCTCCTCGAGGAGTGCCGCAGATCAATGTATGCTTCGATATCGACGCAAATGGAATTCTCAATGTCTCGGCGGAGGACAAGACGGCAGGGGTGAAGAACAAGATCACTATCACCAATGACAAGGGGAGGCTGAGCAAGGAGGAGATTGAGAAGATGGTGAAGGACGCGGAGAAGTACAAATCCGAAGACGAGGAGGTAAAGAGGAAAGTAGAGGCCAAAAACGCTTTGGAAAACTACGCTTACAATATGAGAAACACAATTAAGGATGAGAAGATTGGTGGGAAGCTTGACCCGGTTGACAAGGAGAAAATTGAGAAGGCTGTGAATGAAGCGATTGAGTGGCTGGACAAGAATCAGCTGGCGGAGGTGGATGAGCTGGAAGACAAGTTAAAGGAACTGGAGGGGCTTTGCAATCCGATCATTGCGAAGATGTATCAGGGCGCCGGAGCTGGTGGCGATGTGCCTATGGATGGTAACGGGTTTGGCGGGTCGGGTGCGGGTGCTGGTCCAAAGATCGAAGAGGTTGACTGAGTCGTGTTGGACTCATAGTTTGTGAAATGCGTGTTTTAGTTGGGCTCGACTTTGGGCCTGATCGAGGGTAGTTTTGTTTGTTCTGGTTACTGTTTCGTTTCGTTATAAATAAATGTGTACAAAAAGTTTTTCAGTGAGTTCTTTTTTTTTTCATTAACAATTGTTGTTGACATTATTGGAATTGTGATGCTACTAAATATTTAGAATAAAGAATGAGGACTTTGTACAATTGGAAAAACTTTATCCGGTGACAGCAGTAGAGGTTTGTCTGAAACAGCTAGGGTTTTTCACTCTTCCTTCAAATAAAGCCTCGGCATTCCACCGGGACTTTGCTTTCCTTTATCTTAATTGTTAGGATCGTGGTTAGATAGTCAGAGACTTAAGTTCAAATAGTCAGAGACTTAACCAAGTTTGGGACTGTTAGGAACCTAACTTAGTATGCAGGTAATTACTCTAATTAAGTACGCAGCGGAATAAACTTTAAATAGCTTTTATTACTATTTGAACTGTACACTCAATGGTACAAAACTTTTGCCTATTCAGTATAAATCTAACTCAGATTTACACAAGCAGATCTGACTACTTCCCTGACTGTCTCGTCGACGTCTTCGTAGTCTTGGCACGTCCTTCACTTTCCGGCACCGATCAGCAGCAGCTTGATCACCCGAATATCACCTTGCTCAGCTAGCTTGATATTCTCACTTAGAAAGCTCTCGAGTGTGTGTGTGGATGCGCGCGAATCTAAATGGCATTCCTGGACTTATATAGGTTCTTGAATAACTGTCAGGCAACTGCCAGGTAACCGTCCAGTAACTGCCCAGATCGTGTGATGTATCTGACATCCCACGATCTCCTTCACGGTTGAGGAGTACGTGCCATCACTCCATGATGTCCTTGACTCCGGTCCATAACCGCCTCTTCAACCGCTCCGTTAACTGCTCCGTGGACTGACTCCAACTGCCCTTGTTGACCTCAACTGTTCAACCGCTTCGTTGACTTGACCAAAACTCCGGTTCTTGATTACTCGGAGACTTCCGCAGGTGCTCAAGTCCAGCGTCATGTCCTTGACTGCTCCAGTAGGTTCCTGACTAACAGAAACTCACGTAAACCATTAAACCGGTTTGTCAATCATCAAAAACTTGTGAGGCCAATGCCTCAACAATTTCCCCCTTTTTGATGATGACAAACCCTTAGGAGATAAATACCGAAGATGCACTTAATAGATGTAAGACATGCACACAGCATGGATTGAGAACCTATTCTCCTTGGGAACATATTCCCCCTAAGTTCCTGCACACTCAGAAACTTCATAAACATCCTATTAAGTCATACTTATGCATAGGTATTTCTAGTCAATTTTACTCGGGAACGTCAGATTGATTTCCCCCTCAGGTGATGCTTTTACCCTTCCCCCTTTTGACATCATCAAAGAAGAGTAAGTAACACGCACAGAAGTCAGAGACATGAATAAAATGAGACTTAGAGCAGTTCATAAAGGCATGCATAAACTTCAAAGATAAACTAGATAGTCATAACAAGCAAATTGAACACAGTTTGCACTCAGAGACAACAAAAGGAAATATGAGGTAGGAAAGCAAGGGAAGGGAAATTCATGTCAGGAACTGATCTCGGCATTCTCACAGTCAAAAGAGATCATCCCAGGACCCAAGAACTTCAGAGCTTGTCACACAAGGCTATCAGTTCATCCTTCATTTCCTCAATTGCCTTTTTCACCTCCTGTTTGAACTCTCTCATTTCTGTCCGGATTCCCCTCAGTTCATTCTTCAGGTCAGAAACCACATTTCCAAACACCTCCATCAGCTTAGCATTGTCATTCGTACTCTCATCCTCAGACTCAGTTTCTTCCACAGGCTCCTGCTCAACTGGCTTGGCCTTCTTCTTTGGTTCTGGAATTTTAGCTTTTACCCATCCCTCAACATTGTCATAGACCAGGTTCATCTTCCTAAACACATCAGGATCAAAGTCCTTCACAATTTGCTCTTCATTCCCAGAAGTAACCTTATACAGATTGTGTTCTTGAAGAATTCTCTTGATTACTCTTGAATACCCAATCTGTGCCAGGTCCTTCAGGTGATCTATCTGATGAATTATCAGTTTTGGCAGGTTAATTTGCTCTTTTTTCAACAGCTTATCTAACAGCAGAAGGTCCTGATGCTGTACATACGAAGGTTTCACTCCCCTCTGCAGAAAATTGCTCACCAGAATTTTATGCATGATTTTCACCGCCGGTTCCATAAACTGGGTGCTGAGTCCAGTGCTCTTCTGAGCCGATTCCAGCTGACATATTTCCTTCACCAGTTTCTTTTTATCCCCAAGTTCTTTTGGCCAGACACTTGTTTTGCAGTAGTAGTCAAAACCTTCATGTTTTAGCCCCAGAATCTTTGCAAGTTCTGTACTTGACAGAGTGAATTTCTTCCCCCTGAAGTTCACAGACAACGTTGGTACTGCTCCATCAGTTAACTTCAACTCTTTGTAGAAGTCTTCCACAGCTTCAGGACATATGAAGTCCATTGTCTCACAAAGTTTCTCCCAACCTTGTGCTTCTAACAGATCAAGGATCTCTGTTAATCCTTCCTTTAAGAGAAACTCCTCACAGCATTCCACCTCTTGCAGAATCTTTTTCCCTGATTTCGTTCTCCTTTGTCTTTTCACAGACTTTGTAGCGACAAGTTCCTCCTTTGCCTTTTGTTTTCTTTTACCAGTCTCCCTGGTGGGTTGGATTCTCATGGGCAATTCCTTTTTCTTCCTCTTTGAAATTGTTTGAGTTGGTTGAGTTATTTCACAGTCATCATCATCTGATCCTCCAGATTTGTTGAACTGGGCAATCTTGCCCATAGCCACAAGGTTTTCCAACACTTTATTTGCAGCAGATATTTCTGCTCCAACTGAGGACTCATCAGCAATTTTGGCACTGTCCTCCTTCTCTTGAGAACATCCAAACCAGTAGTCGGTGTTGCCTGATTCTGCTACCGTCTCTGGGTTCTTCATACAGACATCATCAACAATATCTAGTTCCTCCTCCTCTTGACCGACTAGACCGGGACCACACATGCATCCACCCTTCTTTACCTCTTCAATGACAACATCAGTTCCCACACTATTAACAATTCCTGAGACATCTATTCTATCCCTTTCACCAACACTCCACATTCCAGCACAGAAATCAAAAAACCTTACAGATTTATGATTGAAGATTGAAACTTGGAGATTCGACTTACTTGGCTTGAGTAGCTCGGCTACCTCCTTTGGGACAGTGTATCGCACACCCAGGATAATAAGTGTCACCAACTGATTTTCTGAGGCGTCGACGATGCTGCTGTTTGAGTTGGAAGCCATTGGAAGTTCGAACAAAGATTTTGCCGACTTGAGAGTTTTGAGATTTCGAATTTAGGGTTTCGTTTGCTTGAGAGTTGTGAGAGACTGCTTCGGGCTTTAGTTATCTTTTAAACAAATCCCGTTCAAATCTGCAATGACTTCTCTAACACGTATCTGCAGTAAACCGTCCGACTTCCCAGGCGAAAAGCACTGAACCATCTTATCTCATAACTGCTCATACCCACTTTCTTCAATTATCAGATACCTTGTGTATTTCTTCAACTTCCCAGTGACATGCAATCCTTGACTAAGTGAATGCTAGACCAGGTCCTTGACATGAATTTTTCACAAGGGGCATTGTGGTGGATCGGCTTACCATAAGGGTATAGATTATAAAATCACCACAATTCAATCACTCAATCACTCATATAGATTAGCATGCAGAACATGTAGTTTGATGTTCATCAATCATATATAACCTATACTAGGACAAGGTGGCCTCAAAACTTCCTTCATGGGGCAATTGGCAACAAGATCCGGAAGTTATGTCAAGGTATCAAGGAATTCAGTGTTCAACAATGCATGTACTATATCATATTTAGCAATGAAGTAATAGCACACACATTACTTTCAACTCAGGGACTTCAGATATTTACTCATGTAATTGACTGCTAAGCATGTTAAATATTCTGTCTTCTGGTCAATCATTGAGAGAAGTTTAGAAGTACCTCACTGTGGGCTCATCAATCCAAGTTCCATCCTGAGCTTTTCAAAAGCGTCCTTGTGTAGAGACTTGGTAAATATATCGGCTATCTGATCTTCACTTCTGCAGAAGTTAATGGTGACAAGTTCCTTTTCTACACAGTCTCTAAGAAAATGATGCTTTATTTCTATATGCTTAGACTTACCGTGTTGAACAGGGTTTTTAGCAATACTAATCGCACTAGTATTGTCACAGAAAATTGGAACTTGATCAAAATGTAAATCGAAGTCACTTAGCTGATTCCGAAGCCAAAGTATTTGAGCACAGCAAGCTGCTGCTGCAATGTACTCTGCTTCTGCAGTTGATAACGCCACTGAGTTCTGCTTCTTTGATCCCCAGGAGACTAGGCAGGACCCAAGGAATTGAGCCATTCCAGACGTGGACTTTCTGTCAGTCCTATCTCCCGCGAAGTCTGCGTCTGTGTAGCCTTCCAGTCTGAGGGACTTCATCCTTGGGTACCACAGGACCAACTTCTCCGTACCCTTCAGATATCTGAGTATGCGTTTCACTGCCTTGACATGCGACTCTCTTGGTTCAGCCTGGAACCTGGCACACTGACAAACACTAAACATTATGTCAGGTCTAGAGGCAGTCAAATATAGCAAAGAACCTATCATGCCACGATATTTTGTGGCATCTGTCCTTGGAGAGGCATCATCCTTTGACAGGGACTCGTTTGGAGAACTGGGAGTATTCACATGTTTTGAATCTCCAAGTCCGTACTTCTTCACAACTTCACTCAGATACTTCTGTTGTGAGATCTCAGTACCGTTATCCAGCTGTCTGACTTGAATACCAAGAAAGAACGTCAATTCCCCGACCATGCTCATCTCAAACTCACTCTCCATGAGTTTGGTGAAGGACTTCACAAGCTCGTCACTTGTGGATCCGAAGATGATGTCGTCGACATACACCTGCACAATAAGCAAATGCTTATTAGTTCTTAACAAAAATAGAGTCTTATCTACCTTACCTCGCTCATATCCGTGAGCTAGTAGATACTCCGAGAGGCGCTCATACCACGCCCTAGGCGCCTGTTTCAATCCATACAGGGCCTTGTCAAGAACGTACACATGATCCGGATGCTCAGGAACTTCAAATCCTGGCGTCTGTTCCACGAATATTTCTTCCTTGAGAAATCCATTCAGGAATGCTGTCTTGACATCCATCTGATGAAGCTTAATTCCAAGCTGTACCGAGTACGCTATCAGCAGCCTGATGGCCTCCAACCTTGCCACTGGCGCAAAGGTTTCTTCATAGTCGATGCCCTCCTGTTGACTGTAGCCTTTCACAACCAACCTGGCTTTGTTCCTGACTACTTCTCCATCAGAATTCTTTTTATTTCTGAGAATCCAGCGAGTGCCAATCACTTTCCGATTCTCTGGCCTTGGAACAAGTCTCCAGACTTTGTTCCTCTCAAACTGATGCAACTCGTCTTGCATAGCCTTAATCCAATCTGGATCTTTTAGAGCCTCTTGAACCGACTTTGGCTCAATCAAGGAAACAAAAGCGTTCATCACAGATTCCCCCTGAACTGCTGCATAGCAAACATAGTCACGAAGAGTGACACTCGGCTGCCTTAATCGAGTACTTCTCCTCAACTCAGTGACCTCCTGAGAGTCTTGGATATCTTCAGGTTCATCATGAACTTCGACTCCTTCAGGAACTTGCTCGTTTCCTTCAGCTTCCTGCGCTGGTTCCGCTACCTCAGGAACTTGCACATTATCTTGCTCAGGTATCTCCAGATTCTCTGGAACATCTTGTTCAGGTATTTCCAGATTCTCTGGAACATCTGCTGTTGGATCATCCCTCGGACGAATTAGCTCAAATCCTTCATCATTATCAGCAACCTGAACATCAGGAACATGACCAGAATCCTTTCCCATGGATTCCTCATTGAAGATGACATGTACGCTTTCCTCAATCAGCTTGGTCCTCTTATTGAACACTTTGTAGGCCTTACTATGCAAAGCATATCCTACGAAGATTCCTTCATCACTTCTTGGATCAAACTTCCCTAGCTGATTTTTCCCGTTATTGTGGACGTAGCACTTACTGCCAAAAACTCGAAGATGCGAGATGTTAGGTGTCCGACCATTCAGCAGCTCGTACGGAGTCTTATTGAGAGTGGGCCTCAGATAACAACGGTTGAGGACGTAGCAGGCTGAATTCATTGCCTCTGCCCAGAAGCTTCCTGCCAATCTGCTTTCTATCAGCATCGTTCTGGTCATGTCCTCCAGTGTCCTATTCTTCCTCTCAACTACCCCATTTTGCTGTGGAGTTCTTGGCGCTGAGAAATTGTGATCGATTCCTTGATCACTGCAGAACTCTGTAAACTGTCCATTCTCGAACTCAGTACCATGATCCGATCTGATACTCTTCACCTTGAGACTGAATTTTCTTTCAGCGAGTTTCACCCAAGTCTTGAAGCAGTCAAAGACTTCATCCTTTGACCTAATAAAGATAACCCACGTGTATCTGGAATAATCATCAACTAACACGTACACATATCGATTACCTTGACGTGATTGAACTCTCATCGGTCCACATAGATCCATGTGTACTAAGTCAAATGTTCTTGACGTACTGATTGCATTCTTTGAGTGAAAGGATCCTCTAGACTGCTTTCCTTGCGTGCAAGCACTGCAGACCTGATCAGGTACCTCACTGATCTTTGGTAATCCAATTACCAAGTTCTGATTCTGCAACCTTTTCAACAATCTGAAGTTTACGTGTCCCAACCGACGATGCCACATCTCGGTTTCATCAGCTCTGGACGACAGACACAAGTATTCTTCAGGATCAAATGACGAATCCACAAAATAGACTCTTTCAGCACTTCTCCCACGTAGAAGAACCTGACCTGTGGAGACACACTCAATAGAGCAATCATCAGCTGTAAAAACGACCTTGTTTTTACCTCCACGGCACAACTGTGAAACACTTAACAGATTAAACTTTAACCCATGAACATAACTAACATTATCAACACTTACCTTACTTGATAATTGTACCTTACCTGATCCGATGACCTGACACTTACTCTCATTTCCGAAAGTAATGGAGCCACCAGAATGATGTCGTAGAGAGGAGAACTGGTTCATCTTCCCGGTCATATGACCTGAGCATGCACTATCAATCAGCCATGAACTTGTTCCTCTCTCGACCTGCACATAAACAATCAGGTTTTAGGAACCCAAACAAGCTTAGCCTTTTTGGGTTGAGATGAAGTATTAATATTAGAAGCATGAGTTTTTGAAACTGCTAGTGAGTGAGATACATCCTTAACCACTCTGGAACTTGACGAGTCATTCCCTGCTCCAGGTTTCCTTCTGCTCTTCACTTCTGAGGAAGTTCCAGGCTCGGAGCTCGACTTCCCTGAAGACTTCTTGGAAGTGTTTTTCCATCCTTTACAGTTTCTCTGACTGTGTCCCTCTTTCCCACAGTAGAAGCATACCTTCTGCTTCCTGAAGTCTACGTCCTTTGACTCAGAGACCTTCCTTTTCTGTTTCCCAAAGTCAATGGGAATAGAACTTTTCCTACTGTTGAGTTTCTCCCAGATGTGAAACCCCTTTCCATAGGTTTTGCTATCATCTAAGTCAACCTTCTGTTTGGGAGTAGGACTCTGTTGAATCTGTCTATGCACAGGTTTGACAATGGTCACTTCCCCATATCCGAGACCTGACTTGGTCTTCGACTTCTGCTTCTCCTTTCCTTTCGGAGAATCATAGAACTGATCATCTGAGCCAACAACCCTTTTACCTTCTGCCTTCTCTAGTCTCCTGACTTTTAAGGACAATTGATGGTTTTCCTCAAACATCGACTTCATCTGTTTGTCTTGATCAGCCACAATTCCATTCAGTTCCTCAGCCTTGAGAACCAGTTTCTTGATCATTGCAATGCACTGAGATCGAGAGTAGTAACCTGAATGTGAATCACTGTAACTACCATCTGTAGTTGATTCATTCGAATTCATCTTCCTAGATGAAGAGGTGGACGACAACGTCTCTGCTTCTGATGTACTTCCTTTAGCCATCAGACACACATTTCTTCTCAGATCACCCATGTTGTTGTCTTCGTCCGAGTCTCCCCAGGCAAACATGGCTTTCTTACCTTTGTCCTCCTTCTTCTCGTTCTGCTCAGCCCGAGCCTCATCATTTTTCAGTTTATAGCAATCCTTCCTATAATGACCTTTCTTTTTGCAGTAAAAACATTCCACGTCTTTCTGGTTGTTTTTGTTGCTGGACTTCCGACCTGAGTTCTTGTCATCAGTGACTCTGCGAGCCTTTGACATTACTTCACGTTCCTCAGTCCGTGAAGATTCCTTTCCTTTGTTTCTGCCGAAGTCTTTTCCTCTGAACTTCTGGTATCTGGAATTTTCTCCAACCAATGCAACTTGTCGAGCAGCCTTCTGAGGTTCTCGACTCTCCATTTTAACATCATCAATGGTTTTGTTACTGACCAGTGCAGCAACAAGTTCTTCCAATGAGCTCTCCTTGGTGCTCGGCAAGGCAGCCAATGTCCTTGAGATGTCGTCCCATTCTGGACTCAACCCCTGCATGAACCTGTGGGTAATCTCCCAGTTCTTGTACTTTCTCCCAAGGTTGTTGAGTGTCCCCAGACAGTCCTGAAATCTGGAGTGGTACTCGTGCAATGGCTCGTTCTTCACTTGTCTCAGTTTATTAAACTCTGTTTGAACCGCCAAGATTCTGTTTCTCTTCACGTCCTTCGACCCTTCATATATCTTCTTTAGAGAGTCCCAGATGTCACTCGGATCCTTGTACTGAATGACCTTCTTCAGATCTCCAGGTTCCAGAGCGTTGTGAAGAACCCGCAATGCCCTTGCATTCTTCTCGAGTTTCTTGTAGTCCTCCGTGGTGTACATGACTCTTGGCTTGAGTTCTGTTACACTTCCTTCCATGTAGACATACTGTTGACCCTGCTCAATAATCTGCCAAACCTCTCCGTCATACGCCATGACGTGGGCTTCAAATCTGGTCGCCCAGGTCTCATACTCACCCGGCTTGAGCTTTGGAGGATTTGAGATTGAATCTCCTGACATTCCTGCAATTCTAACCAAAAATCTAGAACCTTGCGGCTCTGATACCAAGTGTTAGGATCGTGGTTAGATAGTCAGAGACTTAAGTTCAAATAGTCAGAGACTTAACCAAGTTTGGGACTGTTAGGAACCTAACTTAGTATGCAGGTAATTACTCTAATTAAGTACGCAGCGGAATAAACTTTAAATAGCTTTTATTACTATTTGAACTGTACACTCAATGGTACAAAACTTTTGCCTATTCAGTATAAATCTAACTCAGATTTACACAAGCAGATCTGACTACTTCCCTGACTGTCTCGTCGACGTCTTCGTAGTCTTGGCACGTCCTTCACTTTCCGGCACCGATCAGCAGCAGCTTGATCACCCGAATATCACCTTGCTCAGCTAGCTTGATATTCTCACTTAGAAAGCTCTCGAGTGTGTGTGTGGATGCGCGCGAATCTAAATGGCATTCCTGGACTTATATAGGTTCTTGAATAACTGTCAGGCAACTGCCAGGTAACCGTCCAGTAACTGCCCAGATCGTGTGATGTATCTGACATCCCACGATCTCCTTCACGGTTGAGGAGTACGTGCCATCACTCCATGATGTCCTTGACTCCGGTCCATAACCGCCTCTTCAACCGCTCCGTTAACTGCTCCGTGGACTTGACTCCAACTGCCCTTGTTGACCTCAACTGTTCAACCGCTTCGTTGACTTGACCAAAACTCCGGTTCTTGATTACTCGGAGACTTCCGCAGGTGCTCAAGTCCAGCGTCATGTCCTTGACTGCTCCAGTAGGTTCCTGACTAACAGAAACTCACGTAAACCATTAAACCGGTTTGTCAATCATCAAAAACTTGTGAGGCCAATGCCTCAACATTAATCTCTGTTCCAAAACATTTCATCTGCTCCTGTGGGTTTATAGTGAGTTTACCAATGTCGGATCGACCAGGTTTGAGTCTGAGGCCCGGCGGCGCAAATAGAGGCGGGGCTGTTAGAGCGGGTGGCGCTGATGCTCCTGCGTTGAGACCCCACGTGGCTGCATCGCCTGCTTTTTCTGCCGAGGCTTGTAGACTTCACCTCGTCTTGAAATGGATCTGTACGCCTTTGACATGTTGGCTTAGTGTTTGCATTGCTGAGTCAGATGAGTTTGGATTGATCTTTTCTTGAAAAGAGATTAGGACTTGTGCCTGTTCATGGATTGATTAAGCATATGAAGAACGTATTAAGTGGTCTCATGTTGTTTTAAAATGCACATTCTTACATCTGGCTTCTGCATTTGGTTTGGAACTGTCCTGTTCTGCTGGTTCCATGAGTTTCTACATGAATTCCGATTTCATTTCTGTAGATTCGTGCATTTTATTTTATCATCAACCGCAATTGATTTCCTCATCTCCATCTTGGGACTTGTCCTAATTCTTGGCAGGGCGTTTAGAATTGCGTGCCTGCTGTAAATGTGGACATAAAGTAAAATTTAGGCTTTAGGTGGGCATTCTTTGAGTTTCAGTTTGCCCGCAAAGGACCTACTGATATTTCCGTTGTTTTCATACAAAGCATGCTGTGAATTTCAAATATGGATGCTCATTACTCTTTGTTACGGGATCCTCTTTTTGAAGGCAGAGTCCAGAAGTACACTCGAAACCAGCTGATGCAATTTCGTGTGGTAATTTGAGAAAAGCAACCCTGAACGATATAACAAATGTTGGTGCATTATAGACTTTTTTGAACCATGCTTAGGCTCTTGCCGCTATTGAAGAAATAATGAAAATCAAAAGAGAGATTGATGCTGAACTTTTTGGTGAAGAGCAGCAGTATGTGAGCTTGTTTCTCTAAATTATTTATGTTCTTCTCGAGTACTCGTGCAGATATATGGTTTCGTGGTATTTTTGTTAGGGATGCAAAAGATTTTTGTGTTTTGTTTGAGCCTCACCGATTTACCATTTTTGTGTGTGTAAACATCCAGGTACCTAATTCACCTCAAGGTCGCGCTACATTGAGCCTGATAGCCGTGACTGGCGTGGAAGATCTTCAAATCTTCCTGTCCCTTCGGGGACATCCGATAAAGTTGGAACGATACAGAGAAGATTAGCATGGCTCTGGTCCAAATTTAAAAAAAAAAAAAAATCTTCAAATCTTCCATCACCAGTAGAGGAAAGGTCATGGGATGCTGGTAAATAGAATAGGGGGTCTAGTAACCGATATGATTCCAGAAGAACGGAAGGGAACTAATTCAGAAGACACGAGAGATTATACTCCCAATTCTCAGCAGCTCAAATATCTCGGATCCAAGGGGTATGGATATTGCTATTGATCAATATTACGTGAAGGCACTCGTCATCGTCCACTAACAATACCGATAAAATCCATGGCATTTTTATGAGTCATTACATGATGTGCTGACTGTTTAGCTCGTATCTTGTACAGTGCATTTCAATGGTTTTCTGACATGTGCATCTTTTGAGAAAATAGGGAGGACCTGCTCCTGCTCTTGTCAAGGCTGAGGCGCCTTGGTCTGCTCGAAGTGGGAATTTATCTGAACAAGAACGTGTCTTCAAGACAATTAAAGGGTGAATATCTTTGAGCTTTAGGTAGTGCTAGTGCGACAATCTTCTAAATGTTGTAGTATTGATCTGACTACTTTACGTCTTCTCATATTCCAGGATACTGAACAAGCTTACTCCAAACAACTTCGATAATCTAACAGGTCAAATAATTGACTCCGGGCAACTGCCGATATCTTAAAGGTAAATATTCAACTGTTGCTAGGTGGTCGGGAGTTGTGATTTAACTGCCGATATCATATCATTGATATTTGACAAAGCTACCCACCTTCTGTTTCATGTACGCCAAACTATGTTCCACTTTAAACAAGAAACTACCTCCTTTCCCGTCGGATGAGCCTGGCGGTAAAGATATTACCTTCAAGCGTCTTCTCTTGAATAGCTGCCAGGAGGCATTTGAAGGCGCTGACAAGCTAAGACAGGAGGTCAAGCTAATGACTGGTGCTGGGCAAGAAGCTCAGAGTCCGGATAAAGAAAGGATGCTAAAACTTCGCACTCTTGGAAATATCCAGTTGATTGGAGAATTGTTGAAACAAAAGATGGTTCCTGAGAAGATAGTTCATCATATCCTTCAGGTAATAAATTAATTTTTTATATAAATATCCATTATTTCGACATCGTAAGTTGGTTATAGCTCTAACAAACTCTCATTTTCGTCTTGCAGGAACTTCTCGGACCAGATAACACGATTTGCCTGGCTGAGGAAAGTATTTCATATTTCTTTGTTACCATCGGTAAGCAGCTGGATGATGGCCCAAAATCAAAACGGATTAATGATATGTATTTCAGCTGGTTGAAGGAGCTGACAACCAACAAAGAGTTGGCTTCGTGATTGAGATTTATGGTTCGTGATGTCATTGATCTGCGGGCTAATGACTGGGGTACTAGAAGAATGGAGGTACTTTTATACAGTGTTCAAGAAAACGGCCGCCTTGGCCGTCTACGGTCGTTTTATTGAATCCGTTTCGATTTGTTCTGCCTAGACGGTCATTGTCTTGTTTATTTAATATATTTTTTTATTCGGCTGTTTTAATTTTAAATTGGTCCAATTTAGGCACATTAACTTATAACATACAATAAATCAGGCATAATAACAATTATAAAATTTTAAATTCTTTAAGTTTATAAGTTTATGACTCATATTTGAAACTACTATATTAAACTATACTTTCAAGTATTAATTTCAAATTAAAATAATATTGATACAACACTATATAATATATTTTGTATATATATTTAAAAATATAAAAAATATTCGAAACCGATTAATTCCCGCCTAGGCCCGATTAATCTCAAATTAGTCTTTTCGGAACTGTGTCCGCCCGATTCCCGCTTAACGTTTTCTTGAACATTGCATCTATATGTTTCCATATCGCAAGCCCCCAATTTTTTCGGCTAATACTTAGTTCTGATAGTTTATTATCATTTATAATTCAGATTAAAGCAAAAACTATCAGTGAGATCCACACAGAAGCAGAGCAAGACATGAAGTTGCGTCCAGGTGCTACTGTAGGCATGAGAAACCGGCCTGCAGGGGCTCAAGAGAGTACCCGGACATGAGGATTTCTTATGATGCGTCCTGGCTCTGGAGGTATGATGCCAGGTATGCCCGGAAATAACAATGATGATTGGGAGGTGCGAAGGAACCGCTCGGTGCCACCAGGCAATGGATCAGTTTCCATAAATACAAAAACGCTACCTCATGGTCGCCCCAGCCCTGTCATCCAGAGCAACACTCCATCTTCAGCACGTCCTTCCAACTTTGTCTCAGATCAGGCGTCTCGTAATACAGTGGCCGCAAGGCCTCAGACTCCTCCAACACCATCAGACTTAGCTCAATTAGCTAGGAAAACCAAGTCCCTTCTTGGGGAGTACTTCAACGTCAAACTCGTGGACGAGGCATTACTCTGCATTGAAGAACTCAATTCCCCTGCATACCACTCCGAGGTCGTTAACCAAGCCATCTTGTTGAGGCATTGGCCTCACACGTTTTTGATGATTGACAAACCTGCCTGATGGTTTGCTTGAGTTTCAGTTAGTCAGGAACTTACTGGAACAGTCGAGGACGTGATACTGTAGGAAATAAAGCTATTGAAATCAAATAAGTAAGAGAACTTGAATAACTTTACTTGATTGACGATCTCTGAATTACTACGATTGTGCCGTGGTATGGAGGCCACTGACTTAGAAGCGAATTTCGCCACTACCGGTACAGGCTCTCAAGTGACGAACGCTCCCCCAAGGTTAACACAATCCTCCTCCAAATCCGTGCACCCGAACTCGGAAGGTGGAACTGCTCAAGCACTGCTCAAATCTCAACTAGGGTTTTTCCTCTCTTATTTTGTATATGAGAATACAAGAAACTCACATATATATACCCTTTCATCACACGTCCAACCTAAATTAATTAGGAAATATTTCCTAAAATTTAGTTGGGTGAAGATAATGTTACCTAAATCCTATAGATATATATCTCTTAGGAATAATAGGAAACAACCGTATATTTATCTTTTGCATTATAATCAACAGATACTGGACTTGAGTACCTGCGGAAGTCTCCGAGTGATTGAGAACCTGAATATTGGTCAAGTCAAAGGAGCAGTTGAGCAGTTGAGGTCAACGGAGCAGTTGTGTAGTTGACAAGAGAGTCAAAGACATCATGGAGTGATGACACGTCTTCACCCCACATCATGGAGATCATGGGCTGTAGGTTGCAGACCATGATCTATGGAAGTTACCTGGCGGTTGCTGAAGAACCTATATAAGCCCGAGTAATTCCTCATTATCGCGTGCGCCTGACATACACATCCGAGTGAATATTGAGCTTGCTGTGCGAGATATATTCAAGAGATCGGAGCTGTTGTTGGTCCGTGTTGGATAATCACGGAGGTGCCAAGACTACGGGACGTCGACGAGACAGTCAGGGAAGTAGTCAGATTGCTTGTGTAAATCCAGATTAGATTTATACTGAATAGGCAAAGTTTTGTACCCATTGAGTGTACAGATTAAATAGTAATAAAAGCTATTTAAGTTTATTCCGCTGCGTACTTAATTAGAGTAATTACCTGCATACTAAGTTAGGTTCCTAACAGTCGCAAACTTGGTTAAGTCTCTGACTATTTGAACTTAAGTATTTGACTTACTAACCACGATCCAAACAATTGGTATCAGAGCCAAAAGGTTCTAGATTTTTGGTTAGAATCGCAGGTATGTCAGGAGATTCAATCTCAAATCCTCCAAAGCTTAAGCCGGGCGAGTATGAGACCTGGGCGACCAGATTTGAAGCCCACGTCATGGCGTATGACGGGGAGGTCTGGCAAATAATTGAGCAAGGACAACAATATGTCTACATGGAGGGCAGTGCAACAGAACTCAAGCCAAGGATTATGTACACCACAGAGGACTACAAGAAACTCGAAAAGAATGCAAGGGCATTGCGGGTTCTTCACAACGCTCTGGAACCTGGTGACCTGAAGAAGGTCATTCAGTACAAGGATCCAAGCGACATCTGGGACTCTCTCAGAAAGATATATGAAGGGTCGAAGGATGTGAAGAGAAACAGAATCTTGGCGGTTCAAACTGAGTTCAACAAACTGAGGCAAGTGAAGAACGAGCCACTTCACGAGTACCATTCCAGATTTCAAGACTGTCTGGGCACACTCAACAACCTGGGTAAGAAGTTCAAGAACTGGGAAATTACACACCGATTCATGCAAGGGTTAAGTCCAGAATGGGTCGACATCTCAATGACTTTGGCTGCTCTGCCGAGTACCAAGGAGAACTCATTGGAAGAACTGGTTGCTGCGCTGGACAGCAACAAAACCATTGAAGATGTCAAACTGGAGAGTCGAGAACCTCAGAAGGCTGCTCGACAAATTGCACTTGTCGGAGAAAATTCCAGATACCAGAAATTCAAGGGAAAAGACTTCAGCAGAAACAAAGGAAAGGAATCCTCAAGGACTGAGGAACGTGAAGTAATGAACAGGGCTCACAGAGTCACTGACGACAAGAACTCAGGTCGGAAGTCCAGCAACAGGAACAACCAGAAGGACGTAGAATGTTTCTACTGCAAGAAGAAATGTCATTACAGGAAGGACTGCTACAAACTGAAAAATGATGAGGCTCGAGCTGAGCAGAATCAGAAGAAGGACGACAAAGGTAAGAAAGCCATGTTTGCCTGGGGAGACTCAGACGAAGACAACAACATGGGTGATCTGAGAAGAAACGTATGTTTGATGGCAAAAAGAAGTACCTCAGAATCAGAGACTTTATCGTCCACCTCTTCTTCTAGGAAGACGTCCTCCAAGGAATCAACTACAGATGTCAATTCTAATGATTCACACTCTGGTTACTACTCACGATCTCAGTGCATTGCAATGATCAAGAAACTCGTACTCAAGACTGAGGAGCTGAATGGAATCGTGGCTGATCAAGACAAACAGATGAAGTCGATGTTTGAGGAGAACCATCAACTGTCCTTAAAGGTCAGGAGACTTGAGAAGGCGGCTGGAAAAAGGGTTGATGGATCAGATGATCAGTTTTATGACTCTCCGAAGGGAAAGGAGAAGCAGAAGTCAAAGACCAAGGCTGGTCTCGGATATGGGGAAGTGACTATTGCTAAACCAGTACACAGACAGATTCAACAGAGTCCTACTCCCAGACTGAAGGTTGATTTAGATGACAGCAAAACCTATGGAAAGGGGTATCACATATGGGACAAACTCAACCGGAGGAACAGTCCAATTCCCATTGACTTCGAGAAACAGAAAAGGAAGGTTGCTGAGTCAAAGGACATAGACTTCAGGAAGAAAAAGGTCTGCTTCTACTGTGGAAAGGAGGGACACAGCCAGAGAAAATGCAAAGGATGGAAAAGCACGTCCAAGAAACGATCGGAGACCTTGAGTTCCGAGTCTGGAACCTCCTCGGGATCCAAAAGCAGAGGGAAGCCTGGAGCTGTGAATGATCCGTCGAGTTCCAGAGTGGTTAAGGATGTCTCTCACTCACTAGCAGTTTCTAAAATTCATGTTTCCAACCTTAAAACTTCACAACCCAAAAAGGCTAAGCTTGTTTGGGTTGCTAAAAACTGATTGTTTCTGTGCAGGTCGAGAGAGGAACAAGTTCATGGCTTATTGATAGTGCATGCTCAGGTCATATGACTGGGAAGATGGAACAGTTCTCCTCTCTACGATATCATTCTGGTGGCTCCATTACTTTTGGAAATGAAAGTAAGTGTAAGGTCATCGGATCAGGTAAGGTACAATTATCCAACAAGGTAAGTGTTGATAATGTCAGTTTAGTTCATGGGTTAAAGTTTAATCTGCTAAGTGTTTCACAGTTGTGTCGTGGAGGTAAAAACAAGGTCGTTTTTACAGCTGATGATTGCTCTATTAAGTGTATCTCCACAGGTCAAGTTCTGCTACGTGGGAACTGTGCTGACAGAGTGTATTTTGTGGATCCATCATTTGATCCGGAAGAATATCCGTGTCTGTCGTCCAGAGCAGATGAATCTGAGATATGGCATCGTCGGCTGGGACATGTGAACTTCAGATTATTGAAGAGACTGCAAAATCAGAATCTGGTAATTGGATTACCGAAGATCAGTGAAGTCCCTGATCAAGTCTGCAGTGCATGCTCACAAGGAAAACAGACTAGGGGATCCTTCCACTCAAAGAATGTAGTCAGTACAGCAAGAGCTTTTGACTTAGTACACATGGACTTGTGTGAACCGATGAGAGTACAGTCTCGTCAAGGTAATCGATACGTGTATGTACTAGTTGATGATTATTCTAGATACACGTGGGTGATTTTTATCAGGTCAAAGGATGAAGTCTTTGATTGCTTCAAGACTTGGGTGAAGCTTGCTGAAAGGAAGTTCAGCCTCAAAGTGAAAAGTATCAGATCGGATCATGGTACTGAGTTCAAAAATGGACAGTTTACTGAGTTCTGCAGCAATCAAGGAATCGACCATAATTTCTCAGCGCCAAGGACTCCACAACAAAATGGGGTAGTTGAGAGGAAGAATAGGACTCTGGAAGACATGACCAGAACGATGCTGTTAGAAAGCAGATTGGCGCGAAGCTTCTGGGCAGAAGCAATGAATTCAGCTTGCTACGTCCTCAACCGTTGTTATCTGAGGCCAACAATCAATAAGACTCCGTACGAGTTGCTGAATGGTCGGAAACCCAACATCTCGCATCTTCAAGTATTTGGCAGTAAGTGCTATGTCCACAACAACGGGAAGAATCAGCTAGGGAAGTTTGATCCAAGAAGTGATGAAGGAATCTTCGTAGGATATGCCCTCCATAGTAAGGCCTACAAAGTTTTCAACAAAAGGACCAAACTGATTGAGGAAAGCGTACATGTCATCTTCGATGAGGAATCCATGGGAAAGGATTCCGGACATGTTCCTGACGTTCATGTTGCTGATAATGATGAAGGCTTTGAACTGATTCGTCCGAGGGATGATGCAGTAGCTGATGTTCCAGAGAATCTGGAAATACCTGGACAAGACAATGTGCAAGTTCCTGAGGTTGCGGAACCAGAGCAGGAAGCTGAAGGAAACGAACAAGTTCATGAAGTTGCTGAGGCTCATGATGAACCTGAGGAAATCCAAGAGACTCAGGAGGTCACTGAGTTGAGGAGAAGTACTCGAGTCACGCGGCCGAGTAGCGCACTTCGCGATTACGTCTGTTATGCTGCAGTTCAGGGGGAAACAGTCATTAATGCCTTCGTGTCACTGATTGAGCCGAAGACAATTCAAGAAGGACTGAAAGACCCAGATTGGATTCAAGCAATGCAAGATGAGTTGCATCAGTTTGAGAGGAATAAGGTTTGGAGTCTTGTTCCTAGGCCAGAAAAACGTAAGGTGATTGGCACCCGCTGGATCCTGAAGAACAAGCTGAATCCCAAGGGAGAAGTGGTCAGGAACAAGGCCAGACTTGTGGTGAAAGGATATTCACAGCAGGAAGGCATTGACTATGAAGAGACCTTCGCGCCTGTGGCAAGGCTAGAGGCTATCAGGTTGTTGATAGCATACTCGGTGCAGTTCGGTTTTAAGCTTCATCAAATGGATGTTAAAACGGCGTTTCTGAACGGATATCTCAAGGAAGAAATATTCGTGGAACAACCTCCGGGATTTGAGGATCCAGATCGTCAGGACTGGGTGTATGTCCTTGACAAGGCCGTCTATGGTTTAAAACAAGCACCAAGGGCGTGGTACGAGCACCTGTCAGAATATCTGCTAGCTCACGGATATGAGCGAGGTAAGGTAGACAA
This sequence comes from Rhodiola kirilowii, assembly GCA_033675215.1. Lineage (NCBI taxonomy): Eukaryota > Viridiplantae > Streptophyta > Magnoliopsida > Saxifragales > Crassulaceae > Rhodiola > Rhodiola kirilowii. Next base: position 5,624,187 of record CM066201.1, on the reverse strand, counting down.
GACTTTATTTGTCTTGAGGACTAATAAATATCTACTTATTGTGCAGGTATATGTGGACGACATAGTCTTCGGATCCACAAGTGACGAGCTTGTGAAGTCTTTCACAAAACTCATGGAGAACGAGTTCGAAATGAGCATGGTAGGGGAGCTGACTTTCTTTCTTGGTATTCAAGTTAGGCAGCTGGAGAATGGTACGGAGATTTCACAACAGAAGTACCTGAGTGAAGTTGTGAAGAAGTACGGATTGGGAGGCTCCAAGCATGTGAACACTCCGAGTTCTCCGAACGAGTCCCTGGTGAAGGATGATGGATCACCGAAGACAGATGCAATGATCTATCGAGGGATGATAGGTTCGTTACTTTATTTGACTGCCTCGAGACCTGACATCATGTTTAGTGTCTGTCAGTGTGCTAGGTTCCAGGCCGAACCAAGAGAGTCGCACGTCAAGGCAGTGAAGCGGATTCTCAGATACCTGAAGGGTACCGAGAAGTTAGTCTTGTGGTATCTAAGGGTGAAGTCCCTCAGGTTGGAAGGCTTCACAGACGCTGACTTCGCAGGAGATAGGACTGACCGGAAATCCACGTCTGGGATGGCTCAGTTCCTCGGATCCTGCTTGGTTTCTTGGGGATCGAAGAAACAGAATTCTGTGGCTCTGTCTACTACAGAGGCAGAATATATTGCGGCCGCAGCGTGTTGCGCTCAGGTCCTTTGGCTCCGTAATCAGCTAAGTGACTTCAACTTACACTTTGATCAAGTTCAAATTTTTTGTGATAATACTAGTGCCATTAGTATTGCAAAAAACCCTGTTCAACACGGTAAATCTAAGCACATAGAAATTAAACATCACTTTCTTAGAGACTGTGTAGAAAAAGAACTTGTCACTATTAACTTTTGCAGAAGTGAAGATCAGGTAGCTGATATATTTACCAAGTCCCTGCACAAGGATGCATTTGAAAAGCTAAGGATGGAACTTGGATTGATGAGTCCTCAGTGAGGTACTTCGAACTTTCTCTCAATGATTGACTAGATGATAGAGGTTATTAACATGCCTTTTGGTCATTTACATGAGTGAATTTTTGAAGTCCCTGAGCAGCGAATTATGTGTGTGCTATTACTTAATTGATAAATTTGATATAGTACATGCATGCTTGAACATATTTTTTTGATGACTTACACTGCTTCCGGATCTTGTTGCCAAAAGCCCCATGAAGGAAGTATGTGAAACCACCAGCCGAGTATATATCCTGTGTGAACATTTGTTATACACTTCCTTGACATGATTATATATATGTGTGCTTGAGTGTCTTTAACTGTGGTGATTTTTACATAATATACCATTATGGTAACCCGACCCACCACAGTGCCCATTGTGAAAAATCCCATAGTCAAGGAACTGGTCTGGCATTCTCTCAGTCAAGATTGAAAGTCTCTGTGACTGAAGAACTCTCCGAGGTATCTGATAGATGAAGGAAGTGGGTGACAGCAGTTATGAGATAAGACAGTTCAGAACTTTATGCCTTGGAAGTCGGACAGTTTTCACGCAGATACGTGGACAAGAAGTTATTGCAGATTTCAACGGGATTCTGTTTTTAAAGGAGATTTGAAGTCCGTCCGTCTCTCACCACTCTCTACTGCGAAAAGAAAACCCTAAATTCAAAATCTGCAAAACCCTTAAGTCGGCGAAAATCACAGCTCAAGCTTGCAATGGCATCCAACTCAAACACCTGCAACATGTCTGACAATGGAATGGAGACCTTCACTATTCTAGGAGTTCGATATACGGTTCCGAAAGAGGTGGCCGAACTGCTGAAACCAAGTAAGTCGCACCTCACCGTCTCAATCTACAACCCTAAAACTGTAAGATTTAGTGAATATTGTGCTGGGATATGGAGTATTGGGGAAAGGGAGATAGTGGATGTCTCTGAATTTGTTAGTGATGTGGGAGCTGATGTTGTGATAGAAGAGGTAAAGGAGGGTGGATGCATGTGTGGTCCCGGTCTGGTTGGTGCAGAAGAAGCGGAAGTTGAAATCATGGAGGCTGTCTCAATGAGGAACCTAGAAGGGGTTGAAGAATCGGGGGATTCCGAATACTGGAACAATGAAATAGATGCATTTGAACCCTCAGTTGGCGAAGAAATATCTGCTGGAAAGCAAATACTGGAAAAGCTGGTGGCATTGGGCAAGATTGCCAAGTTCAACAGATCTGAAGGATCAGATGATATGGACTGTGTGGTAGTTCAACCAACACAAGCAATCTCCAAAAGGAAGAAGAAGGAACTGCCAATGAGAATCCAACCAACCAGAGATACTGGTAAAAGAAAACAAATTGTTAAGGAGGAATTTGTTACTTCAAAGTCTGTAAAAAGGCCAAGGAGGTCCAAGTCAGGAAAAGAAATTCTGCAGGAAGTGGAATGTTCAGAGGAGTTTCTGAATAGGGAAGGCCTCACTGAGGTACTGGAGCTATTGAAGGTGCAAGGTTGGGAGAACCTGTGTGCGTCTAAGGATTTCGTATGTCCTGAAGTGGTAGAAGACTTCTATAAAGACTTGAGGATGAGTGATGATCCTGTGCCTACCTTGGAGGTGAACTTCAGGGGAAATGAATTCACACTGTCTAGCACTGAGCTGGCAGATTTGCTGGGGTTAGAGCATGAAGGCTTTGACTACTTCTGCAAGTCTAGTGTCTGGCCAAAGGAAGTGGCTGATAAACAGGAGTTGGTAAAGAAAATATGCAAACTGAAGAATGTTCAGAAGAAAATCGGTATAAGCACTCAGTGCATGGATCCGAATGTGAAGATCCTTCACAAAATTCTGGTGAGCAATTTTCTGCAAAGGGGAGTGAAGCCCTCATATGTGCAGCATCAAGATCTTCTGCTACTGGATAAGCTGCTGAACAGGGAGAAAATAAATCTGCCAAAGATGATGATTCATCAAATTGATCACCTCAAGAATCTGACCCAGATTGGGTATTCCAGAGTGATTAAAAGGGTCCTTGTGAAACACAACTTGTATGAAGTCAGTTCTGCAGTGGAAGAGCAGATTGTCAAGGAGTTTGACCCTGAAGTCTTCAGGAAGATGCATCTGGTCAAAGAAAAAGTTGAGGGGTGGATCAAAGCTCCAGTTCAGGAATTAAAGCAGAAGGCTAAGCCAGCACTGAAGGAGGTTGAGGAAGAGCCTGAATCAGAGGATGAAGCTGAGGATGACAATTCTAAACTAATGAAGGTGTTTGAAAAAGGAATCTCTGATGTGAAGACAGAACTGAGGGGGATTAGGACTGAAATGAGGGAGTTCAAAAAGGAAGTCAAGGAAGCTATTGAAGACATGAAGGACGAACTGACTGCCTTGGTTGAGAAGTTCTGAAGTCCTTCGGTCACGGGATGATCTGGTTTGTCCTTGAGAATGCTAAGATCAGTTCCAACTATAGGATTTCCCAATCCTTGCTTCCCACCACTAATACTCTCCCTTCCTTGCCTGTGTGACAAAACTTGTGTTCAAAATGCGTGTTATGACTATCGTTTTTATCCTTGAAGTTTTATGCTTGACATTATGAATTGCTATGAATTTCAAATACTTACTCATGTCCTTGACTTCTGTGCTTGTTGATTAACTCTTCTTTGATGATGTCAAAAGGAGGAAGGGTAGAAATATCAGCTGAGGGGGAACTCAATCTGAGGTTCCTGAGTAGAAATGCCTGTGTAGGAATCTGTTGATAGGATGTTTATTAAGTTTCTGAGTGTGCAAGAACTTAGGGGGAATATGTTCCCAAGGAGAATAAGTTCTCAATTGATGCGGTGTGCATGTTTAACATCTATTAAGTACGGTTGTGGTATTTCTCTCTCAATGGTTTGTCATCATCAAAAAGGGGGAAATTGTTGAGGCATTGGCCTCACACGTTTTTGATGATTGACAAACCTGCCTGATGGTTTGCTTGAGTTTCAGTTAGTCAGGAACTTACTGGAACAGCCGAGGACGTGATACTAGACTTGAGTACCTGCGGAAGTCTCCGAGTGATTGAGAACCTGAGTATTGGTCAAGTCAAAGGAGCAGTTGAGCAGTTGAGGTCAACGGAGCAGTTGTGCAGTTGACAAGGGAGTCAAAGACATCATGGAGTGATGGCACGTCTTCACCCCACATCATGGAGATCATGGGCTGTAGGTTGCAGACCATGATCTGTGGAAGTTACCTGGCGGTTGCTGAAGAACCTATATAAGCCAGAGTAATTCCTCATTATCGCGTGCGCCTGACATACACATCCGAGTGAATATTGAGCTTGCTGTGCGAGATATATTCAACAGATCGGAGCTGTTGCTGGTCCGTGTTGGATAATCACGGAGGTGCCAAGACTAAGGGACGTCGACGAGACAGTCAGGGAAGTAGTCAGATTGCTTGTGTAAATCCAGATTAGATTTATACTGAATAGGCAAAGTTTTGTACCCATTGAGTGTACAGATTAAATAGTAATAAAAGCTATTTAAGTTTATTCCGCTGCGTACTTAATTAGAGTAATTACCTGCATACTAAGTTAGGTTCCTAACAGTCCCGAACTTGGTTAAGTCTCTGACTATTTGAACTTAAGTCTTTGACTTACTAACCACGATCTCAGTGCATTGCAATGATCAAGAAACTCGTACTCAAGACTGAGGAGCTGAATGGAATCGTGGCTGATCAAGACAAACAGATGAAGTCGATGTTTGAGGAGAACCATCAACTGTCCTTAAAGGTCAGGAGACTTGAGAAGGCGACTGGAAAAAGGGTTGATGGATCAGATGATCAGTTTTATGACTCTCCGAAGGGAAAAGAGAAGCAGAAGTCAAAGACCAAGGCTGGTCTCGGATATGGGGAAGTGACTATTGTTAAACCAGTACACAGACAGATTCAACAGAGTCCTACTCCCAGACTGAAGGTTGATTTAGATGACAGCAAAACCTATGGACTACATTGCAACACCTACGCCCTAGACAAATGCTCGTCTTGCCACTCTCCCGACCTCTTGCAACACCTACACACACAAAAGATCTTCACAAGCAGAGACATAGTATTGGGATTCATCCTCTACGCCTCCGTGTTGGACTACATTGCCATAGACTTACCCAAAGCACCAACAAACTTCGGCGAAGTTATTGGCAGAGCAGTTTTATCAACCGGAGTAGATTTCAAGCTCGTCTACGAAATGCTTAAAAAGATTGGAGACAATGCTTCAAAATGCCATTTTTAATGCCACAATGCAGACAATCGACTCCAACCCTGCAGGACAAGCAATGCTAACTTGACAAATCACAAGCACCTGACATTAGTGTCTGCCAGAGCTTGTTCCTGTAATCCTTCGCCGGAGAAACCTTGTGTCATTGCTGCATTACGACGACGACGATAACAAGCTTCATCAAGCTTCTCTGTCAATTAATTTTTCAGATGACAGGTTGTATACTTTAGCCAAAGTTTTTTTAATCCCACAAAAGGGATTGTTTTCAATTTTCTCTACGTTGTTGAACCATACCCAAGAAATTTGGAGAAAAATAAAATTATACATTTGATTTTCTATGAAAAATTAAATACTCAAAATTATCAAGTTTTCCACTTTCCACTTTATTTATTTTTATATCACCATTCAGATGAAGTGTTATAAGTATATGAAACTTAAATTTTTTGATTTTCATGTGGAAATTGTTTCACCATCTAGTGTGTTCATCAAACTGCACTGAATGATCAAATTTAGTTGAATTTTATTTATTTTGAATTTATATCTATGAATATCTTAATACATAGCGCATACGTATTACATAGAAATTTTAGGACATATGTATTTGTCTGCACTATTTAGATCACTGGTCACACAAAGGGTGTTGAGACATTGGCCTCACAAGGTTTTGATGATTGACAAACCGGTTTAATGGTTTACTTGAGTTTCTGTTAGTCAGGAACCTACTGGAGCAATCAAGGACGTGATGCTCGAATCCAGTACCTGCGGAAGTCTCCGAGTAATCAAGAACCAGAGTATTGGTCAAGTCAACGAAGCGGTTGAACAGTTGAGGTCAACAAGAGCAGTTGAAGTCAAGGCAGTTGGCAGTGGGAGTCAAACACATCATGGAGTGATGGCACGTCCCCACTACAAGTCAAGGAGATCATGGGTTGGCAGTTGCAAGCCATGATCTGTGGCAGTTACCTGACGGTTGCTGAAGAACCTATATAAGGAAGATCATCTCTTCAGAACCGTGCGCGCATCCACATACATTCGAGAGCTTTCCAAGTGAGAATATCAAGCAAGTTGAGCAAGGTGATATTCGTGTGATCAAGCTGATCTTGATCGGTGCCGGATTGTGAAGGACGTGCCAAGACTACGAAGACGTCGACGAGATGGTCAGGGAAGTAGTCAGATTGCTTGTGTAAATCCAGATTAGATTTATACTGAATAGGCAAAGTTTTGTACCCATTGAGTGTACAGATTAAATAGTAATAAAAGCTATTTAAGTTTATTCCGCTGCGTACTTAATTAGAGTAATTACCTGCATACTAAGTTAGGTTCCTAACAGTCCCGAACTTAGTTAAGTCTCTGACTATTCGAACTTAAGTCTTTGACTATCTAACCACGATCCTAACAATTGGTATCAGAGCCGCGAGGTTCTAGATTTTTGGTTAGAATTGCAGGAATGTCAGGAGATTCAATCTCAAACAGAATCTTGACGGTTCAAACAGAATTCAATAAACTAAGGCAAGTGAAGAACGAGCCACTGCACGAGTACCACTCCAGATTCCAAGACTGTCTGGGGACACTCAACAACCTTGGGAGAAGGTACAAGAACTGGGAGATTACCCACAGGTTCATGCAGGGGTTGAGTCCAGAATGGGACGACATCTCAAGGACATTGGCTGCTTTGCCGAGCACCAAGGAGAGCTCATTGGAAGAACTTGTTGCTGCACTGGTCAGTAACAAAACCATTGATGATGTTAAAATGGAGAGTCGAGAACCTCAGAAGGCTGCTCGACAAGTTGCATTGGTTGGAGAAAAGTCCAGATACCAGAAGTTCAAAGGAAAAGACTTTGGCAGAAACAAAGGAAAGGAATCTTCACGGACTGAGGAACGTGAAGTAATGTCGAAGGCTCACAGAGTTACTGATGACAAGAACTCAGGCCGGAAGTCCAGCAACAAAAACAACCAGAAGGACGTGGAATGTTTTTACTGCAAAAAGAAAGGTCATTACAGGAAGGACTGCTATAAACTGAAAAATGATGAGGCTCGGGCTGAGCAGAATGAGAAGAAGGATGACAAAGGTAAGAAAGCCATGTTTTCCTGGGGAGACTCGGACGAAGACAACAACATGGGTGATCTGAGAAGAAATGTGTGTCTGATGGCTAAAGGAAGTACATCAGAATCGGAGACGTTGTCGTCCACCTCCTCATCTAAGAAGACGTACTCAAATGAATCATCTACAGATTGTAGTCCTAGTGATTCACATTCAGACTACTACTCTCGATCTCAGTGCATTGCAATGATCAAGAAACTGGTTCTCAAGGCTGAGGAACTGAATGGAATTGTGGCTGATCAAGACAAACAGATGAAGTCAATGTTTGAGGAAAACCATCAACTGTCCTTGAAAGTCAGGAGACTAGAGAAGGCAGAAGGTAAAAGGGTTGTTGGCTCAGATGATCAGTTCTATGACTCTCCGAAAGGAAAGGAGAAGCAGAAGTCGAAGACCAAGTTAGGTCTCGGATATGGGGAAGTGACCATTGCTAAACCTGTGCACAGACAGATTCAACAGAGTCCTACTCCCAAACTGAAGGTTGATTTAGATGATAGCAAAACCTATGGAAAGGGGTTTCAAATCTGGGAGAAACTCAATCGGAAGAAAAGTCCTATTCCAATTGACTTCGGGAAACAGAAAAAGAAGGTCTCCGAGTCAAAGGACATAGACTTCAGGAAGCAAAAGGTCTGCTTCTACTGTGGGAAGGAGGGACACAGTCAGAGAAACTGTAAAGGATGGAAAAACACTTCCAAGAAGTCTTCAGGGAAGTCAAGCTCCGAGCCAGGAACTTCCTCAGAAGTCAAGAGCAGAAGGAAAGCTGAAGCAGGGAATGACTCGTCAAGTTCCAGAGTGGTTAAGGATGTATCTCACTCACTGGCAGTTTCAAAAATTCATGCTTCTAATATTAAATCTTCATCTCAACCCAAAAAGGCTAAGCTTGTTTGGGTTCCTAAAACCTGATTGTTTATGTGCAGGTCGAGAGAGGAACAAGTTCATGGCTTATAGATAGTGCATGCTCAGGTCATATGACCGGGAAGATGAACCAGTTCTCCTCTCTACGACATCATTCTGGTGGCTCCATAACTTTCGGAAATGAAAGTAAGTGTCAGGTCATCGGATCAGGTAAGGTACAGTTATCCAACAAGGTAAGTGTTGATAATGTCAGTTTTGTTCATGGGTTGAAGTTTAATCTGTTAAGTGTTTCACAGTTATGCCGTGGAGGTAAAAATAAGGTGGTTTTTATAGCTGATGATTGCTCTATTGAGTGTGTCTCCACAGGTCAGGTTCTTCTACGTGGGAGATGTGCTGACAGACTTTATTTTGTGGATTCGTCATTTGATCCGGAAGAATACTTGTGTCTGTCGTCCAGAGCTGATGAAACCGAGATATGGCATCGTCGGTTAGGACACGTAAACTTCAGATTGTTGAAGAGGTTGCAGAATCAGAACTTAGTAATTGGGTTACCAAAGATCAGTGAGGTGCCTGATCAGGTCTGCAGAGCTTGCACGCAAGGAAAGCAGTCTAGATGATCCTTCCACTCAAAGAATGCAATCAGTACGTCAAGAACATTTGACTTAGTACACATGGATTTATGTGGACCGATGAGAGTTCAGTCACGACAAGGTAATCGATATGTGTACGTGTTAGTTGATGATTATTCTAGATATACGTGGGTGATCTTCATCAGGTCAAAGGATGAAGTCTTTGACTGCTTCAAGACGTGGGTGAATCTCGCTGAAAGAAAATTCAGTCTCAAGGTGAAGAGTATCAGATCGGATCATGGCACTGAGTTTGAAAATGGACAGTTTACAGAGTTCTGCAGTGATCAAGGAATTGATCACAATTTCTCAGCGCCGAGGACTCCACAGCAAAATGGGGTAGTTGAGAGGAAGAATCGGACGCTGGAGGACATGACCCGAACGATGCTGATAGAAAACAGATTGGCAAGAAGCTTCTGGGCAGAGGCAATGAATTCAGCCTGCTACGTCCTCAACCGTTGTTATCTGAGGCCTACTCTCAATAAGACTCCGTACGAGTTGCTGAATGGTCGGACACCTAACATATCGCATCTTCGAGTTTTTGGCAGTAAGTGCTACGTCCATAACAACGGGAAAAATCAGCTAGGGAAGTTTGATCCAAGAAGTGATGAAGGAATTTTCGTAGGATATGCCCTGCATAGTAAGGCCTACAAAGTATTCAATAAGAGGACCAAGCTGATTGAGGAAAGCGTACATGTCATCTTCGATGAGGAATCCATGGGAAAGGATTCTGGACATATTCCTGATGTTCAGGTTGCTGATAATGATGAAGGATTTGAGCTAATTCGTCCAAGGGATGATCCAACAGCAGATGTTCCAGAGAATCTGGAAATACCTGGACAAGATGTTCAAGAGAATCTGGAAATACCTGAGCAAGTCAATGTGCAAGTTCCTGATATTGCGGAACCAGAGCAGGAAGCTGAAGGAAACGAACAAGTTCATGAAGTTGCTGAGGCTGATGATGAACCCGAGGAAAACCAAGAGACTCAGGAAGTCACTGAGTTAAGGAGAAGTACTCGAGTCAGGCGGCCGAGTAGCGCACTTCGCGATTACGTCTGTTATGCTGCTGTTCAGGGGGAAACTGTCATGAATGCCTTCGTGTCGTTGATTGAGCCGAAGACAATCCAAGAAGGACTGAAAGACTCAGACTGGATTCAAGCAATGCAAGATGAGTTGCATCAGTTTGAGAGGAATAAGGTTTGGAGACTTGTTCCTAGGCCAGAAAAACGTAAGGTCATTGGCACCCGCTGGATCCTGAAGAACAAGCTGAATCCCAAGGGAGAAGTGGTCAGGAACAAGGCCAGACTTGTGGTGAAAGGATATTCATAGCAGGAAGGCATTGACTATGAAGAGACCTTCGCGCCTGTGGCAAGACTAGAGGCTATCAGGTTGTTGATAGCGTACTCAGTGCAGCTTGGTTTTAAGCTTCATCAAATGGATGTTAAAACGGCGTTTCTGAACGGATATCTCAAGGAGGAAATATTCGTGGAACAACCTCCGGGATTTGAGGATCCAGATCGTCAGGACTGGGTGTATGTCCTTGACAAGGCCGTCTATGGTTTAAAACAAGCACCAAGGGCGTGGTACGAGCGCCTGTCGGAATACCTGCTGGCTCACGGATATGAGCGAGGTAAGGTAGATAAGACTTTATTTGTCTTGAGGACTAATAAACACCTACTTATTGTGCAGGTATATGTGGACGATATAGTCTTCGGATCCACAAGTGACGAGCTTGTGAAATCTTTCACAAAACTCATGGAGAACGAGTTCGAAATGAGCATGGTAGGGGAGCTGACCTTCTTTCTTGGTATTCAAGTTAGGCAGCTGGAGAATGGTACGGAGATTTCACAACAGAAGTACCTGAGTGAAGTCGTGAAGAAGTACGGATTGGGTTGTTCCAAGCATGTGAACACTCCGAGCTCTCCGAACGAGTCCCTGGTGAAGGATGATGGATCACCGAAGACAGATGCAACGATCTATCGAGGGATGATAGGTTCGTTACTTTATTTGACTGCCTCAAGACCTGACATCATGTTTAGTGTCTGTCAGTGTGCCAGGTTCCAGGCTGAACCAAGAGAGTCGCACGTCAAGGCAGTGAAGCGGATTCTCAGATACCTGAAGGGTACCGAGAAGTTAGTCCTGTGGTATCCTAGGATGAAGTCCCTCAAGCTGGAAGGATTCACAGACGCAGACTTCGCAGGAGATAGGACTGACCGGAAATCCACGTCTGGGATGGCTCAGTTCCTCGGATCCTGCTTGGTTTCTTGGGGGTCGAAGAAACAGAATTCTGTGGCTCTGTCTACTGCAGAGGCAGAATATATTGCAGCAGCAGCGTGTTGTGCTCAGATACTTTGGCTTCGGAATCAGCTAAGTGATTTCGATTTACATTTTGATCAAGTTCCAATTTTCTGTGATAATACTAGTGCGATTAGTATTGCTAAAAACCCTGTTCAACACGGTAAGTCTAAGCATATAGAAATTAAGCATCATTTTCTTAGAGACTGTGTAGAAAAGGAACTTGTCACCATTAACTTCTGCAGAAGTGAAGATCAGGTAGCCGATATATTTACCAAGTCTCTACACAAGGACGCTTTTGAAAAGCTCAGGATGGAACTTGGATTGATGAGCCCACAGTGAGGTACTTCTAAACTTCTCTCAATGATTGACTAGAAGATAGAATATTTAACATGCACAGCAGTCAACTACATGAGTGAATATTTGAAGTCCCTGAGAAGCTGGTAATGTGCGTGATATTACTTCTTTGCTAAATCTGATATAGTACATGCATTGCTGAACACTTCATTTCTTGATGCCTGACATAACTTCCGGATCTTGTTGCCAATCGCCCCATGAAGGAAGTTATGAGACCACCTGTCCTAATATATACCATATGAGCTTGATGACATATTCAATACAATTGCTGGACATGATTGATTATATATATATATGTGTGTGCTTGAGTGTTGAATTGTGGTGATTTTACACTATATACCCTTATGGTAAGCCGACCCACCACAATGTCCCTTGTGTTAAACCCGTAGTCAAGGAACTGGTCTGGTATTCTCTCAGTCAAGATTGAAGTCTCTGTGACTAAAGAACTCTCCGAGGTATCTGATGGATGAAGGGAGTGGGTGACAGCAGTTATGAGATAAGACAGTTCAGAACTTTATGCCTTGGAAGTCGGACAGTTTTCTCACAGATACGTGGATGAGAAGTTATTGCAGATTTCAACGGGATTCTGTTTTTAAAGGAGAATTGAAGTCCGTCCGTCTCTCACCACTCTCTACTGCGAAAAGGAAACCCTAAATTCAATCTCGGCAAAACTCCTAAGTCGGCGAAAATCACAGCTCAAGCTTGGAATGGCATCCAACTCAAACACCTGCAACATGTCTGACAATGGAATGGAGACCTTCACTATTCTAGGAGTTCGATATACGGTTCCGAAAGATGTGGCCGAACTACTGAAACCAAGTAAGTCGCACCTCACCGTCTCAATCTACAACCCTAAAACTGTAAGATTTAGTGAATATTGTGCTGGGATGTGGAGTATTGGTGAACGGGATAGAGTAGATATCTCTGAATTTGTTGGTGTTGTGGAAGCTGATGGTGTGATAGAAGAGGTAAAGGAAGGTGGATGCATGTGTGGTCCCGGTCTGGTTGGTGCAGAAGAAGCGGAAGTTGAAATCATAGATGCTGTCCCAATGAGGAACCCAGAAGGGGTTGAAGAATCATGCGATTCCGAATACTGGAACAATGAAATAGATGGTTTTGAACCCTCAGTTGGCGAGGAAATATCTGCTGGAACACAAATACTGGACAAGCTGGTGGCATTGGGCAAGATTGCCAAGTTCAACAAATCTGAAGGTTCAGATGATATGGACTGTGAGATAGTGGAATCATCTCTAAAGGTATCTAAAAGGCCAAAGAAGGTTTTACCTCTGAGGACACTACCTCCAAGGGGAGCTGGGAAGAGAAAGCTGGTTGTCAAAGAGGAAACCGCCCCTATGCCCTCTGCAAAGAAGCCTAAGAAGTCGGTCTCTGAAAAACAAATTTTGATGGAGATGGAATGCTCAGAAGAGTTTCTGAATAGAGAAGACTTGACTGAGGTGCTTGATCTGCTGAAAGCTCAAGGATGGGAGAAAATATGCGACAAGCAGGATTTCGTATGTCCTGAAGCAGTGGAAGACTTCTACAAAAATCTGAAGTTAACTAATGGAAGTGTACCAACACTTGCAGTGAACTTCAGGGGAAACAAATTCACGCTGTCAAGCACTGAGCTAGCAGAGATATTGGGGCTGAAGCATGAAGGATTTGACTACTATTGCACATCTAGTGTATGGCCTAAGAAATTTGGAGCTAAGAAGGATTTGGTGAAAAGAATCTGTAAACTGGAATCAGCTGAGAAAGGCTTGGGGTTAAGCACTCAGTCCATGGATCCGACAGTCAAGATCCTGCATAAATTGCTAGTGAGCAATTTCATGCAAAGGGGAGTAAAGCCGTCGTATGTTCAACATCAGGACTTGCTGGTTTTGGATAGGCTGCTGAGGGGAGAAAAGATCAACTTACCCAAGTTGATCATCCACCAGTTGGATCATCTGAAGACCCTGACTCAGATCGGATATTCAAGGGTGATAAAGAAGGTCCTTCAGAAACACAACTTGTATGAAGTACTCTCTGATGAAGAGGAGCAGATTGTTAAGACCTTTGATCCAGAAGTCTTCAGGAAAATGCATTTGGTCAAAGACGATGTGGAAGGATGGATCAAGGCTCCTGTTCAAGAACCCAAGCAAAAAGCCAAACCAGTTCTGCAGCAGATTGAAGAAGAGGATGAGGATGAGACTGAAGATTATAGCCATAAGAAGTGGGATCTTCAGGAGAAAGGGATTTTGGATATGAGAAGAGACCTGAGGGCTCTAACAGCAGATGTCAGGGAAATGAAGGATGCAATGATCGAAGTGCAGGATGCACTTCTACTTCTCGCTGAAAGGACATGAAGTTCTTCAGTTCCAGGGGTGATCTCTTTTTGACTATAGAATGCTGAGATCAGTTCCAACTATAGGATTTCCCAATCCTTGTTTACCAAACCTTCATATTTTCCATTTCTTTTTGAGTGATAAACCGTGTGTTCACTCTGCTTGCTATGACTATCTAGTTTATCTTTGAAGTTTATGCATGCCATTATTAACTTCTCTGAATGTCAAAATTCTATTCCTGTTTTTGAATGCTGAGTATGTTGACTAACTCTTCTTTGATGATGTCAAAAGGGGGAAGGGTAGAAGTATCACCTGAGGGGGAATACAATCTGACGTTCCCGAGTAAAAATGACTAGAAATACCTATGCATAAGTATGACTTAATAGGATGTTATAAAGTTTCTGAGTGTGCAGGGACTTAGGGGGAATATGTTCCCAAGGAGAATAGGTTCTCAATCCATGCTGTGTGCATGTTTTACATCTATTAAGTACATCTTCGGTATTTATCTCCTAAGGGTTTGTCATCATCAAAAAAGGGGGAAATTGTTGAGACATTGGCCTCACAAGGTTTTGATGATTGACAAACCGGTTTAATGGTTTACTTGAGTTTCTGTTAGTCAGGAACCTACTGGAGCAATCAAGGACGTGATGCTGGAATCCAGTACCTGCGGAAGTCTCCGAGTAATTAAGAACCAGAGTATTGGTCAAGTCAACGAAGCGGTTGAACAGTTGAGGTCAACAAGAGCAGTTGAAGTCAAGGCAGTTGGCAGTGGGAGTCAAACACATCATGGAGTGATGGCACGTCCCCACTACAAGTCAAGGAGATCATGGGTTGGCAGTTGCAAGCCATGATCTGTGGCAGTTACCTGACGGTTGCTGAAGAACCTATATAAGGAAGATCATCTCTTCAGAACCGTGCGCGCATCCACATACATTCGAGAGCTTTCCAAGTGAGAATATCAAGCAAGTTGAGCAAGGTGATATTCGTGTGATCAAGCTGTTCTTGATCGGTGCCGGATTGTGAAGGACGTGCCAAGACTACGAAGACGTCGACGAGATGGTCAGGGAAGTAGTCAGATTGCTTGTGTAAATCCAGATTAGATTTATACTGAATAGGCAAAGTTTTGTACCCATTGAGTGTACAGATTAAATAGTAATAAAATCTATTTAAGTTTATTCCGCTGCGTACTTAATTAGAGTAATTACCTGCATACTAAGTTAGGTTCCTAACAGTCCCGAACTTAGTTAAGTCTCTGACTATTCGAACTTAAGTCTTTGACTATCTAACCACGATCCTAACAAAGGGCATCATCCTAAAATTGAGACTTCGAATCATCAATTAAATCACATGTCATATGACATCTCATCTTTTAAACCCCACATGAATACAATTTCTACGACTGTTCGTGATTGCAATTCGACTTCTAAAACCTAACCTTCAAAATTCTAAATGCAAAAAGTACACAACCTAGTCAAAATTGTGGTAGGACAATTTCAATAAATGAAGAGGGAAGAATTTATTGAACTAAATTAAATAAATATCATCCCGTTAGAAAGTAAGGTTGTTTCTCTTTCCCTTTTTTCTTGTGCGGATAAAATGAGTTTAAACAAAACAAATAAAACGAATTGTACAACGTGTGTGGACTTTTCAAACATGTACACTGACACGGTTCATTAGATGCGTCACATTAAACAATTGATAATGGAGTCAAAGCTGTAAGCCTACATGCTCGCTCCACTCTTCTCCCATTCCTATAAAAATCTCTTATGACACAACTCCACCTTCCATCTCAACATTTCTACATCCAAAAAAGGCAAAAACTCTCATCTCCTCTACAAAAACAAAAACATCTTAAAAATTCATCTTAACAACATCATGAGCATGAGCTACACAAGGCTTCTATGCACAATTTGCTTAGCAACTCTTCTGTTGCTGTCCCAGCTCCACCCCAACTCGGCCTCGCCGTCTTTCGAAAATGCGCTGACACATCCTCAGGGGCATGGAAATGAAGCCAGAGTTCGGTCGTCAGCTCATAAGCTTAGTATCAGCATTAAGAGAAGATCGCGCAACACTGGGATCGTTCGTCGGACAAACACAACCTCAGTAGCGACGGACATGGTCATCCCGAACTCGGTCCGTGCTGTTTCGGGGTTGGGGCTGTCCGTGCTGTTTAGTTTGCTCTTTGTCTAGCTTTGTGAAATTTCATTTAATCTGTTTTGTTGTTTATAAAACTGTGCTATGTGATTAATGAGAGATGTAATTTGGATAGTTTGATATGTTTCGATTTCATTTTCCACTATCCAGGAATCAACCATTGTTATAATTATGTCGAATTCTGATAATTGTTTCATATACTACGTTTGAATCGACCGTATTTGATTTTATTGATATGGAATCTGAAATCTAATAAGAACCCGTGCTACTGATAACAAATCAGTAAATCAGAAGAAAGATGGGATGCAAATTATATTTTTGGTGCAAATTGCAAAATTCGTCAAAAGTAGGTTATAATTCGTCGCCGAGAAATTAAAAATACGACATAGTTCAGCAAAAGTGATTTATAATTCTTCGCCGAAAAATCATCCATTCGATGAGGTTTAATCTCATCCATCCAAATTACCAAACCAAGTGTTGTCATTAGTTTATATTCTTTACAACAAAAAATATGTTTGTAATAGGATCAAATCGAGTTCTAAACAATAGTTAAACCTTCTCTTAGATTAATTAGGGACCAAATGTTAGGTATTACACACTAAAGCCTAACCAAATCAGATTACAACAACAAAGCACTTCCAATTGCGTAATCAAGCAAGAAACACAGAGCATTGTAATCCAAGCAACAAGTTCGTAGACTTCCCTGAGAAAACCGTAGTCAATTCCTTCACCCAAATCGGAACGGCCGCCGCACAGTCCTTCTGGTTACACCCAGTCGTTCCACCCTCTACAATAGGAGTCGAACCACCTGGATACTACCACAACAAACGACGGACGCGCAGCAACTTCGTCAAGCTTCCAATTTGGTCGAATCGCTTCAAGAAGGCTCTCGATGTGTATCGCTCAGTCAAAATTGAATCGTGCCCTAATCCCCAAATTCTTCAGCTTATATATCGAGCTTCATATGAGGAATGAAACGACGACGCTTGCGTTAAGTTGAGTCCGAGTTCGTTACTCCCAAAACGATGTCGTCCGCTTTGTAACAGAATCTCGCGCTTTGCCAGAACGACTTCGTTCCATTAAACGCATGTCTTCGCGCTCCGAGAAAACGACGATGCTTGACATTGAGACGACGCAGTTTCGGACGATACTCAAACTCTGGACTTCCCGCTTGCAGGGTTATTGACCAAAGTAACCCATTTTCAAACTCATATCACCGATCTGCACCAGTTGAAACTCAAATAACCATATTACCCCATTTTTTAATAATTCCGATTCCTGAGGAACCAGTACTCTCAATTTTTTATAATCCCGATTTCCCAGGAACCGCTATTAATAAAATTTGCTGATGTGGCTCATTTGGGACTTATGTGGACCAATTGGAACAAAACCCAAGAAAATTTGGCGTACACATCAAATGCCAGTTTTGGGGAAACCGATATCTTAATGATACCGGTAGGTGAGCCACCGGTATCATCCGCATGCTATAAACATCTTAATCTCAGCAGAGTTGTTTAACAATGACCAAAAATATAAGATCATCAAGTATTCTCTTTTGCATTTTAATCCAAAATAATCGTGTTTAAACCATAACAATATTGGTCTCTATTTATAAAGCTCGGAAAAATTAGTTTATTGGTATAATTTTTGAAAAATGTTATCTTGTATTTTTTTGTTTATGACATTGTTAATATATGCAATTAACCTGATTATCTGAAAGAGGACAACAACACATTTGAGGTTCAATTAAATAGCGCCACGTGTTCCATCATTCTCACAATTTGGGTCGCGCAGATGATACCGGTGCCTCACCTACCGATATCATTAAGATACCGGTTTCCCATGAACCGACATTTGATGTGTACACCGGATTAGTTTGGATTTTGTTCCAATTGGTCCACATAAGTTCCAAATGTGCCACATCATCAAATTTTATTAATACCGATTTTTGGGAAATCGGGATTAAGCCAAAATGAGAGTGCCGGTGCATGAGGAACCGATATTTAAAAAAAGGATACTCTGATTATTTGAGTTTCAACTAGTGCATATTGGTGATATGAGTTTGAAAATGGGTTACTTTGGTCAATAATCCCCGCTTGCATGGAGTGACGCCGTTTTGAGCTCTTTAGCTCAAAACTGGCATAAAGACTCACAACCAGTGACGGATCGTTAGGTTAGCCAACTATATGAGGGAGATCCCAGAGTGATATCCCTCAGACAGATGGCAGCGGAAATTAACTCTCGTACAGGAAATATGAAACCAAAAGTAAATACTCACGATTTATAGTGGAAACCTTACTGCAACCTTTGCAGCAGGCTGAAAACCACTTGCCTTCTGGACAGCTCCAGAAGGGCTTCAAGATCCGTATTATTGACAAAGGAATATACTTGTAGTTCGTTACACTTGTCTCACACAGTGACAACTAACAGAACTACTCAATTCGAAAGGTCAACTAATACGATCTACTCGTCTGCACACAGCAGTACCTTGTCAGCTCACGGAATTTGATAACTCTGCAGTCTCCGAATGCTATCTCCAAAAGCCGAACTTTCACTTGAATACTCTTCCTTCTTTTATAGTGTCTTCAAGTCGGCTTCACAGATCTTCATCACAGATCTGATTGTGATCTCGTAGATGTGATATGATTTGCATATCTTTTACTCTGTCATATATATACTTGCCAATCCTGGCGTCAATCTTCTCTTGGCATATTCTCGAACTATCTCCGTGTATATATTTGCATTAATGATCTTAATCAAGTATCACACGCATATTCTCTTGTATCTTTGATATGCATCTTCGAGAATCTTTTCCCGGATCTGATCTGGTCCGAAGTCGGTGTAACTCTCACATAGAGTGCATCTCTCTCGCAGTTCTACTCTCTCGCGGAGATGCCCAGTGAGTTTACCTGTCAGACAGTGATTTCTGCGCACTCAAGTGGATTGTTAGTTAAGTGTTTGTTATCATCAAAACACAAGGGTCCAACAAATTCCCCCTTTTTGATGATGACAAACACTTCTTCACGGATAAGAAATCACACACAGCGATAGTACCGAACTCATATCTAGATTCCCCTAGGATAGCTAGCAGCTTCAGAATTTATTCACTAAATATATTTTCAAAGTCTAGCTAGCGCAGTTCCCCCTCAGATAGGCATCCGCTTAAGTTTCGGTCTGATTTTCCCCCTTAGTGTATGCACTTATTGTTCTTCCCCCTTTTGGCATCATCAAAAAGATATGCAAATAAGAACACAGAGTAATGGAAAGAAAAACATTTCATTCATGCTCGCAAGTAATAAGCGTGTCATGCCGACACCATACATGCAGCAGAGAGTTCAAAAAGCAAAGGGAACTAAAGCACGAAATTCAAAACAAAGAGCAAGAAATATAGGGGGTTGATGTGGGAGGGTTAGTAAGGAGGGGGTCCCATGAGACAGTTAGGACGAGGACTCAATTGTGAACGAATTCTTCATCTGTTCAACAATCTCCGCGGCCAGGTCCTTCATCTGCTGAGGGAATGTCGCGACAGCCACTGACATTGCCCCTGAGTCGACTGTGATTGCCAACTCCAGGGCTATCATCTTATCCTTGACCACAGTCAACTCATCCTTTGCCTCCACCAACTCGGACTTTACTTCCCTCAGCTCATTCTTTACTTCCTTCACCTCTGCCCTAAGCACCTTCAGCAGTGCAAGCATCTCGCTTAACCCCTCAGAGGGGAGAGCCTCTTCGCCACATGCAGGGGCAGCAATATTGATAGGGGTCACCTCCTGAACATCATCCTCCTCTGCCTCAGCCGCTTCTTCGACTGCAGGAACTGTCCACCCGACTCCCTCAGAGTATTCTAACCCCAGCTTGATAATGTGATCATCACAAAGCGCATACTAAAGCACTTTCTCCGACTCCGGTTCATAAACCTCCCAATACTTTAGTATCTCCTTCACAAAACCCGAAAAGGGTAGCCCATTAGACGGGTTATCCCTGTTATTCTCCATGTGCTTCATAACTTGAAAGGGCAGGCTCACTGACTGCTTCCGCAAGATTTGGTCTACCAACAGCATGTCCTGGAAAGTGACCGTAGAGTGTTTGTGCTTCCTCGGAGAGATGTTGGACACAAGGATTCTGTGCAGAATCCTGGGAAGAACGTCCATGTGAGTGTTCTCCCTCTGGCCCTTTGCTGTAGAATCTAGCCCGAGACGCTCAAACACCTCTGCCTTTGTCACAGAGCTTGGCCATGTTCCCTTGGAGTAAGTGGCATATTTGCCCTTGGGTACACCTAGCACAGAGGCCAACTCTCTCAGGCTCACAGAGTGCGACTCACCTCCTACAACAGCCGAGAGCTCCCAGTTACCCTTTCCTTCTTCCTTTTCAACCAGCTTCATCTTGGAATAGAACTCCCTCACCAACTTCACATCAACCACTACAGGTTTCTTAAACAACTTGCCCCATCCCTGGGCCTCCATTAAATCCACAATTTCTCCTAACCCATTCGCCATCATCCACTCTGTATCCAGCACCAACTCCTGTGCAAACCCTTTCACTGCTTCCTCGGATTCTTCCCCACTATCATCTGATTCAGCCACATCTTCAACATGCGGAGTGGAGGTCCGACCGGATCTCTGACTTTTCCTGGCGGATGAGGGAGCAGGTTTCCTTGCTCGTTTGCCTGCCGACCTGGCAGCCACCGATGACTCCTTTTTGACCTGGCGCTGAGAGGAAGAGTCCGCTCGCAGAGCATCGAGGCGCTCCTCAAAACGGACCACCTGTTTGGCTACGGTAGAGCCTGTCGGACCAGAATCGTCCGGCGTGACCGACTGAAGAATGGACTCCAGGTCGAAGGGTTTAACACCGCTCGCGAGCAACTGAGCGGCCATGGCGGCAGCTTCATCGGAAGAGAGATTTGATTTGGGGTTTGAAGACGCCATAGATTTAGGGTTTCAAAAACTTCTGAGCTTTTGAGAGAGAGGCTGTTGTTTGAGAGTAAAGAGATGCGATACACGCTCCGTCTGCTTGCTATAAATATCCTCTGCAAACCCTAGCGATTGTGAGATAACTGAAATCCCAAGCGACACCTCCTTTCAATTTTGTAAACCGCCTTCAATTTTGGCAATTACTATCTCTTCTTCCCTTCCAAAACGATTCCATATTAAATCCTTACCAAAATCAGATAAACACCAATAGGCAGGGGAGCGCCACGTGTCATCTGTAATCATGCGTGTGGCCTCATTAAATGTCCGGATGGGACAATCTTCCTGCAATAGAGACTGTTCACCTTTCAAATCACTTTTGCCTTTTCTCAAGGCCACGTTAAGCCTACCAGAGGACAAGTAACTGCTTAGCTCCATGATGGACATACAGAACATATCCAGACAAAGGGATCCGTTCACATTCAACCCAGTCTACTGTCTCATGGGTACACAAGGTTTTGGTATGATGCGCTGCCGTTACCCAAATGGTACAAATAACATCACACCCAATCAAGAAGAACGTAAAATCATCCAAATAAGACATATTTTCTTCGTACCTCATGTGGAACAATTCCAGAAAAGGAAGCATACCAACGGGCTCATAGGAGCATTCCACACGAAGATAGGCTAAGGTTGGTCTAGAGAACCTCCTGGGCTTATAGTGAGGGATCAACAATGGAGGTCTCTTTTGGGCAGAAAGAAATCAGAATTTCATGCTTTTCGGTCCCTAATGCAGTCATCAATCACATAGCAACTATGCATGGATACATTATGAACACAACCTACTTTATCACTAGCACAGAACATCCATGTTAAACTCTCCGTCAGACGTGACTCATATGCATCTAGTCTAGCCAATCACTGAGGGAGTAACAATTTAGCATAGCATTAAGGGAGAGAAACCATACCTAGTTCCAGCCTCAGCTTCTCGTAGGGTTCTCTGTGCAAAGCTTTTGTGAATATGTCTGCAATCTGTTCCTCAGTTCTGCAATATTCCATCTCAATTGTTCCCTTTTCTACGCAGTCACGCAGAAAGTGATACCGAATTTCTATATGTTTGGTACGAGAGAACTGCACTGGATTTTTAGAGATGTTAATAGCACTAGTGTTATCACACAAAATCTTAGCACAATTTGTAATAACACCATAGTCACTTAGCTGTTGCCTGATCCACAGCAGCTGCGCGCAGCATGCAGCAGTGGCGATGTATTCCGCCTCAGCGGTGGACAGCGCAATTGAGGATTGCTTCTTTGAAGCCCAGGAGATGAGACATGGGCCGAGATATTGAGCCATCCCAGATGTGGACTTCCTGTCTGTCTTGCACCCAGCATAGTCTGCATCGGTGTATGCTTCCAGGCGCAATTCACCTCCCTTTGGATAGAACAGGCATAAATCATCTGTTCCTTTCAGATATCTCAATATCCTCTTCACTGCTTTCACGTGGGTTTCCCTAGGATCAGCCTGAAACCTTGCACACAGACAAACACTGAATAAGATATCAGGTCTGCTAGCAGTGAGATATAGCAGCGAACCAATCATTCCCCGGTAGAGAGTTTGATCCACCCGAGGTGAGGACTCATCCTTTGACAGGGTGTCATTTGGAGACATCGGTGTGGCACATGTCTTGGCAGATTCCATGCCGAACTTCCTTAGAATCTCCTTGACATACTTCTGCTGATGAATGCGGGTACCATCCTCTCTTTGACCAAATTGAAGTCCAAGAAAGTATTTGAGCTCTCCTACCATGCTCATCTCGAACTCGCTTGACATCAAGTCTGTAAACTTCTTGACAAGTTTAGGGTTAGTTGAACCGAAAATGATATCATCCACATATACCTGAATAACCAGAGTGTCTTGCCCTTCCTTCAGAAGGAAAAGAGTCTTATCCACCTCTCCTCTGACATATCTGTGGGATAGCAAAAACTGAGACAGTCTCTCATACCAAGCACGGGGTGCTTGCTTCAGTCCATACAGTGCCTTGTCAAGGATGTGGACGTGATCAGGGTGAGAGTGATCCTCGAACCCTGGTGTCTGACTGACATATACTTCTTCCTTCAGAACTCCGTTCAAGAAGGCCGTTTTCACATCCATCTGCTGTAGAGTGAAGCCATGGTAAGTCGAATAAGCAATTAATAATCTGATTGCTTCTAACCTTGCCACTGGAGCGAATGTCTCATCGTAGTCAATTCCCTCTTGCTGGTTGTACCCCTTGACCACCAGGCGTGCTTTGTTTCTCACGACGACTCCCTTGTCGTCCATCTTGTTTCTGAAGACCCACTTTGTTCCTATCACATTCTTGTCTTCAGGCCTGGGAACCAGTCGCCACACTTTGTTTCTTTCGAACTGATGCAGTTCCTCTTGCATGGCATTGACCCATTCTGGATCCTTCAGTGCATCGGCAACCGTCTTTGGTTCTGCATGAGATACAAAAGAGGCGAATCCACAGAAATGACATAGCTCATCTAAATTTAACTGGTTCTGCGATGAGTAACATTGGTAGTCCCTTGTCCAGGAAGGGGGCTGAGTAACTCTCCCACTCCTTGTGGTTCTGGGTTCTTCTGCAGTCCCTGCCGGAGGAGGATTATTCGCAGTCACTTCCTCATTGGGGGGGTCTGCGTTAACCTCTATTACTTGTGCGTCTGGACCCTGCTCTTCAGCTAATATCTCTGTTTGTGGAGCTTCGGCTGGTTCAGCAGGTTCTTGAGCAACAGTCTGAACGACCTCTGGAGCTGGTTCTGCAGTCTCGTTTTGGGCAGGTACCCAGTCGGGATCAGACCTGTCAGTAAGCTGAAGTTCTCCATCATCCTGTGAGGAGGGATCTTTCACAAGGTGTCCAGTCATAGCGCGCTCATCAAAGGTTACGTGAATGCTTTCTTCCACCCGTTCCAACCTCAGGTTGTAGACCTTGTATGCTCTGCTATGGCTTGGGTATCCTACGAACACGCCTTCATCGCTCCTTGGATCGAACTTTCCCAGATTTTCCTTTCCGTTGTTGTGTACGTAGCACCTGCAACCAAACACTTTCAGATGAGCGATGTTAGGCTTTCTTCCTCGCAGCAGCTCGTAAGGTGTTTTTCCTATCAGAAAGCGTAGTGATGCTCGGTTCAGTATGTAGCTGGCGGCATGTACTGCCTCGGCCCAGAATCCCTTGGGAACACCACTGGCAATCAGCATTGTCCTTGACATGTCTTCCAGTGTCCTGTTCTTTCTCTCTACCACACCATTCTGCTGAGGAGTCCGTGGTGCTGAGAAATTGTGATCTATCCCAGCTGTCCTGCACAGGGAGATAAACTGGGAGTTTTGAAACTCGGTTCCGTTGTCAGTTCGAATAGATACTAATTTCTTACTCAACTTGTTTTCAATTAGCTTCAGCCATGACACAAACTCAGAGAAAGTTTCATCTTTAGAGCTCAGAAAGATGGTCCATGTATATCTGGAATAGTCATCCACGATGACTAAAATGTACCTGTTGCCTCCACGGCTAACGACGTTGACTGGACCGCATAGATCCATGTGAATCATGTCCAGAGGAGCTGAGGTACTCACCGATTGTTTTGTCTTGAACGAAGTACGTACCTGCTTACCTGTGGCACAGGCGCTGCATATCTGATCAAACGAGCTTTCCACTTTTGGTAGACCAACCACTAATTCATTTTGATGGAGTTTATGAATCAGCCTCGTGCTTGCATGTCCAAATCTCTTGTGCCACAGCAATGTATCATCAGTGATGCTTGACAGACACAGCTCCCCGTCTGGGACGAATTCTGGGTCCACTGTATATATCTGATTCTCCCGGACACCTCGAAGAATTATTTTCCCTGTCTCAATGCACTTCACAACACAGTCGTTAGAGTTAAATATCACTTGGTTTCTTCCATGTTGACACAATTGTGATATGCTCAATAAGTTGTATCTCAAATTTTCAACCAGACTTACTTGTCGAATTCTAATGGTTTCTGAAATTCTTACCTCTCCAGTAGCTACTACCTTACCTGAGCTCTTGTTTCCGAAGATAATGTTGTCTCCGGAGTAGGCTTGGAGTGAGATGAACCATCCTGGATCCCCCGTCATGTGTTTGGAGCATCCACTGTCCAGATACCATGGCTTGCTCCTCACTCCACCCTGCAAAAAGAGAGGTCAGTTTTTACGAACCCAGACAAGCTTGGGCTTACTGGGCTTTGGGACAGTTTTGGCAGCAGAAGGGAGCTTCGAGGGACGAGAATCATTGTCATCCATGAGGTTGATTTTCATCCTGGGGGTTCTTCTGGGTCGTCCGTGGATGGCTGTGTCATGGTGAGAACGAACCCATTCCGGTCTGTTGTCCCCCTTTTTAAGAGAAGCCTTTCTCCTAGGAGTAGGGGCGGTGCCGGCCTGTCTCTGATGGCTGTGATTCTTTTCGTTTACTTCTTTCCATTTCTCACAGCTGGCTCTGTAATGACCGGAGTGTCCGCAGTGCCAGCAGACACGGTAGTAGAGTGTACCAGTTTTCTTATGTTTCTTTACGTGTGCTGGTATCCTTCTCTGTGCCTGAGGGTCGATGGAGAAGGATTGACGATTGGAGCTCATCCTTTTCCATATTTCAAATGCCTTCCCAGCTTGGAAAGGATCAGAGTCTCTGTCGTGGAGATAACTGTCCTGAGGAGATGAGGCTGCTCTTCCCGACTGTCTTGTGGGTTCCATCTTTCTCTGCTGATGGGATCCCTCTCCGACTTCAGTCATTGGTTCCTTTCCTTTGGCACTCCTTCTGTTTTCTCCCTCCTTATTGGTTTCTTCCATATACCCAAGTCCGGATCTGGCAAACCTTCTGTTGTAATCTTGTTTTACCTCCTCGACCTTTTTGGCTTCTAGTTCTCTAAGCCAGACCTTCTTTTTTGGTTTGTTAGGATCTGTCACATCCAGAATAGGGAAGTTACCCTTTTCAAACACTCGCCACAGCTTCCCATCCAGGGAACAGACATGGGCTTCGAACTGGTCCTTCCACCAGTCATACTCTCCCGGACTGAGCACCGGCGGCTTCCAGAACGAATCGCTTCCGTTAGACATGATTTCCTGCAAAGGCTAACACACAATCTAGAGCTTCCCGGCTCTGATACCAATTGACGGATCGTTAGGTTAGCCAACTATATGAGGGAGATCCCAGAGTGATATCCCTCAGACAGATGGCAGCGGAAATTAACTCTCGTACAGGAAATATGAAACCAAAAGTAAATACTCACGATTTATAGTGGAAA
This sequence comes from Rhodiola kirilowii, assembly GCA_033675215.1. Lineage (NCBI taxonomy): Eukaryota > Viridiplantae > Streptophyta > Magnoliopsida > Saxifragales > Crassulaceae > Rhodiola > Rhodiola kirilowii. The sequence goes on along the minus strand of CM066201.1, from coordinate 5,598,089 downwards.
CCTTACTGCAACCTTTGCAGCAGGCTGAAAACCACTTGCCTTCTGGACAGCTCCAGAAGGGCTTCAAGATCCGTATTATTGACAAAGGAATATACTTGTAGTTCGTTACACTTGTCTCACACAGTGACAACTAACAGAACTACTCAATTCGAAAGGTCAACTAATACGATCTACTCGTCTGCACACAGCAGTACCTTGTCAGCTCACGGAAGTTGATAACTCTGCAGTCTCCGAATGCTATCTCCAAAAGCCGAACTTTCACTTGAATACTCTTCCTTCTTTTATAGTGTCTTCAAGTCGGCTTCACAGATCTTCATCACAGATCTGATTGTGATCTCGTAGATGTGATATGATTTGCATATCTTTTACTCTGTCATATATATACTTGCCAATCCTGGCGTCAATCTTCTCTTGGCATATTCTCGAACTATCTCCGTGTATATATTTGCATTAATGATCTTAATCAAGTATCACACGCATATTCTCTTGTATCTTTGATATGCATCTTCGAGAATCTTTTCCCGGATCTGATCTGGTCCGAAGTCGGTGTAACTCTCACATAGAGCGCATCTCTCTCGCAGTTCTACTCTCTCGCGGAGATGCCCAGTGAGTTTACCTGTCAGACAGTGATTTCTGCGCACTCAAGTGGATTGTTAGTTAAGTGTTTGTTATCATCAAAACACAAGGGTCCAACAACCAGTTTTTCCTGCAAACTTGGTAGTACATTTGCACTAAACTGAACACACAAATATGGTCCCTTTACTCATTCAAATTACAACTGGGATTACAATATACATAACAATGTTGTTTGCACTTTGCAACGGATCCATTTTCGCGTAAATCATTATATAATAATGTACATGACACATTTAATGATTCCAATATACAATCAGTTGCATTTAAGCACTTTAGGCTTGAATTGGCGTCCAAAATCCAACAAGTGCATAAACAATTTAATGAATTTCATTGCACATTGGCATGTGTTGTCTTAATGTCTTAGGTATGCATTACTTAAGTTTCAAACTGATTCTGCAATCAAAAACCATCAACAAATTCTTCTAGTTATCATTGGATATCAAACCCACAAAAAGAACACATTCTTATTCACCTTGACACAAGGATCGTTAGTTAGCAGTACTTGCCAAGTATCAATACTCGTCAAGTATGTATGCAGCGGAAATAAGTAAAAGCGTAAAAGTAAGATCGAGACAACAATATATAGTGGAAACCTAGATACTGGAATCGGTACCTAAGAAAAACCACTACCTTCTAGTTTCCTAGAAGGATTTTGAAGTAATCCCTTGTATTATAGTGTTCTCGGTTACAATTGAATAGATCACTCACCCAACCTCACTCAGTGGTGTACCACCATACTTTCAGACGCACTTTAGTTCGTGATCCATCTTCGTTGTCGCCGCACAACAAGTGGATACTTCACTTCTGGCTCAGATCGAAGTACTGCCCCCTCCGAGGCTAACCGTTGAATACCGGATTCAAAAATTTCTCTAACACGAACTCCGAACCGTGCTACTTCCGTGAATACGCAACCAAGGATTCCCTGTGTCAAAACCACACTTTGAAAGGCAGCTGTAGCAGCCTTTATATAGAGGGTATCAATACCGGGAAACCCTAGATTTTCTTACTCGAAAATCTCTCATCTTGATTCACAAGTCAGGCCAAGATCTCCAAGCTGATTTGTCCATCCCATACTTGATTTATCAGCCTTCCAATTTGATCGTCCCATCCTGGTCTAATTGGATATGCGATTGAGATAAAGTTTCCTAAAATCTCTCACGCAATATTCCCAAATCTAACCAATTCCAAATCTCGTTACAAGCATCTCAAATTGATCTTGGAAATATACCAGCATATATATATGCTATAACCGATCTTGGGAGCAAAGATCCACCAAGAATATTTATGGAAATATTCTCGTCCTCAATCCGAGGTACTGCTACTTCTCAGAGATCAACACAATGCCTTGCACACTCAAGTAGCCGTTACTTCCAGAGTACATGTACTTAAACTTGCGCACTAAAGTAACACATCAGCAGGATGTTTGTCTCATCAAAACACACCGGAGTACACGTCCTCCAGACGTACTCCTACTCTAGGGTAATCGTACTCCAATAATTTCCCCCTTTTTGATGATGACAAACATCCTCTTCACGAGGAATAATAATAGCATGAATACAAATGTACATATTAACCTCTTCTTAGTTTTTAGGCTAACGAATCTTTGATGAGTGAGATTTCAAACTCCCAACCTAGTCCAACAAAGCAACAAATTTTACAGTTTACTTTATATCAACATTTTAAGCTAATGAATCTTTGATGAGGGAGATTTCAAACTCCCAGGTTACCTTTAGCGTAGCAGTTCCCCTCACATGTGCTACCTACCGTATGCATAACAGTGTCACGTCACACCAACCATCCATTCAGCACCTTATCGTTCCTCCTTAGATAAGCAAGGTCATGGTTGTAAGAATCGTCCCCCCTCAGAGTATGCATCCCTTATCTCCCCCCTTTTGGCATCATCAAAAACTCGACAAGTGTTGTTAGTTCACAAGTATGCAAAGCAGTGAATCGACAAATTTATTAAATCATCAGAGCATACCGAAACAAAGCACTGCATTCACTCAATCAACAGCATGACGGATGAACATAAATCATCATGAGTGAAAATGCACAAAGAAAATGCCAAGAAATGGGATTGATGTGCTAGGGAGTCGAGGAGGGGCTGACCACGGGAAAAGTACTCAGTGCGTGTGCAGCAGAGGTAGAGGACTTGGGAGCGTGGATGTAGGCAACAGATTGCAGGCATTGCAATATTTGCACTTCGAATCTAAGTGATTCAAAATCAAGATATATGATAAAAAACAATTTATAAGACTAGTAAGTAACGGGTCGTACAAGGAGCAAGTCTAAACTTATGAGCACTATTCAATTGTGTTCCGATAAGTCTATTCTAATTGCAAAAGTTTGGGTTTGGTGTGGTTGCTAGAGCAAATGTATATAAACAATGTAAACAATCTAAGGAATCTAGAGATAACGTCACTACCAAGGCAAAAGGTGTACCTTAGGGAACTACTTCACTCATATGTGTTAGACTCCAAGAGTTCAATTTCATGCAAGATAATTGTGTTAGATGATTAGATGAAAGCGTGCGACTATTACACCAAATTCAATCTCTCGATATTTTTATTCAATTTAAGGAAGAGGCACCTCGCACGTGAGCTTCAATCTCTCGATGTTTTTAGCTCACATCCAACTCAAGTTTCTCAATCATCAACGCTAGTTGAATGATCAATATCCAAGAGCGGTGAAGACCAAGCCTATCTCAATGCTAGGATGGGTCACACTAGTGATCACCACCTAACAAGGGTGATATACTTGATTTCGAGAACCATTGGCGTCCACCTCTCGGCTACTTAGCCTAGGGTTCCTTAATGACTTGCTATCTAGATACCTTGGCTTCCACCTCTCGGCTACTTGACCAAATAATCATCTAGGCATTTTCTCAAACACCTAGAGTGCTTAACTCAAGTCATATATCAAAACCATACACTTAGACATTTTCTCAAACACCTAGAGTGCATAGTTTGAGCATTCATTCAAAGTAAACCACAATCACCCAAAACATGTTATTCTAGCATTTATTCATAATGGATAAGGAGTCTTTACACACATGAGGTCCATAGGACCCTAGAATACAAAGGACTACTCACAACCCATGTTCATAGACAAACACAAGTTGTATTAAGTACACAAAAGATGAAGATACAAGGAAAGAATGAACCAATCTAGTGTAGATGATCTTCTTCCACTCTTGGTTTCTTCAATCTTCAATGGATGATCCTCCCTTTGAAGCCTTGGTCCTTTTCTCCCTAGAAATCCTTGATTTCGTGCTCCAAAACCCCCCCTCTAAACTTTTCTTTTTGATCTAGATCTCAAACTTTCTATTTATAGCCCAAAGGCAAAAATCTGGATCTGAGGTGAGGCTTGGGCGAGCAGAATTGTGCTCGGGCGAGCATATTTTGGCAGAGGCATTTGGTCCAGCTCGAGCTCGAGCGAGCTTGTATAGGCATCCGGCTTATGGGGGCTTTTTCGCAGTCTTAACGTTCGAATTAGGTCTTGACGTCAACTAGAGAGTTGTAGCCCTTTGAGTTAGGTTTCCAACAAGCTTTTAATTAACCAATTCGGACACCGTATACGATCTAGGCATGCAAAATACGTTGGCAATGTCGGTTTGCCCTGTTTTGCCCGAAACTCCATATTTTTGCTCTGAAACTTCGGTTTCTTCAAGAATTAATATTTTTGAGTCCGGGGACCGTAAGGTCGGTTTCTAACCTGAAATGGAAACTAAGAGGGTCAAATGGCATCGAAAGAGACTCGGAACGGATCAAAACATCTAATAAAAGTAGAGAAATTATAGTCGAGAATTCGACTCATCAGTATACATTTTGTACGTATCGGGGACAACTCTTCTCTCCATCCTGCAACAAGAGACATTAGTTCTTACACACCCAGACAAACCTAGGCTTTCCTGGTTTGCGTGCAGTATGAGGATCTCTAAGTCCACTTATGTCTCTAGAATCCTTTTCGGAGGTCACATTGGATGCGTGCCTTGATGAGGATGTATGACTCTGTGCTCTTGCTCTATGTTCACCTCTTTGGGGACATTTCCTTTTGTGGTGGTCTTCCTGTCTGCAGTACCACCACACTTGAGCTTGTTTGCCATACATGGTCTGTGTCCTTTTTTAAGATTCCCAGGGGACAGTGCCTTCTGGAGTGGCCTTCATGCCTGCAATACTAGCATACCTGTGCTGGGGTGCCATACCTGGCGTTAACCTTCTTTTCCTCATGCTTGTAACGTAAGCAGTCCCTATAGAGGTGTCCTGCCTGGCCACAGTGCCAGCACACCCTGTGATGTTTGAGGTTCACATATTTGCTACGTCCTGGTGGGATAGATGTCTTTGCTATTCTGGAGGCAAAGTCTATGTGAGAGGGCTTCATATTCTTAGCCTGCTTGAGCCATAGTGTGTATGCCTTTTTTCCATCAAAGGGAACAATACACTCATCCATTTCACCAGACTTACTCGTGTACTGACACTTGCATCCAGATAGCTTACTATCGTGCTTCAGGGATGTCCTTTTAGTAGTTGTCTGAGTATCGTTCTCTGAATCGTACCCTATCCCTAGTTTGGATACAAATCGCTTCGAGAAATCATCCTTGATTTCTTTGAGTTTTGATTCTGCAAGCTCTTTCAACCACGCGTCCTTGTCACTTTCCTTGATGATGTTGGTATCCTCCACTTCTGTCAGTAGTTTGCATTTTGGGAATCCAACACAGATATCCTATCCTTAAGGTCTTTGATTTCCTTTAGCGGGGCCCCTTATCGTCTTCCTTGATGGTCTTGATAGCTTCCAGTTCAGCTAGCAACTTGACATTCTCAGATTCTAGGATTGCTATCATTTCTTCAAATACTGTGAACTTCTCTACCCGAGGGATGGCTTCCTCTGTCTGAAGCTTTGACAGTTGTCCTTCTAGGGAGCGAATCCTTTTCTGTAGTTTGTACTCAGTTTTGCATAGCTCCTCTTCAAGTCGCATTGCTTTCTCTGACCATTGGCTCCCATGTTCCTCAAGACCTATAATTTGTTCTTCATGTTCTTTGTCCTTCTCAATCAGCTTCCTCAGCAACTCCAGAACCTGTTTATCAGAAAGGTCAGATAACCTTGTAAAAGTATCTGGACTTATTACCTCATCTTTTGCCATTATGCACACTATATCCCTTGGGTCCTCTCCTTCGCTCTCTCCTTCTGATTTGCCCCAAGCTACAAGCACGGCCTTGGTGCTCTTTTGAGCCAGAGGCTGTCTTGCTCTCTTGCTGAAGCAGTCTTTAGCCATATGTCCCTTTTTTTGGCAGTGGTGGCAAATCATCTCCTTTGGTGACTTCTTCCCTTTGAAGGATCCCATTCCTCTAATTCCTGCCATCCAGAGGGCTCTAGTTACCATCTCAGTGTCCTCGTCCACTATTTCATCAGTTTCATCAATCTGGGCAAGTTCAAATGCTTTTTCGACCTTCAGAGCCAGGGAATGGTCCTTCTCAGGAGCACGCCTAGCAGCTTTCCTCTGCTGGATACTATTGTTACTATGAAGTCTGGCAATTAGGTCCTCGAGGGTTATGTCCTTGATGTCTTTCTGAGCTTGAAGCGCTAGGGTCACAGCATACCAATTGTGATTCAGTGACTGGAGGAAGTGGTGAGTAACCTTCCATTCATCGATGTTCTCACCGAGAAACTCCATTTGCCCCACATACCCCTAGAAACGAGAGTGAAACTCTTCCAATGTTTCGTTCTTTCCTTGCATGGTGTTGTCATAGTCTCTCATTGCAGCCAAAATTTGGGTTTTCATCACATCCTCACTTCCTGAGTATAGCCTCTTCAGTGCGTCCCAAATCTCCTTGGCGGTTTTATAGAGGAGCATCTTCTTGAGGTTTCCCGGGCAAAGAGCTGAGTGTAGTACCTTCTTTGCTCTACTATTCTTCTCAAGAATCTTGTAGTCATTGTCATCGTAGTCATCCGTGCTCTTATCCTTAGTAGGATCCTTATAGTATCATTGATGAGTATCGGTCCCTTTTTGATTATCTTCCATAATTGACCATCCAGGAAGCATATGTGTGACTCGAACTATTCAGCCCACCAATCGTATTCACCAGGTTGCAGCTGAGGGGGCCTCCAGAAGCTATCACTGATTGTTGCCATCCTACCTATAAAGCTAACTAATATCTAGAGAGCAGGCTCTGATGCCAATTGTTAGGATCGTTAGTTAGTAGTACTTGCCAAGTATCGATACTCGTTAAGTATGTATGCAGCGGAAATAAGTAAAAGCGTAAAAGTAAGATTGAGACAGCATTATATAGTGGAAACCTAGATACTGGAATCAGTACCTAAGAAAAACCACTACCTTCTAGTTTCCTAGAAGGATTTCGAAGTAATCCCTTGTATTATAGTGTTATCGGTTACAATTGAATAGATCACTCACCCAACCTCACTCAGTGGTGTACCGCCATACTTTCAGACGCACTTTAGTTCGTGATCTATCTTCGTTGTCACCTCACAACAAGTGGATACTTCACTTCTGGCTCAGATCGAAGTACTGCTCCCTCCGAGGCTCACCGTTGAATACCGGATTCAAAACTTCCTCGAACATGAACTCCGAACCGTGCTACTTCCGTGAATACGCAACCAAGGATTCCCTGTGTCAAAACCACACTTTGAAAGGCAGCTGTAGCAGCCTTTATATAGAGGGTATCAATACCGGGAAACCCTAGATTTTCTTGCTCGAAAATCTCTCATCTTGATCCACAAGTCAGGCCAAGATCTCCAAGCTCATTCGTCCATCCCATACTGGATTTATCAGCCTTCCAATTTGATCATCCCATTCCGATCTAATTGGATATGCGATTGAGATAAAGTTTCCTAAAATCTCTCACGCAATATTCCCAAATCTAACCAATTTCAAATCTCGTTACAAGCATCTCGATCTGATCTTGGAATTATACCAGCATATATATATATATGATTTGGATCAGGTACAAACCTGCTAAGTATATACAAACTACAAACCAATTAGATCTGTTGGATTATACAATTTAATGGATGTAGTTTAATCACAATTAAAACTCAATTGTCATATTAATTAAATAAAATAGGGATTGGATTATCATTATACACCAAATATTAACGCCGTTACTCCCAGTTAAATTCAAATATAATCAAATTCTAATTGACCTAATCAAATACTTCATTCCACCGTGTTCGTTCCAGACGCAAACAAGCTCGGTGCACATCAATCGACTCGTAACCTTTGACCACATCGCACATCAATCGACCTCGGTACTGTCACAGCTCTGTCACGACGACGGCTTCGTATACTGCCGCAAGAGGCGGCGTCGATCCAGCGATGAACCATTCGCATCCGTCACCGCGCAGACAGATCCGAAGCAGGATCTGAGCCAATTGAGGAGGAACAACCTGCATAAACTCAAAGATTCGATCTGATTCAACCCACGGCGTGAGGTTTTTAAATTGTTTTATTTCTGATTTTTGTTCAGTCTTAAAAGCTTTTACTTGTGTGGATCTGGTAGGTCGAGATTCGACGTGATTCTTCTTTGTGTTGATTAAACTTTTTCTTTGTCACATTCCAT